>JANZLF010000221.1:38492988-38502997 GCA_026546835.1 Erythroxylum foetidum
CCTAACCAATAACCATCTACCTCATTCTTGTGTTAGGTAAAACCAAACAAATCCATATGTACACTAACTATGAAATGGTGCATCTACAATTAGTGGTACACCATATTATTTTTATCTTTTATAACAATAAAGACTAAGTTGAGAAGGAAATGTCCTTTTTGATTCAATAATTTTCATATCAAAGATAAGGGTTCCTAGATGTGATGAACAATCGTCTTTAGATGGTTCTTGAAGGAAGTGAATAATTTCGATGCAATATAAAACTAAAATTTATCAAAACGAAAATAAAGAAGTTCAATAATGCACACTAAAGAAATGATCAAATTAAAGTAGATATAGATTCACAACTCCTTTTATCATCATCCAAATGAACCTCATCAAAAAGAGGATGAAAGGAAAGCATTACTAGAATACACAAGGGCTGTATATATTCATCAATCATTACAAAAGGAAAGGTTAAAATGGAGTCAAGATGGAGACCAAAATACTAAATTCTTTCGTAACACAATCAAATCTAGAAGCATTATAAACAAAACGACATCCTTAAGGAAACCAAATTTGGACTACATCTTCACTCAAGAAGATCTTAAAGAAGAAGCATTCATATACAATAATGAATTCGTTGAAACCCAGGATATGATCTCACTGGTTCATCACTCACTGCCCTTAGAACATTCATTGAAACTGATCTACCTACAAAGCTTAAGGAAACAATATGTAGACCAGTATCCTCCAAAGTGATTGAATAAATGATATTTAAGTTAAACCCTATGAAGGCACCAAGGCCTGATGGAATCAATGGTTACTTCTTTCATAAGATATTGAGATTAACTAAGTACCTAATAATAGAAGTTGTCTAAGAATTCTTTAAGAATGGCTAGTTGTTAAGGTAGCTAAACAAAACCCACTTCTATTTGATTCCTAAAACTCATAACCGTAGATAAATGAAAAGCTATAGGCCTATTTCTTACTATGACTTTGTTTATAAAGTCATATTTAAAGTTCTTGCTGGAAGATTAAAATAACAACTACCAATAATAATTGTAGACACTTAAAAGCATTCATGGAAGGGTGAAATATTAGTGATAACATCTTATTGGCTCAAGAACTATGTAAGAAAGAACATTCCGAAAAATTGTGCTTTAAAGATGGATTTCAACAAAGCTTTTAAGAGTGTGAGCTGGAGATTCATTATAAAACTATTCTAGGCTTATGGTTTTCCTGATAAGTTCATTAACGAGGTGAAAAAATGCATTACATCAACCTCTTTTAGTATACTAATTAATGAAGAGCCGGAAAAGCTCCTCCAAGGAGGAAAAGGATTAAAATAGGGGATCCCCTATCTCCCTATGTATCCATTATATGCATGGAAGCATTATTCATTCTAGTTAAGCACAATATTTCCTTAAATCCAAAATTTGGATATCATATCAAGTATTGTAGAGTTGGCTTGGTGGATTTGTCATTTGTAGATGATCTTTTAATTTTTTGCAAGGCTAATGACCATTTAGCCTGTACAATATCTAGTACTCTCAAAATCTTCAAGGAGTATTCTACGTTGAGTGTGAACTATGGAAAAAGCTAAGTAATACTCTCTAAGAGTGTAATGAATGAAATTAGTTGTCTGGAGTTTCAGGGTTCAAAATAACTTAAACCGCTTTCAACCACCTTGGGCTGTCTATTTCCACAAAGAGATTAAGGTTTAGAGAATGTACTCCTTTGATTGAAAAGATCCAAAAGAGACTTAATCATTAGTGTAACAAGGAGCTATTGTATGGGGCTAGATTGGTGATAAGGACTATCAAGTTGAGTAATCAAACCATGATAGTCAAATGAGTCCGGAAATTAATCATAAAGGAAAAGTCACTGTGATCCAGATGGATGCACACACAACTACATATTAATTGGAAGAAGCTTATGGGAAATAAAAAAGGATACAAACTACTCAAATTTCATATCTTAACTAATCAAAGCAAAAGACACCATTGCATAATTCATTGAATGCAGGATAGGGGATGGGAAGAAAGCTTCATGATATTATGATAACTAGTTAAAAGAAGATCCTTTATACCTCTCTAACCTTAGATAAAACTGCCAAGATAGATTTCAGCTTGATGTTAAGGTTCAATTTTGGATAACAAGGAACCACTGGTCAAATTACCCATAAGAAATAACAAGAACCCTTCCATATTACAATCGAAGAGAATGAAGAGTATATATATATATATATATGGAAGGCTCCTCCATGAGGAATTTTCACCAATAGCTCATGCTGAGAGCTATTGAAGAGAAAGGGTTAAAAAGTTAGGTGCTGGCATAAGCTTGTTTGGAGCACGTATCTGGCACTACCTTCCTCCTATGGCTCACTGTCAAGAACAGTTTAGCAACAAAAAATAGGCTTAAGTTTCTTAATATTCAAGATACATGTGCTCTATGTAAATCAGCAACCGAAACATCAAGCCACCTCTTCTTCAAATATGAGCACACAAAATAGATTTGGAGAAAGGTTCAAGATGCAATGTTAATCAGTAATAAAATCATCGACTATAAGGCGGTACTTAGTTGGACGAGACAAGATCCTCTGTCCAGCATTACTCTGTCTTATTCTGTCCAATGAAATCTCAACCATTTATTTTGTAGGACCCACGCGTAATTTACGTGGGACCCATATAAATAAATGACTGAGATTTATTGGACAGAATAGGACACCATAATATTGGACAGGAGATCTGGACTCTAGTTGGACCCAGAAAGACAGTAGAACCAGTAATAGAATGAAAAGCAGAGTTATCAATTTCATGGGCATTAGCATGTATATGATTTGATAAGAAAGCAATTGCAGATGCTTTAGGGGAAACTTATAAGAAAGCAATACTGTGTGGATATAAAACATAAAATGAGAATGCTAAAATGCATTGGGATCAATTACGGTAATGGTTCCTTATTTATATTTCTTTGTGCATATAGTAATACAATTAATGACAACATTAAAGATTGTGAAGTTGCATTTACATAACTTTAAATAATATAAATTAAATATCTGACATATTTGAAGTCAATTTCACTTTTTAAAATGCATATTAGATTTAAAACTTTTATATTATAAGTTAATGTTTACATTAAAGTTTAAAGTTTGATCACTTTCAATAAGTGAAATAGTTATAACAATTTTTTAAATAAGTATAAATGTACATTGTACATGTACTAAACATCAAAAAATAAAATAAATTGAGATTGTTAATGTTATATTATTGAGATAAATATAAAGATTTAATATTTGTTCATCAAATATAAATATTTAATAATGAATACATTCTGAATTTAAAAAGTAAACAAAAATCATGCCACTAAATGCAGTATTGAAAAAGATAATGCAACTATTAGTTATATATCATCATTAAAATTAAATAAATTGTGTCATTAATTTTTGTAGCTTATTAATTAGAATTAAAACTGCTTTTAAAAATTTTGACTTGTCAAACTAAAAGAAGTAATTCTTCTTTGCATACGTTGGATGTAATATTAGAAAATTGTTATTTGAAAAGGATGAAAGAGTTTATAATGGTACATAATAAAATATTGTTTGGATGAATAGTTTATAATTTAGTATGGTATAAAGTTGTGTATTATTTTACCTTCTATCTTAAATTCTCTAAATCAGAAAATTTTCATTTATTATGAAATCTTCTTCTTCTATCTTATTTCATTTCATACCATTATAAACTCTCATCTCAAATAATATAATAATATTACATTTCATTTCATCCTGTTTCATTAATAAACCCGGCAGAAGATAGTCTTAATGGAAGGCTTATAAGGTCATTGTCCGTATCATTTTCTTACTCAGTGATGACTCCTTTCGGTATCATCCCCTCCAAAATTTGATCAGAATGCCAAGCTTCTGTACAAATTTGCATGCAATGGATTGGTTAAAACATTTTATCAATGAGCCTGGTCTTGACCCTTCTAAGCAATCTTGAAATCACATCAAATAGTGGATGTAACAGCTAGCAAAATCCAACCATTTCACTCAGTTTATTGCCCCCAACTCTTATAACAGGAACCACACAGATTCATGATTAAACAGAAGAAAAGATTCCGCTCTAATATACATTTATTTGGGACTCGTTTTATTGTCAGAAATATAAGAATCACGATTTGCCTATTCTTTTTTTGGTACAACAGAAACCAGAAGTTACTCTGATTGCACATTAGATCAGAGGTTGAGAATGACAAAAACATAAATAATTTAGAGTACTATTGGGTCTGAAAAGATAGCTCTTTAAGCTGTTGAGGATCGACTTCTGATGGTGCCCGAGTAAGGGCACATTGAGCAGTTGTTGTCTTCGGAAAAGCTATCACATCTCTTATAGAATTAGCTCCACTCAACAACATAACCAATCTATCCAACCCATACGCTATCCCACCTGTTGCTACCAAATGTTAAACCAAGACAAATGATTTGCATTTTATAAAACTCAACACAGAAAAGGCAGGGTAAAGAGTTCGTACCGTGCGGAGGAGCACCCATGTCAAAAGCCTCCAGAAGATAGCCAAACTTTGCTTCTGCCTGCAGACAACATAGAATGTGTTCCACTTTATGACAATGCTGGATGGTCAATCTTACAATAACCAATTACTAGGATTCTCATATCGAATCTTGAGTAGTTAAAGCTCAGAGCCTAATTATAAGAAGAATCTGCATGTGCTGAGTTAAAAAACGAATTATTCCACAAGAAATTTGCATACACGCATCAGTGAAATTGATCCCAATTTGAGTTGGTCTGCAAGTGTCGGGGAAACCAATCCCAAATTCTCGCTACCATGTTCTCTCAAGTATTTAAAACGATACAACGGCCACCTGTCTTTTCATCTTGGCAGTCACACAATATGGATCACAAGCAACAACTTGGCATTTTGCAAAATATAGGATGCATGCAATACATGCAAGTAACTTGAGTCCTTTACTCACCTGCTCGGGTGAAATGCCAACAATTTCCAAAACCTTCTGTTGGACCTCACGCTTATAAATTCTCAAGCTTCCTCCGCCAATCTGTTAGCAAAAATATAAAAGGAACCCACTCTTATATATTGTAACAGAAGTTCCGGTAGATCAAGAGGAAATTGATAATTACCTCAACCCCATTATAGACCATGTCATATGCAAGTGCGCGAGCTGTGCGAAGATCCTCTATGTCCTCAGGATTGGGTGCAGTAAAGGGGTGATGTAATGCCTGCCAGAGGAAATAAATAGACAAAAAATGTTAGATACCATAAGACAAGATATACACCACCACATCCTGTGAATATAACATTTTTTGTCAAAATGCAGAGTAGTTAAGTGATAGAAAAGCCAAAACACAGGTATAATTCTGATGCAGACCTCAAGCCTCTGCTCCGTATCATTCCACTCGAACATTGGGAAATCAATAACCCAGAGTATTGAATGCCTGGACTAAAATTATAGATGATGAAAGAATAAACTTATTGTCAAAGTACAACACAAAGAAAATAAAGAAGTACATACAAAATACAAAATCCAGGGAGGTCAAGGTACATACATGGTCAATTAAACCCAATTCATTGGCTACAAATAACCTTAATCTGTCCAAAGTTTTATTAACCAGTGCATGATGACCCACAGCAAACAAAATAAGGTCCCCAGGTCCTGCCGAGCATCGTCTCAACAGTTGGGTTTTAGATGTTGGATCCAGACTTGAAACCAAAGCAGGAATCCCCTCAACATCACCTGAAAATTTTAAACAAATGGTGAAATTTTGAAACAACTTATACCATTGGTCTTCAAGGTTGACACAAAAATTTCAGGAAATAAAAAAACATTTTTTACCATTATCCAAGACCTTTAGGAAAGGTAAACCCTTGGCCCCAGATTTGGTTGCTTCATTGTACAAATCTCCTTTCTTAAGAGCTGTGTTCGAATAAGTTTTGGCACCTGAAGGCACACATAATACTTTTATAATTCCCCCATTTTGCAAGCTATCAGAAAATACCCTGAAGGGGGAGTCTGCAAAAATATCAGACACCTGCACATATTTGAAAAAACCTTTAACAGCTGACCGGAAGCATGTAACTTATGGCTAGAAGATGTCCTGTACATCAGATATTCTGAAGGTACCTCATATGTAATAACAAATATATGCTAATGTGACTAGTTTTTAAAGAGCTTAAGATAAGATGGAGATAATATTAAATGCCAAGTTGGACATACATCTGGATAAAGTGCAGCCCAAAATCTAATTAACATCAAGAATTCAGAAATTTTCCAGTACATCATGCACTCCTTCACTGAAAAAGATGATAATGATTCATTTATTCTTCAAATGCAATGCTAAACTTAAAGTAGATCTGGAGAAAACTTAGTTTTTCAGAAAGCCCAGTGGAACTTATAGAATTTAGAAACTAATTCACTGCCTAAACTAAAAAGATGTTAACTAATCGCAGAGTGAATGGGCAAAAAAGAAGGTAACAGCTCGTAATCATAAAGAAGTTTGAAAGCATAAAAATTTGTTCATAAAGACATTTTGACAGCAAAATAGCATAATTTAAGGCTGCAGAAAATAAAATTAAAATTTTATAAAATTTAAAATAGCAACATTTAGAATCAGCCAGGTGTTCTTCACCAATAGGGTGATGTGTACAACTTAACATTTTAACAGAATTCAAATGCCCCACCTTCACACACACCATGGGATAGAACATTACCTCTTGCAACTCAAGATCAAATCTAGTATCTGGCCGGTCTGAACCATATTTACTTAATGCTTCAGTGTATGTAAGCCTTGGGAAAGGGTTTGGCAGCTGTATACCTATAATCTCAGCAAAAACCTGCAACAACCAGAAATTTTGTCACATAAACATTTACCAAGACAAATTCTGTATGATGTTATTGTAGCATGTAGTGACATCTAGAATTAGACATATTTGATCTAACTGCAATACCAATAGTTTGATGAGAGCTATCAACAAGTTCACCTGAACTTAAATCTCTAAGATCTAAATATGCAAAAATGAATCGTCCACAGCAACTTCAAGTAAATAGTAAGCTATTTTATCTAAAAAGAAAAGAAGTAACCACTGATAGAAGTGTTTTAACATTAAGCTGGGCTTGTTTTATGTATCTCTAACCTTTGCTCTAAATCATAAGATGGGGGAAACTATCGTAAGAACAATTTAAGGTTAACAATGGGAAAATCAGATGACACCCCTTATCACTTTAAAACGTATTTACATTTTTTCCAATGGTCAATAAGAAATGATTTAACCTTGCGTATCATATCCTCATTGAGCCTTAGCATGTCCTCTAAGGGAGTAAATGCCAGCTCCATATCTAACTGAGTGAACTCGGGTTGTCTATCAGCCCTAAGATCTTCGTCTCTAAAGCACCTGCACGCAAAGAAAAGTATTTGTGACTGTAGCATCAAAATGGTCAAGATAAGTTTGCCATTGCTGCCAAAAAAATTGTTACCATCTACCACAGACATATCACATAAAACAAGAAGTTGAAAAGGAAAACTGCAGCTCGATTTTTCTTCATAGACAATCTAAATGCAAACAAGGACCAAGCTAGAAGCATATTGAAAAGAAAAACAATCATAATGAAATGATAACGAGCTCAAACAGGCAAGAAGAAAAAGTTACCTTGCTATTTGATAATATCTGTCAAAACCAGAAACCATCAACATTTGCTTGAAGAGCTGTGGACTTTGGGGCAAAGCATAGAATGTTCCTGGCTTCAAAACACACATTGAAGTGAATCAGAGCAGACAGCCATGAAAAGATATCCCAAGCAATAATTAACTAGAAGGAACTGTGCTTTTAGCAATGTATAGTTCTCAACAGGACTTGAGATATAACAGTTTCTGGGTTGAAAGGCATCACATCTCAGCAGTTTTTGATTCAATGAGTTAGCCAAGTAAAATATAAGGAACATTAGATATACACGTTGCCAACTTACATAAGATGTGTACTGATATTATAAAAGAATGGAAAACCATTAAGGGCAGTTGAAAAAATGTCTAGTACCTGAATTCTTGAGGGTACCAAATAATCCCGAGCACCTTCTGGAGTAGATCTAGAAAGTACTGGAGTCTCAATCTACCTTATAAACACAAAAATGTTGCATCAAAATATAATACAAACATGAATATATAAAAGAAGCGGCCATGCTCAAATGTACTTGTTAAATTGCTTGTACAACAATGATTATTGAAATAAAATTCACAAAAAGCAACTTTTCCCTATTACAAGCAAAACTAATAGTTTCCATAGAAAAGATTCATAAGGTATTACATTAAGATCATCATCTTAGTAAATCTTTCTAAAGCATATCTGATCACTCTGAATACTTATTTGTTAATGTGTGTGTCTGTTGATTGACAAAGAAAAAGTGAAAAAGTTAAATCAAATTGGAATTATGTGAAAAAAGGAGCTATGTTAAAAGATCAACCTCCACAAAACCATGTACATCTTCCAGATATCTTCGAATGAGTTTCACCACCTTGTGCCGCAACACTATATTATTATTCATTTGCTGCCGCCGTAAATCGAGACATCGATATCTACAAGATGTATAAAACCTTGCATTTAGATTACTACTAACAAGGTAATAACTGAACCAACAGTAAAAGTACCACAGTATGGAGAAACTTTCAATTCTAGCAAGCAGGAGATGAGATACTACAAAGATTTTAGGAAACAAGGAATGATAATGAATACTAAAAGTAAATATGAAATAGCTGATAAGATAAAACACATAATTTGTGATGCATTTACTTGGCTTGCAGTACAGCTTACTTTTTCTGGATTCTAATTAGAAATACATTACATTATGTGTGGGCCTGTATCAAATGTCCCTATATCTATGCTAGAATAACTTACTGTCCACTTTCGCAATTGCAAGTAAGATCGCTCTTACCTCAAACGAATCTCTTCTTTGACATACTCTTTGGCGTCATCTCCAGAGGTGACTAAAAACGGCAACTTTGTCCTCACTTCATTCAATACCTGAACATGCTCTGCAGCAATCTAGCATAGAAAAACAACTATCACATTACAGGATTACAAACAAGGAATAACAAAAAAAGAGAAAGAAAAGAACCAAAATATAACTTACCTCTATAAAGCCAGTTTTCATTTTCTTATTCACAGACTCGGTTGGGCGAGATCGAACCACACCTTCCACAGCAACTACATACTCCAGTCTCAAGTCATTTATAATGGAATGAGCCTCGGGAAACTCATCAGGAAGCGTTGTAACCTACAATTGCAATAAACAACAAAATTCAAGACCAAAACAACGCATATTACCTAAATGGGTCAACTTTCTCAGCAACTCTAAACCAAGTTCACAATTTTCCTGAACCTTGCAATAATAGGAATTATACAACACCGAAATTCAGTACAAATGAAATGAATTGTCTCTACGTTATGTATACCTGGACAATGCCCGTGTGGTCTCTGAGGTTGAGAAAGGTAAGACCACCATGGACGCGGTGGAGAGCGACCCACCCACAAAGGCGAACACGCTTACCGACGTCTGCAGAGGACAAGTCACCGCAATATTCGGTACGAGGGACCCATTGAAGAGTGTCCTTGAAAGAGGCAGGGGAGAACCTGCGAACGGTCTCAGCGGAAGCAGAAACAGAGGAAAAGGTTATCCTGTTTCTGGGATTTGGTCTTGGGACGTGTCCGTAGATGATGGTGCGGAGAAGAGGCAGAGAGGGCATTCGTCGGAGAGTTAGCAGAGGGAAAGATCTAAGGATAAGAGCCATGGTGGCGCGTGTTGTGCCACTGACAAAACAGGGGTTTTGAGTTTTAGAGGGTTGCGTTTGGAGGACCAAAAGGGAGGGCACGTGCGATGTCACGTGATCTCAAGCTTGATCATTTTGCTGTCTGAAGATCGGCTATTCGACTTTTTTACAATGTTTAAAAAATCGAACAGGACATCGAATTGGTCGAAGGAAAGGTTTAAGGTTTAGAGGTTCAACTA
>JANZLF010000221.1:38503097-38518179 GCA_026546835.1 Erythroxylum foetidum
AACAAAATATATTTTAGAGCAATACAAAACTCAGACTTCTTTGGCCAATGCGGTTGACTTGTCCCATTCCTTAAGTCATTCTCTCTGAACCTACAAGGGGCAAATCCACCGTTCTAAGCATATAGCTTAGTGAGTAATAACTAATCTATACATAAACTGACAACTCGTCACAATGAATCATGTAACAACATCAACATGCATTCAAAGATTTCTTTAACATTAAGTCGAACAGAGTGCATTTCAAAACAGATTCTTATAAATAACAGAATTGCATAACACAAAAGGGTATAAACCCTACAGAATCATAACATAATTTAGTTTATGTAAACATCAAATAGATATCAAAGTACAAAATAAGATGACTATTAAATCCATTTATAGAGGCGGGTAACGGGATTTATACAGGAGAGACTGAAGTCTCGACGTTGAAGTGTCCAGGAGAGACCAAAGTCTCGACACCGGAGTGTCACAAGAGCAGCTGCAGACCCTTCTAAGCATGCCTATTTACCCACAACTAGGAATCAACAATTTTAAAACAAAACAAGGTCATTTCATACATTACATGTGCAAAGCAAGTAGTCAATCATATTCATATGAAAAAACACTTCCAATGATATAAACATGCATCAAACGCCTCGGACAATCATTGTCCGAAATTCAGAACACAATCATCATAAATCAAATTCAACAAGCAGAACAAAGTAAGGTACATAACACTTCAATATCTTATTCATCAATTAATACCTCAGACCTTCACGTTCGGAATCAGTACATAATTTAAAACACATTCATCAATATCAATTTTAATTAAGTAATAAATAAAACAAATCAAGGTGAGACCATCTTAGGTTACTCACAAAATTTACCGTCTAAATTATTTACAATTGCTCCTATTTTCTTATTGCCTTGAAATCTCGGCAATATATGGAAGTGGTTGTTCTATGCATTCCTCTATAACATTTAACACATATACAAATCACTATTTTGCAGGATTAAGAATTCATTTATGTATATGTATAATGCATGTTCATGACAATTTTGGATATCTTATTGTAATTTTTATCATCAAACTGATTAGATATCAAAGCCCCCTTTAATAACATTTGGTACTTATAATTTGGACCAAAATTAAACAATGTGAAATCAATTTCATAACCTAAGTGACCACTTTAGATTTTCTACCTATATAATTTCAGATCAACTTTGCATAATTAATCTGGTAGGGTAAATGACAAAATTAGGCAATACTTCCTTCTGGAAAGTTGTTCTACAGTGTCTCAAGTTTCTAATGACTCTAAAATAATCCAATTTGATTCAGTATTCAAAAATTTATGCACAAAATACCCCAGATTGTACACATTTGAACTTTTAGCTAGTACATGATCATACCCTCTATTTTCACAACTCATATCTTTCAGTTCAGATATCCAAAAATTACAAACTTTATACCAAATTAAATATAAGAGAATAAGCTACAACTTTGGTGAAGACACCTTATTCTAATTTGGCCTATATCAAAACAGTTTATTCAAAAACTATAGGATATGATTTTTGTATCTGGTAGTGCTACAGCCTAAGCCAAGACTCAATTTCATGCCAAATTTTGAAACTCTTAGAGATAGAATTAAAATTCAACTTCCTCAATAAATTTATATAAATATGCCTCTAGTTTAAGATGAATTAAGAACCAACTCATTTTGAGATCTATAGTTCAAGTTATAATCGAAATACCAAAGCAAGTTCAGTGAAAACACTTCATTTCTTCCAACTTTTCCATAAAACAGACTTTCGAGTCAATGTTACACGGTCATTTTGACAATGAAAATGAAGAATTTAGGCCAAACATTCTTCTAAACATTTGTTCCTTTATGTCTTAAGTTTCTATTGACACTAATTTTATGCAATTTGGTTCAGCATTTTGAAAATTATCCCCAAACGACTACAAACTGTTTACAAACAGTGACAAATTCCATATACTCAACTTCAAGCCAATTTTTTACATAATTAGTGACAGAAATCAAATTCTACGCCTTCATAAGAGTTTTAGATATAGGTTTCTAGTTTAATAAGAATTTAAATTCATCCAATTTGGATACCTAAAGAGAAAGATATGGCTAAAATATCATAACCTGTCTAGTAGAACTACTCATCCGAACCAGTTTCTAGCATCAATCATAGAATCACAAGACCTATTTATTAGTGAAATAACTTACAAAGATGATGATCCAAGCTTCAACAAAGATCCAGAAGTTGAGAGCGGGAGTAGGAGAATGAAATTTCGTTTGAAAGAAGCCAAAGTGAGGGAGTAGGCTGCTGAAATGAGATGGAGTGCTTCAGCTATTGCTTTGCTAGGTGTCCTTAATTTATCAAGCTAAGCCATATGTCTTAATGCATGTAATGCCGTTCTTAGGTGTCTCTCTTTAAGGCTTGAAACATATCACTCTTGCATGTAGCCCATTTGTCATCAATGTAAGTCTACCACTTGTTGCTTAGTAATTTGTCCAAATGCCACACATTCATTGATCCGTTTGTCACTCTATGATTTGTCTCTTAATTTCTTTAATTTTTTTAATCTAAATTACCTCAAATTTTCAATAGCTTTCTAAAACATCCTAAATGTCTCCAAAAATGTAGAATTAATAATAATACACACCAATTTAATAATCAAAGACAATTAATCCATAATTCACCAAAATTTCAAAATAATACTAATAGTCTCTAAATAAATTTTTAACGCAAATAATCCACAATTCATATTTAATCGCAATTACAAACCAATTATACCTGGAAAATGTTGTGAATGCATGTACAATTATTTTTATAAGTCAAAATTCATATGCACATATCAGCAAATACTCAATTATGCAAAGTATACTATGTACTACGAATTCTGCAATATTCTGAGCCCTAACATGGGATGTTACAGATGCTGTTATGTAAATCCTCTTCCATAGTCGTGTGAAGTAAGGACAAATCCCATTGACCATTAACGACTATCAAGTCCTTTACCCGTAAGCAACGGTCTCTAGAATCAATGTAAGTCACTCACCTGCAAAGAGGGTAATCCCCAACCCATCTATCATCCCAAGCAGTGATATGTCCACCATTTCCAACTCTCTAAATAAAACCATCTTTTAAATAAGGGAGAGCTCGTTGGATTGCTCTCCAACTAGGGGACGTAGATGTAGAGCTAGTGTTGTTGAGAATATGAGCATCCCTTAAGTACTTACACCGAAGCACAGTCGACCAAAGATTATCATCTACCCTGGAGAGAGATCAGATCATTTTTCCTAGCATGGCAATATTATTGTCATGTGCCATTCGAAGGCCCAAACCACCCCTAGCTTTCGGGTTGCACACTGATTACCAATTCAGTAGATGAATGCATTTCCCAGAACTGGACTTCCACAATAATTGACGACAAGCTCTATCAATATAGTCGCACATGTTGTAGGGAACCAACATGTTTGCATTGTATACAATGGTATAGTGGAAAGGGTGGATTGGATTAAAGTAAGTCTTCCATCTTTGTTCAATAGCTATGCTTTCTACCCTTGTAAACAAGCCTTTATTTTATCGATGATTGCAAGAAACGCACTCCACCTGTTAGACCCACTAAGAGGGACTCCCAGATACGTCCCTAAGTCCCTTGTAAAATGAAGATTAAAACGATGCCATAAAAGCTCCTTATGTCACTGAGGCGCATGAGGAGAGAAGAGAGTTTTTTACTTTTGCTCGTTTATTAGCATGCCCGAGCATTCACAAAATTGAAGTGTAGTGTCTCTCACAACTTGACATCCCCTAGTAGACTCATGGGTGAATAAAAACACATCATCAGCAAACAAGAGGTGGGAGACCAGGGGGATTACTAGATACCTTAATAGGCTTCCACTCCTTTGACTCAACGCAACGGGATATGAGCAACGAAAGCCTCTCCATTAAGAGGATGAATAAATAAGGTGATAGCGGGTCTCCCTGTCACAAACCACGCTTGGGGTAAATTGCTAGCAAACGAGCTCCATTCCAAAGAATAGATAGCCGTGAATTAATCACACATGACATAATAAGGGATATGATGGGAATGGGAAAACCAAAATTTGCCAACGTCTGATTAAGAAATCTTCATTTTACTCTATCATATGCTTTAGCCAAGTCAATCTTTAAGGCCAAATAACCATCCTTCTTTTTAGACTTTCGGATAGTATGAACTACCTCCTTAGCTAGAATAATATGTTCCGCCGCAGTTCTGCCTGGAATAAAAGTACCTTGCATAGTAAGGATAACCTTATCCAAGAAAGGCCGAATACGCTAAACAAGTACTTTTGTAAGAATCTTGTAGCTAACATTGCATAAGTTAATGGGACAAAATTGAGGCATCAAGGTAGGTTGAGCCTCCTTTGGAATCAGAACCACTAAGGTTTCGGTCAGATTCTCTAGGCAAGTACCAGTAGAGAAGGCATGCCTCAAGGGACCAAAGTGGTTTCCTTTTATAGTTAGAGTATTTACTTCCCTTTCCAAATTTTATTTCTAGGGTTTCAAACCCGTAAGAGCTATTGTTTGTTTAGATTCGTGGACTTCTTAACCTATCCTTATGCAATGTACTACATTTGTTGGTAGCTTCCTCCACTGCTTGCAGTTTCAGGTGCCACTACTGCTTTTGGAGGTACGTCTAGACTCTATTATCCTATCAGTATATTATTTTGCATATCCTTATCTTGATTCCTAGATTTAGTTTGTTGCATGTTCCAAGCTAGAAGACTTTCATTTAAGCCAATGCCAACTGTAATCTCATAATTTTCTTGGTTAAAAAAAATTTAAGAAATGCAGCATTTTAATTTGTTCGGATTCAATGAGTTCGTTTAAAGTATTTGACATAAATTCACAATTTTTTTTAAGTGTATGGTTCTTATAGTTCCAATCCTGTATTAAGATTCTTTTTCTGAATTTAGGATTTTTATTGGTGGAATAAGGTCAATCATGTATTAGTGGTAAGGCATGGAACTTCAATGAAGACTCACCTCTGGAGTCTATAAGATGACCAAAAAATAGAGCATGTGTAACTTGGTTTGAATAATTAGGCTTTGAAATGTATCTTAATTGTGCTATGAATAAGTGCTGTTTAAAAATGTAAAATCATGGACCATATTCTTCTATCATTTAGCCTGTAATGTGGAATTGGAATATCAATCATGTGCATAAACCATAGGTTCCATGATCCTTTTAGTAGCTGGATTTTTTGTGTGAAATGTTGCAACCATACTAAGGTGAGAGAACCATGCATTGGACTTTAGTGTAGTGATAAAGGGCTCCTGCAACTTCTTTAATCTTTTTTCGCAGTTGAACATCTAAAAATTTTAGTGGAATAGGGACCCAAAAAGTGCTTCAAATATAATAGTGAAAAAAAATGAAGCTTACTGATATGGATGAGTGTTTTATTAGGAGCCTACTAGAGGAGTATTTTATTTTTAGTAAAAGTCTATTATCTCCCTATCATTTCTACACTAGTTTCTATTATAGTTATATTAATAAAAACAACTTGAATCGGAGTCTTTCCAAGAGTCCTAAAACAGGTTGAATAGGAGTATTTCTAAGAGTCCTAGTTTAGGTGGAACTTTTATATTTCTTTGCCTATCTAAGGCTATTACGTTATGCAATAAAGTAAGGAAGAAGTAATCATAAAATTAGCTAATAGAAGTAGAATAATTAAGCTCAATCTCAACAGACCTTGTCTTTGATAAGTGCTGCTAGTTTTTCATCACCAAAAATAAATTTTGCAAGGAAGGGAGCCAACGTAAATAAGGGAAAGAGATTAACTTTCCTGAGAATCGTCCTTAGACTCGATCTCAAGCTTGGGGATGTAACAATTTGGTATCAGAGCACGAGTTTACGAACAAAACAGGCCATTCAGCTGGCATTAGAGATGGGGTAGCTAGAATTAAAGGCTCAATATGCAAAGATTATCCACATGCTTGCAAGGTTGAAAGGCGCAAAATCGAGCAAGTATCAAGCACCATCACCACCACCACTGGAGGAGAGGACTGATGGGGGCATCGGGCCAAAAATGGTGCCTAAATATACTAAGATGGAATTTCCAACATACGATAGCTCAATGGATCCGTTGGTTTGGCTTCACAGGTGTGAGTCGTTTTTCCTAAGCCAACAAATAGTGGAGGAGGAGAAGGTAAGATTGGCTGCCTTTCATTTAACGAGGGAAGCGCAACTGTGGTTCTTCCAACTTGAACAAGAAGAACTAGGGATGCATTGGTACTCTTTCAAAAACCATTGCAATATGACGTTATCATTTGTTACATGCATGCCTTGATCCCACACAAGAGTCAAGATTGGGTGGCTGCATGTGAAACAAAAAATTGGTTGCTTGTTATAACTCAAGAAAAGAGGCACCTAACATGGCTAAGATTTTCAACCATGGATTTGGTGAGCTTGGATGGATGCTCTCAACTTTTGCTATAAATAGAGGAAATCCTTAGGCTTTCAAGATGTACCAAACATACTATTTTTCCTTCCTACAAATCATCCTCTCTTCTGTATACATATGAGATTTTGAAAGCTCTTTTAGCCTTTGTACTTGTAAACATTCTCCACATATTAGTAAAATTGCTCACTCTCCAGTCGTGGACATAGGTTACATTGACCGAACCACATAAATCTCTGTGTTCAGTGTCCCATTTTATTCTTGGCTTTATTTATTTCGTTATTATCTATTTGAGCTATTATATTAAACCGGGATTGAATCTGGGGTTATTTCCATAACAATATATTTATTAGTTATCCAGCCACCAAGTGTATATAAAATTGCAAGAATAAAAAATTTAGGAAGCTCAATATCTTAATCGGATGCACCACTGATATTCACATTCTCCATTTGTCTTATGCATGTTCTTAATTTTTTAACAACTTGTGCTATTTTTCATCATCGCTCTTTTGAAGATCTCTTGTTACATTGCTCCCACCCATCAATTGTCTCGCTGTTACATCCCTCTTCAATTTCGCCCCAAAAATAGTCAAAAGTTTGATGCCTCCCAACAATCGGATCTTGTGAAATCTCCACATAAATCCAACACAGGGGTATACCTTCACTAATGTTGTATATAGGGGATCGAGAAACCATTTCTCTTCAAGAGTTGATGTGCTAGTGAGACTGTAATATTTAGGATGAAGAAAGTGAATACTTGGTTCGAAATGGTGATTTGCTTATAGACTTTATATTTCATATTTATAGACCTGTAGATGAATATTATCATTATTTCAACCATCCGATTGGATTTCATCATCATCCCAACCATTGGATGGATTACATCCTTGATCATTTAGGAATTTATCATCAACTTTATCTACACTAGGTAAATTTGACGGATTTCATCCAAATCTCAACCGTCCAAATGGATTTCATTATCATCTCAGCTATTGGATGGATTACATCCTTAATCATTTAGGAACTTATCATCTCCCTTATCCACATTAGATAAAATTGATGGATATCATTCATATCTCAACCGTCCAATTAGATGTCATTATCATCTCAACTATTGGATGAATTACATCCTTAATCATTTGGAAATTTATCATCAACCTTATCTACATTAGATAAAATTGATGGATTTCCTCCAAATCTCTTAACTATTAGATGAATTATATCCTTAATCATTTAGGAACTTAACATCAACCTTATCTACATTAGATAAAATTGATGAATTTAATCCAAATCTCAACTGTGGATTTCATCATCATCTTAACCGTTTGATGGATTACATCCTTAATCATTTAGGAACTTATCATCAGCCTTATCCACATAAGATAAAATTGATGGATTTCATTCAAATCTCAACCGTCCAGTTAGATTTCATCATTATCTCAATTGTTGGATGAATTACGTCCTTAATCATTTGGGAACTTATCATCAGCCTTATCCACATTAGAAAAATTGATGGATTTCATCCATATCTCAACTGTCCAATTGGATTTCAACATAAAATTGACCATTGGATAGATTTTATCAGTATCTCAACCATAGCAAGAACTTCTATAAATGTCATTCTTTACTAAATCAAATATGCATCAATTTGATTGTGACGGATTATGATATTAGAGGTCCTTCTACTATCAAATTCCAAAACATGCTATTATCTTCATCTTTATCTTCATCTTCATCGACATCATCATCAAGTGATGATAAATTTGAGTTGATAATGCATAGTACAGTTGAAGATGAAACAGTCATATATAATTTGATGTAGAAAAATAACTTAGCAATTCAGCTTTTTTACAATCATCAAAACAACCAGGGTGGGCTTGTGGCTCAATCCAAGGCATATAGTGATCAATCGCGATTGTGAAGCTATAGATCATAATTTGTTTTTAGATTATTTATGGGAAAATTCACAATATAATGATAATATGTTTTAACAACGATATCGAACGTTCCAAAGTTTGTTCATTCATATTGTGATGTTGTAATAGAGCATGATAGCTATTTCCAACAATGAAGAGATGAACTTGGTAGACTTAGATTATCAACTTTACAAGAAAATAACAATTGCATTCTGGATGTTAGCATATGGTATACCTGCAGATGTTACGAATGAGTACGTTAAAATTGATGAGTCAACAACAATTGAAGGCTTCAAGAGATTTTGTCATGTCATTGTCGAGATTTTTCCAAAACGGTATCTTAGATCACCAAATGTTAACAATATTGCAAGGCTTCTTCATATTGGTGAGCAAGTGGTTTTCTAGGAGTATTAGGTAGTCTCGATTGTATGCATTAGAAGTAGAACAATTGTCCAACGACTTGGTCGAGACAATATGCTGGACATTTGGGATCACCAATTATTATTCTTGAAGTTAGCGTTGATTATAATCTATGGATATGGCACATTTATTTTTGTATGTTAAGTATAAATGATGACATTAACGTGTTGGAATCATCGCATTTACTTTGTAATCTTGCTTAAGGTATTGCTCCTCCTGCTCATTATGTTATTTAAGGGAAAGAATATAATATGAGATATTATTTAGTTGATGGGATTTATCTAAAATGGTCCACCATTGTGCAAACAATTCATGAGCCACTATCCATAAAAAAAATATTTTGCAATGAGATAAGAGTTATATAAGAAGGACGTAGAGCGTGCATTCAGAGTTCTACAGTGACGATTTGCAATTATTGCAAGACTGACACATTTTTCGAAAAAAATGTGTTGCATGATATCATGACTATATGCATTATTATGCACAATATGTTATTGAGGATGAATGTGATCTCAATGGACCAATCACAAGTGTAATCGAAGCTCTAAAACTGACTGTAGAAAGGGTAACAGATGAAAAGCTTCGATTTCAATAATTTTTTGCTCAATATAAACAAATCAAAGACAAACATGCGCATATCGAATTAAGGAATGCATTAATAGAACATTTATGGGAACAATAAACTAATTAAGAGGATTAGTGGATTATGTTATGTCTACTTTAAATGGTGATATTATCTTTTAATTTTTTGTGTAATGAATGTTTTGTGCCTATTTTTCATGTAAAGATGTTTTTGATTTATGAAATTCAATAAAATTTAATGTTTGATATTAAATAATTATATTTTCATTTAATATATTTAAATAATATTAAATATTGCAATATATCTTATATATTATTTCACTTAGTATAATTACACAACAAATTATAGTTTAATTGAAATTTTATTATTTATTAACATAAAATATAACAACAATAATATGAATAATATTGTACACGAAAAATAAAGTTGGGTTAATTTTATAAAATAATTTTAATAATTAAAAATGAAACATAAAAAAAGAACATGTTGAGAATATTCCTTTTTGGGGTGAAAATAAAGTTATGAGTTAGAATGAAAAAGTTTTGTAGCATCTCCAAAATGGAGGAAACTCTACCCCATTTTAGAGGAATGAGTTAGCGATGCCCTTAGTTCGTAAACATAGATCACGACACAAAGTGGGGAGACCACAAAATTTGTTGAATTGAATTCGATACAGTCAAATTGTACATGATTGTTTATTATAAAATGCAAAAAAAAAAAGAGTTGCTTCAATAGTGCTGAAAATAAGAGTTGCTTTAGTAAAAATGAAAAAAAGAGTTACTTTAATACATGAATAATGTATAATGGTAAAAAAAATACAACAATTGGTAATTAAAACAAATTGAAATGTATGTCTACAGCTAGATTGAGGAACTTATAAATATTTATCCATCCTCTTGTTTTAAGTATCAAAAAATTAATTTAGGCATTTAAGAGTAGAATTTATGAATATCTAATCTAATAAATTTAAGCAAAATTCAATATTTTTAACTTACAGCTAGTCAATAAGTGCTTATATTGTAATTCTTATTTTTAATCATAACAATAATTTGTATGCTCTATTTTTTAATATTAATTATACTATGCTTTTGTATTATATACCTAATTATTCCGACAAGTGGTATCAAATCTTAATTAGAGTATGTATATCTAGTTATTATACAATCTATAGTTATGATTATAAGTGGATTATCCATGTAAGAAATTAGATATTGTTTACTCATTAAAATATCATATACTATTCATGTATACAATTATTATTTATGTAAAATAGTAAAAGTTATTTCTTTTAACTTAAAGTAGTCTTTGATAGAAGTAATAACATAGAGGATCTTCCACATCGTGGGTAGAAAATATAAACTATCCCAAAGATTATAAGGACAATTAGATGTGTAGTTTTTACTTATAAAGGGATAGGAGATATATGCAAACTTGTATAAGTTAAAAATAGATATACTGTCAAAAGTATAGGCATTAGTCACTTCAAGTGATCTAAATGAAAGATCTTCGATGTTATTACATTTAAAAAATTGGACTTATATCTAAAAAAGGAATGGAGTTTTTTATGGAGTAAAAGATACTCTTTAGGCTCAAAGTGGCATCACTACCATTTTATGAGCATTACATTATAATCATGCAACCATATGTAAATTTTAAGACATTAAATTCAAGAAGTAAGGTATCTTTGAATTGTTTCATTATGATGTATAGCAAGCACCATTTTCATGTATGGGGGAGGAAAGTACTTCGTCTTTTTTATTGATGATTATTTCTTTAGGTGTTGGGTGTACTATATCAAGACAAAAACTTAAGTGCTCTCAATTTTAAAGTTTTTAAAGTGTTTGATGAACTTGATTTTGGTAAATACAAGTAATATAAGAGAATATATTGGTGATGAATTTGATTCATTTTACAAGCATGAAGGCATCAAAAGTAGCTCACCATTGGATGAACAAAACAGAGTGAAAAGATTGGATGAACAAAACTCTATTAGAAATAATGAGAGCAATGTTGACTGTTACATGCTTAGATAATGTTTTATAGGAAAAGCAATCAATATTGCATATTATATGGTGAATATAGTTTTATCAACTACAATTGAGTTAAAGGCATCGATGGAGATATTTATAGGGAAGCCAGGGATTACTCTAATATCCATACATTTAGAAGTCCTATTTATATGATGTATGATGCCAAAGGAACTACAAAGTTAAATATAAAATCTCGAAAATGCTTATTCTTAGAATATATTGATAGAGTGTAGGGGTATCACTTATACATTCCATTATTTATAAGCTTATTTTCAGTAAGGATATAACCTTTATTGAAGATAAATTATAAAGGAAAAAAGAAGTTATTAAACTAAAAGAGGTTACGGTCCATATTTTGATAATAATAAAATGTAAGTAATAGTAATGAGTTTGGATTTAGTGAAAACAATATCAAAGTAAAAGTGGTCATGCACAAATTAAGATAAATCTTATAAAGACATTAGATAAAAGTCAGAGTTGAACTTATTCAAGTGAAGAACAAAATCAAAAACAAGGAAAAACCAGGTGTAATAAAATTATAAATGATTGTACTTCCTATTTAGTTACTTTGATATTTTGAAGACTCATCATGTGTAAATACATCACTATTTTAACTCATTTCATGAGTCTTTTTAATCATCAAGATGAATTAAAGTTCTGATTTCAAACAAAACATCATATTAAGTTTGAGAGCTTGAAGATTTTGGGTGTATTGATTAACTAATATTGTAAGAAGAGTTGCTTTTCAATCGTAGAAAAAATAAGACTATTATAAGAAGGTTCCTTTTCTCCTTGTTGAAAGAGAAGACTTAAAAGAATTCCAATAAATGTCTTACATAGTGGACATCGACAAAGGTTGTTTGCTAAAATACTATAAATTAATTTATCTTTCTTCTTCCCTAGACTTTTTAGTTATGCACACACACACACACACACACACACACACACACACACACACACACACATAAAAGAAAGTTATTATCTGATGTTAATTATGTAGAAAAATTCATCTAGATATATAATAAAATAAATACAAGAATTTGCACAAAAATAATATAATATAGTTAAAGCAAATAATAATGTACCACATTATCAATAAGCTTCTCTTATTAATAAATTTTAAATCTAAATAAAAATAAAATTTTAGTTAATATTAATGCAATTCACCCATATGAATATCTTAATTTACTAAATAAGTGGTGATTTCTAAGCTTTATCAATATTGATTTAGGCTATGTTTAGTTGGATATAATGTTTTTAATAGAATAGAATGGTTTATAATGAAATAAAATATAAATGGATGTAATATTAGAAAATTATCGTTCGAGAGGGATGGAAGGGTTCAAAATGTAATATGGTGAAATGTTGTTTGAAAGATAGATGGAATGTAATGTAATGTAGTATAATAATAATAATAAATGACTATTATACCCTTAGTATAAATAATGAGATGTATTGTCTTTGACGCGGAATAATATAAACGGATAATATCCCTAAAAAAGCTAATGTCTAATAGATAGATTGGAAATCTCTAAGATCCAACAAACATGACTTGAGAACCTAAGGTATATGAAAACTTAGACCCAGAAAGACGTAGTTTGAAAAACCCTCGAGATTTGAACACCATGAAGAATGATCATGCCTTCGATAAGTTCAGAATTGTTCGAAAATCAAACATAAGACTTGAGAGCGATAAACTCACAAACTCATAAGAGAATTGTTTTTAATTAATCAAAAGAGAAGTGTCTTCCTTACAATGGAAAAAGGTATTTATAGTATAAGAGTATGCCTAGCCACATAAGGTAAAATATCCAAATTAATTAAGAATATGGTCTAAAGACTAAATAGGAAAATTAATTCAAAGAGCATTATTTAAGATAATTTCCTTTAAAGCTTGATTCTTTTGCCAAAATTGTCAAAGGAATAATTATTTGGGATAATCTTCCTTTGGAACTCAATTCTCTACCAAATTTATTCCTGTGCTTAGTCCATGCTTGCTATAATGGTTCAGCTGACGTAATGGAACACCTCCTCCTTCATTTCAACACTCGAACTCTTCATTTGAATCTCTTGAATCAACCCCGCCATCGAATCCTTAATTCTCTTAGCATGAGCTTATTGGTCTAATTGGCATATACAAAGGGTCCCATTGCCTTATCTTGGCCTTGCTCATATCATCCTCTCCTTCGTCAAAAGGATTCATCCATGAATCAACACCTGTGTCAAAAGAAGATGAATCACTAACAATGAAAGTGGCCAATACATTTTACTCACCTGGGAGCTCTAATTTGTATGTGTTGTCATTAATCCTTTTAATGACTTGAAATGGTCCATCCCCTCATGGTTGCAACTTATTTTACCTCTGCTTTAAGAACCTCTCTTTACGCATATGGAGCCACATCCATTGACCTGGTTCAAAGATAACTTTACGTTGTCCCTTGTTGGCTTGGCTGGTGCACAGTTCATTCTTCTTTTCAATTTGAGCTTTCATTTTCTCATAAAGTGACCTCACCAATTCTGCCTTCATCCTGCCATCTAAACTAGTCCTTTTATCAATAGGCAAAGACATTAAGACCAATGGGGACAAAGGATTAAGACCATATACAATTTCAAAAGGTGAATAACTAGTAGACGAATGTATAGTTCTATTATATGCAAATTTAGCAAAAGGCAAACACTCTTCCCAACTCTTAAGATTTTCTTTATAATGGCACGAAGTAATTAGGATAGAGTCTGATTAACTACCTCGATCTGACCGTCAGTTTGGGGGTGACTTATGGTAAAAAATAGTAATTTAGTTCCCAACTTCCCACATGAGACCTTCCAAAAATGATTAAGGAATTTAACATCTCGATCTGACATGATAGTCTTAGGAATCCCATGAAGATGTACTACTTCCTTAAAGAACAAATCTGTTACGTGGGTTGCATCATTTGTTTTACGAAAAGGAATAAAATGTGCTATTTTACTAAATTGATCGACTACCATAAAAATAGAATCTTTCCCCTTGTTTGTTTTAGGTAAACCTAGTACAAAGTCTATAGAAATATTTGTATAAGGCTCATCGAGTACGGGTAAAGGTGTGTATAAACCCTGGGCTGACATTTTAGACTTAGTCTTCTTATAAGTGACACAATTTGCACAAAATTTTTCCACATCACATCTCATCCTAGGCCAATAAAAATGTTCTATAAGCACACATAAAGTCTTTTATACCCTAAAGTGTCCCATTAAACTACCCCTATAGGGTTCCTTAACCAACAAATCCCTAATTGAACAGACGAGTATACACAAGTTATTTTCTCTAAACAAGTACCCATCCATCCTATAAAATCAATTAATTGTTCCCTTCTCGCATGCGACAAATATACCAGAAAAATTAAGATGCTTCTTATACGAGTCTTTAACAAATACAAATCACAACAATTTGACGCTTAAAGTAGTAATTAAGGTATACCTATGAGATAAGGCATCTGTTACCACATTCTCCTCACCTTGTTTGTATTTGATCATATTGGGAAAGGACTTAATTAATTCCATCCATTTGGCTTGTCTTTTATTCAGCTTGCCTTGTCCTTTTAGGTGTTTTAATGTAACATCCCATCTCCCATAGGAAGGGTTTGTTGGTAATTTGGGACGGGTTAGAAGTATTAAATTATATCTCGGCATGCACATACAGCATATAGCCTCTATGATTGAT
>JANZLF010000221.1:38524883-38538064 GCA_026546835.1 Erythroxylum foetidum
AACCAAATAATCAGAACAATAGTCTCACGAGTCAAAGCATAACAATTGGAATTCCCCGACTAAAAATAACTTAGCTACTCATAACGAAATTAAACCTAACAAAATTCTTAATTAACATAGTCTAAATAATAAAGGAAAGAAGAAAAACTAAGAAAATCTCCCTAAAACACGCTGCTGTCCTCCTGCGTTACTGGTGTTATCCTCTTGTTTTGTTCTTGTGGCTTCTTGTCTAGTGTGCGTCATTTTTCCTCAGCCGCCCACCAGTGTGTGTAACTGCCAGCCCTTCCCTTCTTTTTAAAAACCTACTTATTATTTTCCTCTTCACGTGCTTGTGCTGCGTCCACTTGATTACTTGCCTTCATTCCCGTATTGCGTCATTTTTCTTTTCCAACCCAAGAACAATGGCCTGCGTCTTTCTCTTCAATTCAGCCCACCAGACTTGTTCCCCCTTGTGCTGCGTGCGCCACCTACGTTGGGCCTTGCTTCCTCTTGTTTTCCTCCTTTAATTTCTCTATTACGTGCGTGAATCCCAAAACGACGCCACCTCTCTTCATTGATTTAATTAACTCCTGCTTTAAAAACCTCCACGCTACTTCGTTGTTGTAGCGTCTTGTGCTTCAGCTGTTGATTAATTTCTCTGCCCATTTACCTGTGCGTCGTCGTTTTCTAGTGTAACGTCTTCCACTTGGTTGCCTTCACGCCTCTTGTCTCTTAATTAATTTGTCTCTTAATTAATTTGTTGCTTCAGCTTATGTCGTGTGTCTCTGGCTCATTAATTGTCTCTTTATTGCTTCATCCTCTGACGACTAACAGCCCTTTTCATATTTCTCATTTGCTCAGCCCACGCCTCTTACAATTTTAATTTGCTTCCAACGCTGGCCACGTGTTGCATGCTCCTTGTGCGTGACTCCCTTCCTTGTTGATTTAATTTCTACATTCCAGCCCATTTTAATTTGATGAACAAAACACTGATTTCTTCCATTAAAATGCAAGTCCACTTAAATCCCTTCAAGAAAATATTAAATCAATTAAGTCCCAACAATTGAATCAACAAGAGGAATAAAAAGGAATAATTAAAACAACAAAACTAGACAAATATACACTTATCATGGATGAAGATGAAGGTTGGAGCTTTAGTGATGAGAGAGCTGGTGGTTTTTGGTGGAGTGGAGGTGTTGTTTCGGTGGATGAATGCTTGAAGAATTGAGAGAGTTGTTTTAGATCAAGATGATGGTTGGACCTTGTGTTGTTTTTTTAGAGAAAAACAAGAGTGGAGGTTGGTGAATGACGTTGAGGAAGGGGGTTAAGCATGGGTTTTTAGTCAAGTATGGAGGCTGCTTGGTGATGGAGACTACGGCTGTTGTAAGTGTGAATGGGAGGGGAAAAAATATGGCTTGTACGTGAGTGGAGGCTAGAGAGGAATCAAGTTTGATGTGGCAATTGGTGAGTGGCATGGTGTGAATGAATTGTAGCTGTTTTTCCTTGCTTTCCTTTCTCTAATATTTTTCAAAGATTTGGTCCCACACAAATTTCTTCAGCACACAATCTCCCACTTTTTTCGCTTCACTATAGCCAGCTCCTCCTTGTCTTATGCTTCCAGCCCATGCACTCATGTTTCACCTAATCTTTTAATGCCACAAGCTGCCAATTCTAGCCACCAACTTCACACCTATAACCAATGTTTAATCAGCTCTTTTTCTTCACTTTCTACATCAGCCTCTTCAGCTTAATATTCCTTTGTCTTCTCTCCATTCAATGTCCATGCCAGCAGCTGCTTATTTAGATAGTGTAGCGTGAATGATGGAGGTTAACTATTAATCAATACAGGCTGCGTCTTCAGACTTGTGTAAGCTGTCTTGCGTGAAGAGTGGAAGCTATCTTTTGTTGGTGTTGGAAGCTATAGGCAAGTGTCGGGTAGTGGCATGAAGTGGAGGCTATTTTTGGAGTGGAGAGTGAGCTGTACATGGGCTAAAATAATTAAAAGGTGGGGCTGATGTTGATCCTTGGCTGGTTGGAATGGATTTTTCAAGGTCAAATTCGACAGTGCATAAAAACTAAATGGTGATGATTTAAGATCCCAAAATTTATCAGTATCTTCATATTTGAGTTAGCTTCGATACAAGACTTGAATCACGGGATTCCACCAACTGAGTCAAAAGTTATGGCCGAAACATCGTCAATAGGTCATTCTGGCGCTCCAACATATGACGTGAATTTTCGTTAATTTATTGCTCTTAAATTCCAGCTCCAAAAAATCTGCAATTGGTCCCAAAAATCCGTCAATGAGTCAAGAATTTACGTATGAAATTTCAGAATTTTTGGCTGAACCAATCTCGAGATAAAAATCCCACAATGACTAGAGGTCAAGTCTGCCGGAAACTCAAAAACAGTGCAATTCAAGTCTATTTGTATCATTTATGCATTTTACGTCAATGGACCTCAAATAATGCTAAAACACAATAAACCAGCCATAGATGAACATAAAATGAATGTAAAAGACTATGAATTAAGTCCTAAACATATATGAAAATATGAGCGTATCAATAGGTTAATAATTAGTTTGGAAAATAATGATTTTCTTTATTTAATGTTTCTAACATAAAATTTTAGTTATTATTATGTTGAATGTTATGGTTCCTTAATGTGTTGAATTATGAAAGTAATAAAAATTTAAAATTAAAATCTTAATATTTTGATTTTAAAGAAATCTCTTTAGATTAAGATTTTAATATGAGTTTTAATTGTTATGACATTCAATGTTAAGAAAATAATTGAGCCAGATTTTTAATTTAAAGACTTTTAACATTTCAATTTTAAAGAAATATTTCAATCTAGAATTTTAATGTGAGCTTTAATTACCAACACATTAAATCTTACATTTCTTTAATTAATTATTATTTTCCACCTCTTTTAATGAAAAAATTTTAGTGAATATAGCTCTTATACATGTATAAATATATATATTAGATGATAGATTCTTAAAAGTACAAGCATTTCCCACGGCTCATTTTCACCAATACAATTAGAATACCCCATGCAATAGATAATTCCCATGATAAGTGACAAGGCCTATATTAGGTACGATAAATGGATATGATATAACAAGGTTCACATATTTTACAACCGCTTTCTTTAATGAATACAAGTAAGGATAAAACTATATATTACTGAATATCCTCAAATTTTACGTTAATTGTTATTGTTGTTATTTTTTAATAAATACATTTTCTTATGCATCTGAGAGTCATGATTAAATAAAAATCAGTACAGATGCATAACGGCCACATCCAAACCCTTTTAAGTAACCAAATCTCGAAATCCAACGGCTCTTAGATCCGCACTTCCCAACGGTCAAAATCCACGTCCTTTCCAAAAACTAGCCGTTACTATTCCCTTTCTCTTTCGGGTGTGATCATATCCTTCAAGATTTCTACACCTTTCAGAAGGATCTCACCAGCAAGCCTCTTGGAGCAGATTCAAAGATCGATTCTTTCCTTTCCTATTCTAAAAGAAACCTTCCATTGCCACTAACGCACCAAGTCATTTTTCTCACAGAAGCATTTAATGGCGGCTTCTTCGCCTTCAAGCAAGAACCTCTCTTTTTCTTCTTGCCCTCAAGTGTCAAGCCGGCTGACGAACACTAGTGCAAGAAACTCGGAGGCTAGTGACCCCATGAGAAGGAGTTTTAGTGGGACCCCATTTGCTAAACCACCCTCCGTTGTAGCCAGTCACAAAGGTGGCTGCTTTAACCCTATTACTCCTGCTAATAGCCCTTCAGGTTTGAACAATTTAAATTCCCAGTTCCTTTTTATATTTTTTTCTTTTCTTATCGATCTTTTTATTGGTACCATTGGCTTGTTTGGTCTAGTCAGATGATTTCTGCTGGGAAAGAGGAAATGTGAAAATTGACAACACCTTTTTGCGGGATTCTTTGAAATTTTTAGTCTAGTGATTACTCTGTCAAGAAACTTTCGCGTGATTTAGCTGTTTGTATCAATAGATATAAATGGAGAAATTTGAAGTGATATTTCAGTTGTAGGGTTGGATCTTGTTGAAGGGAAAAGTTGATCAAGAGGGAACGGAAGCATTTCTATACATTGTCTTTAATTAAAAACTATTGCACTAATTTTTTTCGGAAATTAAAATGGTTTTCTTACTGGATAGTGCATATTATGTGTCTTCTTTGTATTTGGTTCATTTGAAATCTTATTTTCCACAGAATTACAAGCGCCTTTATATTAGTCAATTTCCTTTCTGGGATTGTAATTTTCCTAAATCAAGTTCTCTAATGGACATTCATCGTTTTCCGTTTCTACAGCAGCTGCATAGTTTGGATTTTATTTTTTCTTTTTAACTTCCAATTCTGGCTTTCTGGTTTTTGACCAATTAATCCTGAATTTCAGATTGTCCACGGAGACACTCCATTGGAAGAGAAAATATCATCGTCTCTTTGCAAGATCACGATGACAAAGAAAACGGCAAAGACCATAACTGGAAATCGGCTAAAGGTCGTTCGCAAGCTTCTGTAAAGGGTTCCAAGAACTTCATGTCTCCAACAATCTCTGCGGCCTCAAAAATTAATGCATCCCCAAGAAAGAAGGTGTTGACTGAAAGGAATGATTATATTCGCAGCTCTGTGTCATCGTTTGATGGAAAATGCCCTTCAACAGAGGAGTTGGATGCAAAGACTGAAAAGGGTTTGAATCAGAAGAAAGAGGTCTCATTTGATTCAACAATAACTTACTTGGGGGAAGGGGAAGCAAGTATTGAAGACAAAATGGCACTAAAAGACATTGATTTGATGTCGCAGACAAATGTCAAAGATGATTTGTGTTTGTTTTCAGGAGATGTACCCGTGGAAAATGATTGTGTTAATCTTGATCCGAGTTTTATTATCAGTCCCGGAGTTTCGTGTTCTTCGCCAATGCCTGCTTTGGCACCTCTTGAAGCTGATCCAATAGCGCCTCCTTATGATCCCAAGACAAATTACCTCTCACCAAGACCTCAGTTTCGTCATTATAAGCCAAACCAACGAATCGATATGTATCTTAATAAGGAGACAGACAGCAAGCGACTTGACCAAAGTTTTCTTTCCGACTGTTTGTCAGATACTGAAACCACCGAGGAAGAAACCGACTCTGATGTTTCACAAAAAGAATCTGAAGACCTATATTCAGATGAAACTTCGAAAGAAAAAGAAAAAGAGGAAGAGTTGCCAGTGTCTGGATTCATCTCCATCAGTCCTGAAGGGGCTGCTGTAGCAGCAAAGAGACCGTCTAAGCCACATTTCTTTAAAACAAAAAAGTTCTTTGCTTTATTTTCAGTCCTTGCTATTGCTTGCATATTGATGTCGCTGACAAATTCACCGATCATAGATTCCTCTTTGCTTAATAATCTGGACTGCTCTGAGCTCTATGTTCCACATGAGATCTCAGAATTCACTAGAAAAAGTCTAGACGCTATAGCTGAAAGGTTCAAGCTGCAGTTATCTAATTTGCTTTCTTATGGCCACAAGATGATTTCCAGCTTCAAAGATCGTCACGACCTGGGAGCCTTGCAGTATGCTAACTTGACCTCTTTGCTGAAGGATGGTTTAAACCATGGCTACCTAACATTTGATCATGGTTTTATAGGAGCAAAAATCAAGGATGATAAGAACGTGTTTGGGCATAGGCAGGATGTTGAACCATTGGAGGATGACATAGAAATGATTGAAGGGGATGATGACCAGGTATCTGAAGAACACGAGGATACTGAATCAACAATACCAGACGAGGACATTGAAGAAGTTTTAGGGGGTGACTACCAGGGATTTGAAGAACATGAGGATACTGAATCAACAATACCAGATGACATTGAAGAAGTTTTAGGGGGTGAAGAACAATTACGGTCTGGAGCAGAAGACAACTCTGAGGTTTCAGTGGAATGGAATATTCCTGAAACCGAAAACTTGAATATGGCATCACAAGATGGAATGGCCAGCCCTGGCAATTCAGTAAGAGTTGTGACTGAAGGCAGAAGCAATGTTGAGCTCAGGAGTGCAGTTCTCCAAGACATTATTACAGTTACTCAACTCAATGAAAATCCGGCAACAGAAGTAACTGAAGACAGAATTGAAGCTGCTTACACTTTTGAGCTTAGCAGCGCAGTTCTCAAAGACGTTAAACCTGAAATGCTTGATGCTAGGCAAGCACAAGGCGAAAATGTCATGAATTCTGCTCAACTTGAATCCATTTTGGCGGAAGAAATCCCTAAAAGCCGGCAATTGGCGGACACTTCACTTACTAATCAGCGAAATTCAGAATCACTGGACTTCGCACTTAACCGATACATTTTCTCACCAAAGATCATAGCAGCAATTTCCTTGCTTGCTTGGAGCCTCGCAACAGCCGCAACAATCATTTACCTGAAGAATCGAAGACCGGCTACAAATACAGATGCTGCATCTGTGATGTTGCGGTCACTGAGTAAGAAACTAAATCAAAGTCCCCTGTTAGCTACCTCAGAACACATAATGCAGGATATGGAAGAAGTAGATGTGGTCGGAGAGTCGTGCCCTTCAGAAATGAGCAGTTTCAGAAGCAGCTCATATTACAAGAAGAAAGAACTAGCAGGGACAACTGAAGCTCTAAGCCATGAAAGGAAGCCCAGGAAGCATAATAGCAGAAGGGAATCATTGGCTTCATCAGATTATTCAACCGGATCGCCTTCTTATGGCAGTTTTACTTCATACGAGAAAGTTCCCATCAAACATGTAAGCATATCTTTGTTTTACATTTACTCCACGCATTCTAAAAACTTGTTTTGTTTCTCATATTAGATGTGTCCTTTGCTCTGGTTTTGAAGGGAAACAAAGAAGAGGCGATCACTCCAGTTAGGCGTTCTAGCAGAATCAGAAGCCATGTCACTTCTACGTGACAAAAGAAGGCGAATGATTTCTGTGCAGATGATTCAGATGTGTCTGAATATAGATTCGTTTTTGTCACTGACGAGACCTGGCATAGTTGATTATTGTAATTGTTTAGCTAATGAACTATAGTTTACTTTGCTGATCTCATTCATGGCTGTATTTCCACTTCTCTCTTTTAATATAATATGCGCACAAGCCATTTGATTTATGAACAAGTTCTTATGACAATTTCATATGAAAACGTGAGAACTATAGCTTATCAATGACCTACACATGACAATTTCATGTGAAAACTTGGGATACACTTTGCTGTATCCCCACCATCCAAAGTAAGAATGTAGTTTTATATATTTATTTAATACATAATTTTTTATAATAAAATCACAATACAAATAAATTGCAAAGTTGTTATTAGCATCTAAATTTTCTTATTCATGGGATAATTGAAAAAAATGGATTCATGCAAATATGCAAATCAAGATGTTTATATCACTTTATAAGAAAAATATTGTGGATGAGTTTTTTTATTTTGAATTTTAAGCTTTATTGAATAAAGATAAAGAGAAATTCGGTTCCAACCATCAATTAGGTGATCTAATGATTCTGTTTTAATTTTGTTAAAAAGAAGAAAAATATGTTTTTTATTAATATATATCTTTTATATTTTTATTTGCATTTGTTTTACATGTACACATTTACGTAAGTTAAATGATGATAAATAGACAATATACACATTAGACCTAAAACAGGAAAATTTAGATCAATTTTTTAGATATGCTAACATCTTTATTAACAAGGATATATTTTATTAATATAATAATCTTTGATCATAATATATAATTGAAATTTCATTCTTCGACTTTTAGTTTAAACACCAGCATTCAATACAAAGTTTGGATGAATGTAAATATTCTATATGTGATCTTTTCTACCAAAAATGAATCTAAGTTAAATTTGGAAGAAGCAAATTGGGATGACGTCCTGTGGGGTTGATGATTTTTAGAGAGTAGAAATTTTAAAATTTTTTAAACTTTTAAATGAGTAAGATAAGATCTCATTTAGGATGAATTAAGTTGAAGTGAGTCCCACCAAAAATTAGATTAGAATGGATGAACATTTTTCAAAAAATATATACTAAAAAATTGAAAAAGAGGTAATTATTGTGACATTTTCATAATATTTTATAGTTCCTTAAAAGAAAGTATACATTCATTGTCACGACTTGGTATCACATCGGACTTGTGACAACCATCGCATACCTAGGTTAAGAATACTCACGATATCCTTAATCCGACTATGTAAGACTAACTAAATATCTCTCCCTTTCTGTTTTTGAAAAATTTAGGTAGCATAATGGTTATATTTTAAAAATCCCAATAATCAATCAAATACCCGCAAACAACTTTAAACACACTTTTATAATCACATTAAAAAATTTTACTACAACTTCAGGAATTAAAAATCCACTCAAAGCAATCTTACAACAGTATCAAAAGTTCATACATAAAGTCTTTTACAACAATAAACAATCAAGAGTTAAATTTATATAATCATAAAGCATATCAACATAACCAATCTAATAAAAACAGTCAAATAATTCATGAGCCACTATGTAGTTAAAGTATAAAACAGAAACTACCTATATGCAGTAATACCCTGAAAATGTCAAAAGACCGCACAATCAACTCAGAACTTCAAGTTTACTAAATTAATCTGAGCAGGAAAAACATATATCGCAAATAGAACTCGATATACACCAAGACGATATATATAACCAATGAGGTGAACATTTATCATATAGAAACACATAGGTCTAGCCTATGACTCAACGTCTACTGGTTAGGAACCACATAGGCCTAACCAATTAATCACTCATTGGGTGAACTTAGGTTCCAATTCCAGTACGCATAAGCAGAAAGATATCGAATTTATAAATCAAATCTCGTCAGAAAATAAATATCCGAATAAGCTAAAAAATCATGTATGTCACCACTAGTCGGCGAAATTAGTGTACACACTCACCAATTCGCAGTGTTTGCTTGACTTTCATTGGTAGTGAGTCCGGACTATAGTTGACAAGAGCGTCTTAACCTTAGGTGATGATCTCGTCGGTATCCAGACCCTAGGTGTGGAATCACCTGCAAGTCCTATAGAAAGGTGACAATACAGAGACTTGACTTTTATGTATCAACGTCAAGGGTATGGGGGTCGCTTAATTTGTTACGCCTAGCACACAATTGACTAATCATTACATCACCAATCACAAAAAATCATAAATAAATATTATGTACAAAAATCAAGTAAGGCACTATACCTTTATTTATCGGTCCAACTGATAAAATGAAACTTTGTCATGGCTCTAAGCCAAAAGAGAACAAATACATGCAACATACACGACTCGATTATGCATATATAAATTCCAAAAAATTATTTTATATAATAAAAGCCACCTTTTACACTCCAAATGCAAAGTTGTTCAAAAAATAAAACATTATACTTTGCATGTACATTATGTACTCTGCGAGCAGGAATAACATATGCTGCAAATAGAACTCAATACATACTAAGACGGTATAAATAACCTATGAGGTGAACATACATCACATAGAAATACATAGGCCTAGCCTATGACTCAACGTATACTGGTTAGGAACCACATAGGCCTAGCCTATTTATCACTCATCGGGTGAACATAGGTTCCAGTTACAGTACACATAAGCAGAAAGATATCAAATGTATAAATCAAATCTCGTCAAAAAATAAATATCAGAATAAGCCAAAGCAATCATGTGTGTCGCCACTAGTCGGCCAAATTAGTATGCATACCTATCGATTCCTAGTGTTGGCTCGACTTTCATCCGTGGTAAGTTCAGACTACAGTCGAGAAGAGCATCGTGACCCTAGATGATGACCTAATCGGTGTCCAAACCCTAGGAGTAGAATCACCTGCAAGTCCCATATAAAGGTTTCAATACGGAGACTCGACTTTTATGTACCAATGTCAAGGATACGGGGGTCGCTTAATTTGTTTTGCCTAGCACATGATTGACTAATCATTACCTCACTAATGACAAAAATTATATACAAATATCATGTACAAAAATCAAGTAAGGTACCATACCTTTATTTATCTGTCCAACAGATAAAATGAAACCTTACTATAGCTCTAAGCCAAAAAAGAACAAATACATGCAACATACATAACTCGATTTTGCATATATAAATTCCAAAACATTATTTTACGCAATAAAAGTCATCTTTCACACTCCAAATGCAAAGCTGTTAAAAAATGTAATTTCAAAAAATAAAACATTGTATTTTGGACATGCACTATGTACTCTGTGAGTAGGAAAAACATATATTGCAAATAGAACTCGATACACACCTAGGCGGTACAAATAACCTATGAGGTGAACATACATCATATAAATTCACATACTCTTAGGCTATGACTCAATGTATACTAGTTAGGAGCTATATAGGCCTAGCTTATTTATCACTCATCGAGTGAACATAGGTTCTAATTCCAGTAAACATAAGCAGAAAGATATCACATGTATAAATCAAATCTCGTCAGAAAATAAATATTAGAATAAGCCAAAACAATTATGTGTGTGGCCACTAGTCTGCAAAATAAGTGTGCACACCCATCGATTCCTGGTGTTGACTTGACTTTTATCTGTGGTAAGTCTGGACTACAGTCGAGAAGAGAGTCATGACCTTTGGTGACGACCTCGTCAGTGTCCAGACCCTAGGTGTGGAATCAGCCGCAAGTCCTATAAAAGGGTATCAATATGGAGACTCGACTTTTATTTATTAGCATCAAGGATACAAGGGTCGCTTAATCTGTTATGCCTAGCACACGATTGACTAATCGTTACCTCACCATTCACAAAAATCATATAGAAATATTATGTACAAAAATCAAGTAAGGCACCATGCTTTTATTTATCACTCCAACTGATAAAATGAAACCTTGCCATGACTCTAAGCTAAAAAAGAACAAATACATGCAACATACACGACACGATTATGCATATATAAATTCCAAAACATTATTTTACGCAATAAAAGCCATCTTTTACAATCCATATGTCAAGTTGTTCAAAAATATAGTTTCAAAAAATAAAATATTGTCTTTTGCACGTACACTATGTACTCTGTGAGAACATATATCGCAAATAGAACTTGATACACACTAAGACGATACAAATAACCTATGAGGTGAACATACATCACATAGAAATACATAGGCTAGCTTATGACTCAACGTATACTGGTTAGGAATCACATAGGCCTAACCTATTAATCACTTATCGGGTGAACATAGGTTCCAGTTCTAGTACACATAAGCAAAAGGATATCACATGTATAAATCAAATACCGTCAGAAAGCAAACATCAAAATAAGCCAAAACAATTATGTGTGTTGCCACTAGTCGGCCAAATTAGTGTGCACACCTGCCGATTTCTGGTGTTAGCTTGACTTCCATCAGTAGTGAGTTTGGACTACAGTCGATAAGAGTGTCATGACCCTAGGTGATGACCTTGTCAGTGTCCAGACCGTAGGTATGGAATCACCCGCAAGTCCCATAGAAAGGTGCCAATACAAAGACTTGACTTTTATGTACCAACGTCAAGGGTACGGGGGTTGCTTAATCTGTTGTGCCTAGCACACGATTGACTAATCATTACCTCACCAATCACAAAAATCATATACAATTATTATATACAAAAATCAAGTAAGACACCGTGCCTTTATTTATCGGTCCAACCGATAAAATGAAACCTTGCCATGGCTCTAAGCCAAAAGAGAACAAATACATACAACATACATGACTCGATTTTGCATATAAATTCCAAAACATTATTTTACACAATAAAAGACATCATTTACACTCCAACTGCAAAGTTGTTCAAAAATGTAGTTTCACAAAATAAAACATTATCCTTTGCACGTATACTGTGTACTCTATAAACAAGAAAAACATATATCGTAAATAGAACTCGATACACACCAAGATGGTATAAATAACCTATGCAGTGAACATACATCATATAGAAACACATAGGCCTAACCTATGACTCAACGTATACTGGTTAGGAACTACATATGCCTAGCCTATTTATCACTCATTGGGTGAACATAGGTTCTAGTTCTAGTACATATGAGCAGAAAGATATCACATGTATAAATCAAATCTCTTCAAAAAAAAATCAGAATAATCCAAAATAATCATGTGTGTCACCACTAGTCGACCAAATGAGTGTGCACACTTACTGATTCTTGGTGTTGACTCGACTTTCATTCGTGATAAGTCCGGAATACAGTCGATAAAAGTGTCATAACCCTAGGTGATGACCTCATTGGTGTCTAAACCCTAAGTGTGGAATCACCCACAAGTCCTATAGAAAGGTGTCAATACGGAGACTTGACTTTTATTTACCAGCGTCAAGGGTACGGGGGGTCGCTTAATCTATTGTGTGTTAGCCCCAAAAATTTTTTTTATTTAATTAAGCATGATTTAAGTAAATTATGCTAACATTAATTAACTTGGTATTAATTAGGATGAGTTAGCATTAAAGATGTTAGGTAAGAGTTAATGTGATTGAATATGTTAGTTGGGCTTAAGTTTAAAAGAAGGTAAAATGGGTTTAAGAGTGTTAAATGGGCTTGAAGGAGTTGATGGGCTTAAGTGGTGTAGTAGGAAATAAGAAGAAGGAGGAAGAAGAAGAAATAAAAGGAATGGGCTTGAAGTAGTAGGAAAATGAAGGAGGAAGTAAAAGAAAGAAGATGGGCTTGATTGGAGATGGGCTTAAGTTTAGTAAAGGAGTATAAAAAGAAGAGGAAAGAATTAAATGGGTAGGAAAAGGAGAAGAAGTTCACGAAATTAAAGAGAGGGAGAGAGGTGAGTTCGTGAGTTTGGAGAAGGAAGGGAGAAAAGAAGAAACTTGAGGTAGGGCTTTGATTTCTAAGAGATTAAGGAAGAGTTTGAAGAAAAGTCAAGAAGGAAAAGTGGAGAGGAAGACTCAAGCTTCTTTTTGAACCAAGTAATCACTTGGTTAACTAAGGATTAAGGTAAGCTCTTGAGTTTAATGTTTAGTTTTTACTTGGGTTTTTGGTTGGAAGGTGTTAGAATCAAATGGGTATAGTGAATCTAAGATAAAGTTCATGAATGAGGTTGTATGATTTTTCAATTTGTGTTAAGTGATTTGGGTTGTTGGTTTTTAATGAAGAGAGAGAAGGAAGGGAAGGAGAACAAGAAGTTTAG
>JANZLF010000221.1:38548416-38559658 GCA_026546835.1 Erythroxylum foetidum
TCATTGCTCTGATTTTAATGACATTAGTCTCAATATTAATTTATTTCGGTGTAACGTTAATAGCGGGTGTTACAAATTATGTTATAATTGTTTTATATGATTTTGCCTAAAAAGTATTTATCTAGAAGTGAAAAAAAAGAAAATAAGTAGAACTGTTAATAGAATCCTAAAACGGAGCTATTAATAAATATATTAAAGGGGTAGACTCCTCTAGTGAGAATCTTGACTAATTAAATGAAGGCGATTATGAACAATATAAAGAAAATTAAAGTGACGAGATTCATAATTATTAGGACGTTAGTAAATTGAGTGAGTATGTTCATGTACTAAATGCATCCAATTTAGAACATTTAAGTTCAAATGAACAATTAATTCCTATATTGGATATTTATGATCCTAGAAATTAGGATAATCTTAATAATAAAGTAAGGGACATTTTAGTTAACAAAAAGGTCTATAAGAGAATTGAATTATGTGTTTCCATTAGACAATACCTCTCGACATTTTTCATTTCATATTATTCTAGAAAATTGAGTAATAGAGAGATTAGCAATAAAAAATGGTTGGTTTACTCTAAACATATAGAAAAATTATATTGTTTTTGTTGTACGTTTTCAAATCTAATAGCAAACAAAGTACATTAACAAATCATGGATTTATATATTGGAAGTATATCAGTGAGAGACTAACAAAACATGAGAATAATATTGAGCATATGACTAATAAGAGGACTTGGAGTGAAAGTAAGATGGGCCAAAGAACATGAGAGTAAGATTGAGCAAAAATCAAACAATTGATAAAGGTCTACAACAAGAAATTTTAAAGGAGAAACAATGTTAGAGATAAGTTTTGATAAGAATAGTTTTTGTTATGAAATGTCTTACTAAATATACTTTTGATTTTCGAGGATCCAATGAGAAACTTTACAAAGATAGCCATGGTAATTTTTTAGAATTGATTGAGTTGATTACTAAATTTGATGTTATAGTGCAAGATTATATTAGACACATTTAAAATCATGAAATTCATAATCATTATCTTGGTCACAAAATTTAAAATGAGTTAGTTTCTCTTTTGGCCCATAGTGTTGGAAGTTCAATCATAAGAATCATTAAAGAGGCAAAATACTTTTCTATTATTCTGAACTGTAACCCAAATTGGAGCCATTAAGAACAAATAAGTCTATTAGTACGTTGTGTGAATAAGTCAAATAAAAAAATAGAGGAGTACTTTTTAGGGTTTTTAAAAGTTGATACTTAGATTGGGACTTTTCAACGAATTATTGAATGCATTTAAGTCTCTTAATTTTAATGTCTATAATGTAAGTGGTCAAAGTTATGACAATGGTTCTAATATAAAGGAAAAACACCAAGGGGTTCAAAAGCAATTACACGAAATAAATTCAACAGAATTATATATACAATATGCTTTTCATAATTTTTATCTTACTCTTAGTGATATTACGTATTCTTATGTTAAAGCTGTTTCATTTTTGGAGTTATGCAACACATATATACATTATTCTCAAGTTCTCTTAAAAGGTGGAAGGTTTTACGTGAAAATGTTTTGGGCTTAACCATGAAATCATTTTCTAAAATCCATTGGGTGAGTTGAATAAAAAGTGCTAAAGTTATTAGATTTCAAGCTCCTCAAGTAAGATTAGCTTTGATGAAATTATTTAGATCTTGTGATGACACCAAGTCCAAGAGTGAAGTGGAAAGTTTGGTTAGTGTACTTGAGAGTTTTAAGTTTTTAATTGGTATGATATTTTATTTGCTATTAACATAGTGAGTAAAAAGTTGCAATCTAAATCTTTGTTCATTCATACTACCATAATGCAATTAGAAAATGTGATAATATTTTTTGAGAAATATAGAAATGAAGGGTTTGTTCTATAATGAATATTGCCAAAATTCTTGCACATAAGATGAATGTAGAACCTACATTTTCAATTAGATAATATTATTAGGAAAAGACGATTCAATGAAAATGATCATGATGGAGAAATACATCAGTTGAGGATTCCTTTTGAGTTAGTTACTTTTATAGTTGTTGTGAATATAAAAATTGTTTCATTTGAAGAATATATTTGAACAATTGATGAAATTTGAAAGTATTTTTGGATTCTTATTTGATTTAAAGAAGTTGAGAACGTTGGATGATAATGAATTAATAGAATATTACACTAATTTTATAACTACTTTTTTGTCATGATAATATGTCGAATGTGGATTTAGATGATCTTTTTTTTAATTAAAAGTATTGAAAATGACTTTGCCAAATGAGTTAATGTCACCAGTTAAAATTTTTGAAAAATTTAAGGATGCAAATTGTTATCTAAATGTTTCAATTGTTTATCAAATTTTATTGACTATTCATATGACTGTAGCATTAGTTGAGAGAAGTTTTTCAAATTTAAAATTATTGAAAACCTACTTGAGGTCATCAACGTCACAAGAAAGGTTTGATGGTCTAGTTGTTTAATTTTTTAAGAAGGATATGTTGGACAATAATGATCTTGATACTATTATTAATAATTTTGGATTTTTGAAATGTGTGAACAAACTATTTTTCATAATCATCTGAGTGTTTGTTAGTGCAATGTTTTGGCATTTTGCAATATGATATTGTTGTTTGATTGCTACTATTGCCTTTTTGTTATTACTCCTACTATTTTTAGTGATTTTATTATTGCTAAAATATGCAAGTTGTTATTGGATGCTATTATGATCATTTATCATTTTTGATGACTAAGTGGAGTTATAACTTGAGTAACTTATGTATAGATATTAAATTTTAATAATAAAAATATGTTTTTAAAGTCTACATATTTGTATATTCTTGATTCATTGGGACGTTTCTTTTTACTATGCACTGGGCCCATTAAATGTTAGGAATGGCCCTACACTTAATTATCAAGCCAAACTTCTTAAGATAAAAAGATTTTCAACTAAAAGAAAAGAAAAACTAGTAAGTCAAATTTTTAAAGACCCGATTATGTAGCTAGCAAACGATATTCATTCGTACCCATTACTTGCCATGTAAGTATTTTATAATATATATTTTAATTTGAATATGTAGAAAAAAAAAATTTAATTAATGTGTGATAAGACTTCCATAAGGCTTTTATGAGTCTTTTTCATTAACAAGTATCTTAGAATGAAGACTAGTTTGTGGCTAGATGTTTATTCTTTGTCTTTAATCTACACTACTTCTTACATTTTTCTTTCAACATTCTTTGATTTCTTAGTTTTTTAATCTCTTTTTTACTCCCACGTATATAAAATTTATTCATTATTTAATTATAATCATGTTTGTGTATTAGAATCTCTTACTTGTAATTTATTTCTTTATATCTTTTTCTTTCTTTTCTAGGTTTGGTCTCCTTTTTGTTGGAAAATCAGGGTAGGATCTGATCCTGTATGCAACAAAATAATAACAAAATTTTAATCAAGACCATTTAAAATTATATAAAATGAATAACACATAAATCACAATAAAGCATGAATTATAATTTGTACCTTATTTCAAAGATTGATTTTTTTGGTTAAATCCCTTGAACTGTTTCTGAACTTGACTCATCTTAACTACCATAATTGTATAAGTTTCCAACCTCTAATAGTATTTACATAACAAGTTGAGAGAACTTCATAATTATAGTAGAGATGGTTAGCAAAAGAGTGCTACCTCTTTCAGAGCTTAAGCCTATTTATAATAAGTTTTGAAAATTTTAGTAATTTAATTGAAATTTAGGCCCAAATAAGATCCAATATCTCATATTGATCCTTATTTATTAAATATCTCATATTTAATTATAAGTTGACATTCGAGACTAACTTGATTAAAACACTTTTCTTTCTTTAACTTGTCCTTTGTGTGTGATCTATTAAGTTCCCAAATATGTTAAAAATTGATCTAAATTATAACCCCAAAGTATATTTAGAATTAAAGATAAATTAACTCTTTTAATTTATCTTTAATTCTCTAATAAAATAATTTAAATCTATATATTAAGATTGACGTTAGATCATGACCACCAAAATATTTAGGAATGTCAAAGTAGTTTTGAGTAACCTTTCCATGGTGATTTTTTTTCTATAATTCAATCATTTCATTTTACAATGTCTTGATTAGACATAGAACATGAAATTAATATTTACTCTATTTAAGTTTAATCATGTTAGTTCTCCACCATTAGTGAGTGATTTAGTTAATGACATTTGTAAACTATTTTATAAAGTGTCATTCCATTTTAACCAAGTATTTTCCAAATCAATACTAATTGAGAGCAACAAAAGATTCTTCCTAATTACTTTAGGGTAATAAATACTATATTGATCTCTCAAATACCCCTAGAGCTACTTTTGACTATAATAAGTCGTAAGTAGTATCAAAATATAGCAATTCCAATGTCAAATAACATTGGTGATCTCAAGTTAAAGGATACTTATATAATCATCATAATGAGAATTTTCATAGATATATAAGTAATGTTCTAAATGGATTTCTCATGTAGGGTTAGTTTAGTAAACTTTTTCTCTAACAATCACCAACACATTTGTTTAAATATCTCTATAATTTAGTCCATTAGATTGACTACATCTTTTATAAGGAAAAACATAATGTGTACTTGTCTTTTATGATCTATTAATGTCTAGTCTCAATAGAATAATGATTACAACAATTTATTAATAATATATTAATGTAGTATGATTCTTATAATTATGATCTTATTGTAATTTCATTTGCAATGTATATTTTTTATGTGAACTTTATCATATACATCTGAATATGTAAAAGATAAAGAATGTTTTAAAATTATTTTATCACTAAACTATAACCAACGGATTGACTATAGTGGATAAACCAACATCTTTCTTATTTTCTTAACTTATACAATTAATTATTATTTACGTTGTCTTGATTGTTTTCTCTTGATGTTTCCTAAATGGTATAAAGGAGATAAAATTTTTATAAGGCACTTATATTACCTTGATGTTTTGTCTACTCTATATATTAAATTTAAACTAATGGAAAGTAACAACTAGGAAGTAATTTTCTTTTGATACTTTAAATTTTTGGTTCTTTGGAATCTATAGTAAGTTTTTAATTTTAATGATTAGTGATTTTTTATTCTTTTGTGAAAAAGATCTTTTTTCATGGCTATAAAATGTATTTATTTAATTTTTCACTATTTATGTGTTAATACACTCTCTCACTTTATTGCATGATAGTGTGTTAAAAGGCTTTGATAAATTTGCATAAGAAGGTGACAAAAGATAAAAGCTGTATGAGATATGCCTTGAATTATTATGAAATATATCTTTAGTGTCATTAAAAGTTTATAGAAATAAAGTTTCAGTAACTTTGAAGTATATATGGAAATAGAATACTAGTGACCTTAGGATTATTTGGTAATAAAGTTTCATTATAATTATGTAACTTTATAAATACCTTGTTAAGAGTTATGTAAGGTAGTAGTCATCATACTTCTCCTTGTATCATCTTTCTCACAGTAATAAAAGAATTCTTTCTTTGCCTATGGATATAGGTCACATCAATTGGAACCACGTAACTTCTTGTATTCTTTGCTTATTTATTTTCTTCTGTATTGCTTTCATTTAGCATAATAATTAGTAATAGAGCTAAGGTTTGCTATCAAGATGTCTCTGCACAATTTTGATAGTAAGAAGTTCAATATATCGAATGACTTTACTCAATAGAAGATGAAGATAAGAATGGTTCTTTTTCAACAGGGATATATAACATCATTGGAAGAAGAAGAAGAAAATATGTCAAAGAATTTAGGGCATTGGGGAAGGAAGAGATTCTATTGAGGATGCACAATATAATAATATTGAGTCTAAGAGATAAGGTCTTGAGAGAAGTGGTTCATGAAATATGTGTTGCTTTATTATATAAATAACTTAAAAGTATCAGAAGAGATCATTTATAAATAATTTATATCAAAAGCAACATTTATATGCCTTAAGGATGTTAGAAAGTTCACAGAAAAAATTACATTGATAATTTTAATCAGATCATCTTAGATCCACAAGGTGTTGTGACTAAAATTAAGGACAATAATCAAGCCATAATCTTTTTGACGTTCCTTGCTAATTTCATATAAAAATTTTATTAATACCATGCTATATATTAAAGAAACTATTTTTTTAGTAATGTAAAGGATGCTTTCAAGAAGGAGGAATTGAAGGAAAAGGTCTTTGACATATAAATGAATACGTATTAGATATGGGTATGGTTGTTAAAAGAAGAAAGAATAAGGAAAGGGGTTATGAAAATATAAGTCATAACAGATCAAAAGCTAAAGTTGTTCAATGTATTAATTTTAAAGTTAAAGGACACTTTAAGAGATATTTTCCATACTAGAAGAATGGAAATGTGAAAAGAGAAATAAATAGAAATGCGTGTGTTACTGTAGTTTAGGATAATTTTGGTGAAGAGGATGGGAGAGGTAATGATATTTTAATATTAAGCAATTTTGATTATGTAAATCAATGGCTGATAGGCACTGAAGCCACTTATCATATGGCTTCCAATAAGGACTAGTTATGTTCATTAAAGAATTTAATTGTACTTTTATATTAGGTGATGATGGAGTGCCATAGAAACTATTTTAGTGTATATTAAGATTCACAATTGAATTTTTAGAACATTAGTTGCTTGGTATATGTATAAACTTAGGAAGAATTTGGTTCCTATTTCTTGATAGACAAGGCTATAAATCTTCTAGTGATTAAGGACAACTAAAGGTGGTAAAGGGTGCACTGGCTGTGATTAAAGAAAAACTATAACATGGCATCTATGTCTTCATAAATAAGACAGTAATAGGATCAGTGGCTGTATCTTAATCTTCAGGGAAGAAATATAGTACTATAGTATGGAATTTGTGGATGAGTCATCTTAGTGAACAAGAGATGGGCGAACTTTAAAAGGGGAGCTTATTGAAGGATGACGAACATAAGAAGGTAAAACTTTTGTAAGTTTTGTCTGCTTGGTAAAAAAATCAAAGCTAACCTTCAAGGAAGTAGTATTTGAAGAGCAATATATGTTAGAACAACCATATGGAATGGACGTGCTAAGGTCTGTAGTGAGTAGTACTATTTCAAAAGTGGTAATACAATAACTTGAAACAGATATTAAGAGGGTTGAAAATTCTAGTTTAGGAGATAAAAACAATTCTAGGAGATATGGTCTGAGAGACTCAAACATATATGCCCTTTCCATTGATGATTGGAATGCAACCATACTTTAGGAGACTAAAGAAAATTAGGAGAATGAGGGCTTTAGTGAAAAATGTAAGGTTTCATAAGATTGGAAAATTGATTGTATTCAAAGGATGAAGCTGATATTTTGATAAAGTTATTACATATGGAGAAGTACAAGTGTAGATTTATTACATGTGGAGAAGTTTAAGTGTAGATTGGACTTGGTCAATGCTCAATAACTTAAAGCCTTTAGGGGCTAGTATGGCATAGAGTGATTCTTGGTTGGACATTAGAAAATTCAAGTCAAGATGAAGATTTGTGAGATATGCCTTGAATTATAGTGAAATAGATTTTCAATATCTCTAGGGATATATATAAATAGAGTTTTAGTGTTCTTAAGCTTCTGTGGAAATATAATACCAATGACCTTATGATTTTCTAGTAATAAAGTTTAACTATAATTAGACTCCTTGCTTATAAATTTATCAATACCTTATTAAAAGTTATGTAAGTTATGATAGTTATCATATTTCTCTTTGTATCATCTCTCTCATAGTAATTTAAGAAATTTATCTCTTTTCTCATGGACGTAAGTCATGTCAATTGAATGAATTGCATAAATTCTTGAATTTTGTGCTTCTTAATTTTCTCTTATATTGCTTCCTCCTAGTACAATAAGTTGTTTATATACAAAAAGTGATCCATATCCTAATGATTTAAAGTTTTAGGTTAAGATATGGATTATGTACGTAAATTACTCCTCCTAAATAAGAAAACTCCAAAATTTAACATAATACAATTAGAAATGAAAGTTTAAAATTTATTTATTGTGAGTGATGAGTTACGTTAGAAGATCACTGGGTATTGAATTTCCTAATTTTTATTTTATAGTTGATAGATGATTGCTTGCCTACTTACATCCATTACATGAAATAGACTATTTAAGTTTTATGCTTAGTTGAAAGTTACCATAATGATTGTAATTCAAATTATAATTTTCTTATTGTACTTTAAGTGATGAACTTATTTTAGATTCATTCACTATAAGGAAATATAGAACGGGATTTTAAGAGAAGTAAGGAAGATTGGTCTTTTTGTTTTGTTTAAATTTTTAGTTCATTGTTTTTAATTTTCGTATTTTAATATATGAGAGAATAAGATACTAATTCTCAATTTATCTTTCTAGAATATTATATTCTTATTTTAAAGAAAAGAGTTTAAGTATTGTCTTTCTATGTTTGACTTTTAAAATGGATTGTTAAAGGTGCATTTAACATGGATGTCGATGCTCATCCTTTTATAGAATGGGGTAGGTATCAAGTTTACTAATATTATTGACATATTTAGATTTCATTTTAGTAAACTATATAATAATTGTCATATTATTTAAAATATTTCTTTCCACAGTGGATTGAACGAATGCTTATGTACTTCACAAGAGCAACTTGATTTTGATAAGAAATATTTTTTGACTTACATAAAGAGATAACTAATGTAGTAACTGATAATTCTAATGATTTTTTAACTTCTACACAAAATTATGATTAGTAGTGTGAAAGGAATTGTTACCCAATAAAGTATGGACATAAATATTTCATATGTAGTCTTTGATTATGGAATGATTATTTAATTTGTACAGATGCCTTCCTAATTCATATGTGATTTGAATGAGAAGAGGAATATCAATTTATTAGCATAAACTTGATTTAGAATATAAAAATGCCCTTATGTGAATGTGTTTTAGAGTGTGTTTTCTATGTTATAGAATGTGTTATTATAAGTTTTCTTAGATGATAATAATGTCTTTAAGACTTAGATTTATGTTTTTGTTAGTATTTTTGTGTGTTTTGTTTGATGATTGATGATTATGGCAAGAATTCGATCTTAATGCATGTTTTAAAGGATGTTTAATGTGTTTGGAAGATTAGTTAAGACAGGAAACTTTAATAAAAGTTAAAAAAGAAGCTGGAGGATGAGAACTGTCACAAGCATCCACCTGGACAATCGTGGAGGATTGAAGCTAAAACACATAGGGAGCCTCTTTCATGATCATGCAAAATCTGCATGAATGTGAAAGTACATTTAGATAAGAGATATTACACAATCGTGCACATGCACGATCATGCGAAGGTAGAATTTTTAGGTCGCGAGTTTTTTGTTTGTATTTTTGATGATTTGGGGGGCTATTTTTGGAATATAAAAAAATAAGCGACCCTAGAAAGAGCTGTTGGACCTCATACTTTTCCTGGAAGTTAGAACTATTAAATGAGGAATTGTTAGTAATTAGTCATGAGTAAAGAAAAAGAAGACTTCATGAATTTGAAATGATATATAAGATTTAGGTAGTGAATGTAGTAAGTTGATGATGAGTGGGTATATGTGTGTATTTTTTGTTATTAATGGTCATGATCAATCATGGACTATAATTTGTTTATGGATGATATTAAGTTTGAATGAAAGTTGAGAAGAAAAATGGAGACTGTAAAAAGGATGATATTATGATATACTCTGTTTCTCTTCATTGTGAATATATGTATATTTATATGAGTGTACTTGAATATGTGAGTGTTTAGAGATAACCAACAGAATGGTTTTTGAGTTGAAAAATAATTGTAAGATGATGGTCTAAAGTAAGAAAGATTGTGTAAATGGAAGTTGAGAGGAAGAATAGTGATTGAGCATCAAAGTTGAAAATGCAGAAAAGTAACAGAGCATGGATAGGTTGATTATGAATTCTAGGTTTTTGATGATTTCTTTGACTAAAATTGTATATTTTGGAGTAGTGTAAATTTGTGGTGAATGAGTTGATTGAAATGGAGTAGAAAAATTAGAAATAAAAGTTTGAAATGTTAGTTTTTGAAAATTGGAAGTCTGAAATTTTGGGAAGGAATAGTAGTGGAGAGTTGGATTTTTGATCTGAAACTTTTGTGATTTTTCTGTACTGATCTAGAGAGATTTTGATAAAATTGTCTTCATGAAAGTTGTATTCTATCTTTCTAGCTTTCCAATGGTATATAGTATGAGACTTTTGGACATCTGAGTTAGGAGGTAAGATCATTAGAAATTTGGATGCTATTTAGGATAGAACTTTCGAGACAGCCACTTTGATTGAAATTTTGACCCTTATAGAGATACAAATTGTTTTTACATTCTTCATAAAAGTTGTATATCATTCTTTTATCTTTCCATTGATATAAAGTTTGCAAATTTTTTCATTTTGGATCAAAATTTATGGAATTTAGAAGTTAGGATGTCTGAGAAAAAGGAGTGGAAAGGCACTGTCGTGCAAAAGCACGACGGTGACTTTTAACCTTTAGGCCAAAAAGCACCATTATGCAAAAGCACGACGACGACTTTGGAGGTGAAGAGAAATTTGCATTGTCGTGCAAATGCACGATTGTGCATTTGGGATTTTGTCCTTTTACTAAATAGGCTTGCTTCTTTTGACCATAACTTCTTCTATAGACCTCCAAATGACTTGATTTTTAAAGCAATAGATTCCTAAGACATTTTTATACTTCTCCAAAAAACTTTATAGTATTATGAATTGATTTGAAAAATATTGATTGAATGAAAGTGAGGGGTTCGGTTGGAAGAATACGAGTTGGATGTTTTACTGAACATGCTTCAGTATTTTAAGGATATATTTACCTATAGATATATAAATGAGATTATTGTTGATTTGTAGTAAACTAGAGACTTAGGGATACAAATCATATGAAAAAGTCGAATTGTGATTCAGTCTGTAATATATTTAATTTCTTGATGGATGTTGTACATTTTACACTGTTTTTGACTATGAACAACCCGAAAATGTTTGGGCTATAACGTTCAAATTACTGAACTAAATTGAGTGATTTTGGTGTCAATAGAAACATAATACATATATGAACATTTCTCTAGAAGGAAGTGTTATCAAATTGTTTCATTTACCTAATCAAAATAAGGAGTTAAGATGTTAGTAGTTGATGGATAAAAAGGGGCAAAATTGGGAGAACCAATTAAATGAAGGG
>JANZLF010000221.1:38566720-38583085 GCA_026546835.1 Erythroxylum foetidum
GCGGAGGGATGTGAATGACGTAGATGAGATTTGTACCTCTCTTAAATGAGAGAGATATCATTTGGGCCTCTTGACAAATGTGATTGAAGAAATGCATGGTCGTGCTCAAATGGATTGATGAGGAGTCATCAATGTCATTTGTTATAATCAGTCAACTTGGGGATCAGGAAACTATGATTGACCAAAGGTTGACTTGTACCATTCCTTGTGATTAATCTTGATATCGTGTTACAAAAGGACTTAGCTTATAACCATGGTTACAGGTTAAATCAGATTATTGATCCTCATTTGATTTGGGTAGTCATAATGTCTTGCTAGAGACAACTTATGACTTATGGGCCTTAAAATGTGGTCAAGCTCATTGCCAACGTCAAATGAGCCTACAGGGTCACACACAAAGAGTGATGTTATTTGAGCTTATTCTCTTGGGCCTAATTTATTAGACATTGAATAAATATATATGGATATATTTATTGGGCTATATTGAATTAAGTTGTCGGGCTTTTATTATATGAGATATAATGGGCCGAAACTTATTGAGCTTTAATGGGATTAGGTTTTCTCTATAAATAGAGGAACTTAGGTCTCATAAGAGGAGACATCATTGTGATACGAAACCCTAGCCACCATCCAAGAGAAAATTGTGTGGCATTCGGAAAGAGTTTCAGGACGTGTTAGCACACGATAGCCGCAACTCGGATCGTGCATACTGGTGTGGATATCGGTAGAGGACATTCACGTGTAGCAGTGTCTACGAATCCGAAAAAGCAACCACCAATCCGTGTCAAAAAGGTATTTTTTGCGCATCCTATATGTTTTCAGTTATACATTGTGTTGTGTTATGGTCTTTTCCGTAGTGTATTATGAATACTCGGGCCATACGCTAAAAACATCGTATCCTAATTAACTAACATATTTAGCCTTAAGTAACTTAGGTCACTAATTTCATAAGTTAATAAATCTTTGCAACCTAAAAGGCTATGTTTAAGGTAAATCTATCATGTTAAGTCCTAGCCATTGATGCATTCACACAATTCACATCATGCAATATAAACAAACTATCATTACGATATGTAAAATTCACGCTCAAAGTAAAAACACAAAACCCTCCCTATACTTGAACAACACATTGTCCTCAATGTGAGAAGGATAAAAGGGGAATGAAACAATATGTGAAAGGAAAAATAAAAAAATACTAACAAAAATGAAAAGAAAAGGGTTAGAGTGTTGGGACCCGATCCGAGAGATCGGCATCCCAATTGAAAAACGAAAGGAACAAAATAGATTCAAATCAAATAAATCGAATCACAACATGCGAAAGCAAACGTGAAACAAATACGAAGGTATCGAATCAAAACGGAGCAAACTTCGGATCAAATCAAATCAAAACCAATTTCCGATACGTAACAAAACGGAGCCGACATTCGTGAACAAATATTTTAGGAATCACTGACGCATTGCGTTAGAAACCCTAAGACTGATCCAATCCGAAACCGGAATAAATTTTTCCTTTCTTCTTTTTCTTTTCTTTCTTTTCTCATTTCTTTCTTTTTCATTTCTTCCACCTTCCTTAATCAATTTCTCAATTCATAATCATTTTCTTATGCACTCAAATAAATCTCAATTCTCATTCTTATACCTATTTCACCAAAAAATTTGGCAGCATAACGGCTGCCTTCTATCTTTTTGTGACGTTTTTAAAACGTCACAAAAAATCTACACAATTCGTGACGTTTTTTAAAAAAACGTCGCAAATTATATTAAATTGTTGTAGTGAATGAAGATAAAAATGAATGGTATTAACTACATCTTTTATACTATTTTCTTTTAATTCTTGTTTCTATTATAATTTAAATTTAGTACTTTGTTTCTCGGATTATAAATTTGAAGAAGATGTAACAACTAAGTGATTTATATTACAATTTGTAAACTAGAATTTGTATTCATTATTTTGTATATAAGAATTGTTGAAGTTGTAATTAAAATATTGTATATGAAGACACTTAATGATATTTTATTTTTATATACAATGCTTCAAATTATCAATTATTTTATATAATAAATTAACTATAAAAATATATCGAAACACTATAAACAATTCAATGGATTAAAAATGTAACAAATAATCTATTCCGAAATGGTACACCATTTTGATAAAACATATATTAAAATTTTGATTACATTTTACAAAACTTAGCTAAAAACATTTGAATATGTTTTCATAAGAAATGTTGCTAAAAACATTTGGTTACAGTTTTGAAAACAAAGTCAAACTTTTTCTGGCTAAATTTTGGGAAATGCATCTAATAGTTTTTAACTATGAAAAATAAGCATAGCTAAACATATTGGCGACAATTCCCTACAATGTTGCTAATAGTTTTTCACTATGACATGAAAGCATGGGCAAAAACTATTAGCGATGATTAGCATGTAATTTCGCTATTAGTTTTCAACTATAAAGATTTGGCGACGTTTTGGGTTACAGAACTAAATCGTTGCCAATTCCTATTAGCGACAATTTTTGTACCTTTAGCTATGATTTTTTTAAACCCAAAAGTCAACTTTGTTGTTGTGTAACTATTTGACTCTATTTGAAAAAATTATGATTAAGAAGGAAAATGAAAATATGTGCTTTTCTTATCATTAGATATTAGAATATCATAAATTATATTATAAAAAAAAGTAAAAGTTTTATATCAAGACAAAAATTATAACTAACAAGTTTAAAACTTTTAGTACTGATAATACTGTCTTTAGTTTAAAAAACAAGAAAAATACAATGAGCAACGTCTTTATATATCTCATAAAAAAAATAGCCGAAAATGAAAACTATGACGAAGGATTCAACCGAATGATCGGGAAGAAAGATTCAAGTGAATGCCAAAATATAACAAGATTCCTATTTAACAAGAGCCATGAAAGAGTTTGAGTCATCCTAATCTAATCAAAAATTTAAACATATATGTATAACTATAAAGAGTTTGACAAATGAAGTAAAATCAAAAGATCTTATCTTCTAATATATTTTCATAATTATAAGAATATTGTATATGATGTTGTCTAATTTCGGAGTATGAGACAGAAAATTGTAAATATTATGTGGTAAGTGTTGGGCCATTAAGTGAAGAGTTTTTTTTATTGGCCCATAAGTTGTAGGTTTTGATGGCTTATCAGAGAAGTCAATTTACGATAAGATAAAATAGGGTTTACCATTTTTCGATCTTGAGTTGTATTGCGGTAAAAACCAGAACGAATGAGAAGAAAATGAGAGGTTTGCTCCATTGTTTTGGCATGTAGGAAGACAACTGTTTGATGAGATAATCAAGAAGAAGTGGATCATCATTGAAGGTATCTGGTGTTAGTATCTCTTGAGTTTGTAGAGAGTACTATTGATTAGGGTTTACAATTTTGAACTAAAACCTAAATATAATTGTACTTGTCATTGAGAATGTTGTTGCTGGTCGTCGATTGTACTCTTGATTATTGTAGTGTATTGATTTTAAAAGATCTGGATCGTGATTTTTTTCCTAATTGAGAGGGGTTTTTCACATAAAATGCGTGTAGGTTGATTTAATTTCTTGCATTTATTTTTCTGGCTATTATTGTTGTTGTGGTTGTAGTTATGATAATTTTTTTCCCAATAATAAGATTAATAAAAGTAAATTTTTTTCCCAACAATTCTTTATTTTATTCCGAGTTATAGTGTTTGCATTGCCTTTCAGACTTTCATTGGTTCCATTTCTTTCCCAAGATTGATTTCTTTGTTCCTTAATTTACGCCTTCAGTTCTAGTTTTCAACATGTATCGAATGTCCTATAACATGTTTAATGATATGGAAAGGATCTCGGCGCATGCCCTCTGCAGTTTAAGGTACTCCATAGTCCATATTATTACGATGCTGTTGACAACCACCTCCGTTGGGCGTTAGTTGAGAGAGTAACACATTAAAAATTTATATATGTATATATATAGATGAATATGAAGTCATTAGGCCATGCACGCCCTTATTTTTCACTTAAGAAACTCATCAGGGCATAAGCTCGATACATCAATGAAGTATACATAATTGAATGAGCTGTCGTAATAGAGCAAGGAAATTAAAATTGAAGTTATCAGTCATATTGACCTATCGACCAAGTAGGAGGATGTTTATAATCTCGACCAAAGTGTTTTCTCGTGCAAACTTTGTGCATTTATTTCAAGTTTCAATTATTTTGTACTGCTTTTATTATTTTTTTAAAAGAATCTTACTTGATCTTCGTCGAAACTTTTGACCTCTAACAGATTAATCCAACTTATATTAGTTTATCAAAGGTTGTTACTATAGTGCTTATGACAAATGGCCATCGCGGTAGAGGAATGTGATGGAGATTAGAAAATGAAACCTCACGATTTATTGTGCTAGATTAAGGCGTGACATTGAAGGCTCTAAAACATCGAATAGATATCTTATATATAACAACATAATGCAAGTTTATCTTTTATTCATTATTCTGCTTTGGGCATCCATGCTCTTATTTTAACACAGAAGAAGCTTACTAGGCCATATCATAAGCTCCATAACTTGATGAAGTACACATAATCAGTAAGGACGTTGGTTTTTGTAGTTGCCCCTAGGTTCATAGTTGCAGGAGATGATAGTGCCTCCGATGTTGCACCTCGCTTTAGCACACCCTAAACGGACTGAGTTACGCCAGACCACCTGAGTATAGTGTCCGCACTTTCCATGAAGACATCTATTTAAGTTGTAGCTGTAGTTTGGCTTTTCATCCACCCACATCTTCACGGCCGCCGTGCCTGTCATGTCCGCGCTGTACCATGCAAGGTTCTCGCCATATGGTCCGCCGGAGTGCACCATTCTGCAGTTTCCCTTGAGTTTATTGACGTAAGCTCGGGCATAAGCCGCCACCTTATTATCCCATTTCATGGGTCCAACACCAACTCGTGCACGAGCTGCATTGTGAGCGTTTAGGTAGTCTTGAGGTGTGTTTTGTGCATTTGATTGGTGTAAAAAGGCTAAGGTAATGAAGCAAGCAATTGCTAATGAAGTGAAGTTGTAGATCCCCATATAAAATGGCTCGGTTTCAGAAGATAGACAAAGGCAAAAGTGAGAAAACTTAGTTAAGATATTTGGTGAAGAATGGAGGGATGGCTGAGAGGTATAAATACATTTTATTAAACAAATTTATTATTAAACAAATGGTGGATTAGTTAGGAAGACCATTATCGACTGAAAATAAATACATTTTAAGAATATGTTTTAATTATAAAATTTCAAAATGTTATCACTATGATCATAACGATCAATCATTAGAATTAAAGTTGCCAGTTTTCTTATTATAATTAAAATGAGCATGCATGTTTATTATATTTATCATGGTTTTTCTTATTATGTTTGATTAAATGTTTCAAACCCAATCGGCCACCAACAGTTTCGACTTGTTGACTAAGTAATGGATGACCAATATAATTAATATACTATTTTTTTGCAAAACGTTGACGAGAACAAGCCATGAAAGAATTTCAGCCTTGCAGAGCTATTGGTTTTGTTTGTCTTGAAACACATACAACCGACAGAGTCAAACATGAAGATCTTATTAATTAATCCGTTTTTCTTTGTATGATGTTATGTCTGCCAAAAAATTGCCATACGTGAACGGAAAACCATGAACTGGTACTTACGAAAACTGTGAATCCATGTACTTATGAAAACTGTGAATTAGTTCACAGTTTCCATAAGTAACAGTTGCCATACGAGAACCAAAAACCATGAACTGGTAGTCGTTATTATTCATTGTAGGTTCTCAACTCTATCTCTCTCGTGCAGCTTTTTTTATATTGGAATTTTGGAATTAAATCCCTAAACTTGTAATTTCCTATTGGAAGGGTATAAGTTGTTTCCACATCAAGTTTTTGTGGGCTTCAGAAAAAAAAAAAAGTCAATTGTCAATGAATGGAATGTGAATTCCTCCACAGAGACGAGAATAAAAAGTTATTCTAAAAATCTAGCTACTTTATCTAGCTAGTGTTGAGAAGCGAGGTCCATCAGAGGACACAGAATGATAATACTGTGATATGGTACATGCGGTTAAGTCACCTTAGTTTGCAAGAAGATGATATAACTTCACAAAGAGAGCTTATTAGAGGATGAAAAACATGAGAAGGAAGACTTTTGTAGTTCTCATCCTTTGTAAAAAAGTCTCAGGTAACCTTCAATGATATAGTGTTTGGAAAGCAACATAAGTTGAGGAAAACAAATTGAAATGACATGTCACTGTCAATAATAAATAGTACTAGTTCAAAGGTTGTAAAAGTGATAATATAGAGTTAATCACTGCAAGAAAAATGAAATTTAGTAACGAAAATTATCGATGGAATGTCTACACATTCCATCTGAAAACTTGCGACGAACAACAGAATGTCCGTCGCAAATTTACCAACAAAAATTTTATATACCATCGATAAATATACCGACGGTTATTCTGTATTGTCTTCGGTCAGTAAATTTATCGACAGAGAAGATTGTTCGTCAGAAAAATTACCGATGGATTTGGTTATTCGATCAGTAAATTCATGTTGTCATTATTGACGGTTATTTGTTTTCCATCAATAAATCGACAGATTTTACCAACAAACTTTGTTTTCGTGTCGGTAAATTTACTAAAAGTTATTTTTAATTTCTCATAATTAAATTTTATTTGATGATGTTATGGTTGATGCATAATTTAAACAGTTATGAGTTATCTATTGATAATATTTTGATTTGTTTCAACATTTAATTTGTTAAAATAAAAAGTTGATTGATAAAATAAAGTTAAAATTATCTTAATTGATAATAATTTTTTGTAGAAAATAAGTATTTGTAATTCATAAAAAATGACGACAAGTATGCTATTCATTTGGTGACCACAGATGCTCTGATTGCTGCAATGAGGTGCTACGTCTCTCCTTCAACTCATCCATCTCATTACAGAGCTGAGTTATGTACTCCATCAACTGTTGCAACTGAATTGTCAATGTCTGCACTGTGCTTCAAAGCTCATTGACTTCATTGGTTGTCGACCTTAGTGAACAAGAGATGATCGAACTTTAAAAGGGGAGCTTATTGAAGGATGACGAATATGAGAAGGTAAACTTTTGTTAGTTTTGTCTGCTTGGTAAAAAATCTAAAGTAACCTTCAAGGAAGTAGTATTTGAAGAGCAATATATGTTGGAACAAACATATGGAACAGACGTGCTAAGGTCTACAGTGAGTAGTACTAGTTCAAAAATGGCAATAGAATAACTTGAAATAGATATTAACAGGGTTGAAAATTCTAGGTTAGGAGATAAAACAATTCTAGGAGATATGGTTCGAGAGACTCAGACATATATGCCCTTACCATTGATGATTAGGATGCAACCATATTTTAGGAGACTAACGAAAATTAGGAGAAAGATAGGAGAATGAGGGCTATAGTGAAAAATGTAAGGTTTCACAAGATTGGAACATTGATTGTATTCAAAGGATGAAGTTGATATTTTGATAAAGTTATTACATATGGAGAAGTACAAATGTAGATTTATTACATGTGGAGAAGTTTAAGTGTAGATTGGACTTGGTCAATGCTCACATAGCTTAAAGCCTTTAGGGGCTATTATGGCATAGAGTGATTCTTGGTTGGACATTAGAAAATTCAAGTCAAGATGGAGATTTATGAGATTTGCCTTGAATTATAGTGAAATAGAGTTTTAATATCTCTAGGAATATATAAAAATAGTGTTTTAGTGTTCTTAAGCTTCTATGGAAATATAATACCAATGACCTTAGGATTTTCTAGTAATAAAGTTTCACTATAATTAGACTCCTTACATGTAAATCTATCAATACCTTTTTAAGAGTTGTGTAAGTTATGATAGTTATCATATTTCTCTTTGTATAATCTCTCTCACAGTAATTTAAGAATTTTATCTCTTTTCTCATGGACGTAAGTCATGTCAATTGAATTACCTACATAAATTCTTGAATTTTATGCTTCTTAATTTTCTCTTTTATTGCTTCCTCCTAGTAAAATAAGTTGTTCATATACAAAAAGTGATCCATAACCTAAGGATTTAAAGTTTTAGGTTAAGATATAGATTATGTATGTAAATTACTCCTCCTAAATAAGAAAACTCCAAAATTTAACATAATGCAATTAGAAATGAGAGTTCGAAATTTATTTATTGTGACTAATGAGTTATGTTAGAAGATCACTAAGTATTGAATTTCCTAATTTTTATTTTATAATTGATAGATGATTTCTTGCCTACTTACATCCATTACATCAAATAGACTATTTAAGTTTTATGCTTAACTGAAAGTTGCCATGGTGATTGTAATTCAAATTATAATTTTCTTATTGTATTTTAGGTGATCAACTTCTTTTAGATTCATTCACTTATAAGGAAATATAGAATGGGATTTTGAGGAAAGTAAGGGAGGTTAGTTTTTTTGTTTTGTTTAAATTTTTAGTTCATTCTTTTTAATTTTCATATTTTAATATATGAGAGAATAAGATGCTAATTCTCAATTTATCTTTCTAAAATATTATATTCTTATTTTAACGAAAAGAGTTTAAGTATTGTCTTTCTATTTTGGCTTTTAAAACGGATTGTTAAAGGAGCATTTGACATGGATGTCGGTGCTCATCCTTTTATAGAAGAGGGTAGGTATCAAGTTTACTAATATTATTGACATAGTTAGATTTCATTTCAGTAAACTATATAATAATTGTCATTTTATTTAAAATATTTCTTGCCATAGTGGATTGAACTAATGCTTATGTACTTCACAAGAGCAATTTGCTTTTGACAAGAAGTATTTTGTGACTTACATAAACAGATAACTAATGTAGTAACTGATAATTCTAACGATTATTTAACTTCTACACAAAAATCCACCGGACATCGTGGCCTATGCAATTGACCCCAATTTGCTCTGAAACTCCTCCGTTTTTCAATCTTTATCCTGAAACACTACCAAACACATCAACGTATCTCAAAAAAATCATATTTAAGCTCAAATGATTGTTCTAACCCATAAAACACTTAAAACACAATTAAATCACAAATTAACACAATTCTACCCTAAACACATACTAAACAATCGAATAAATGGCTAAATACATATCAAACTATACCCTAAAATATGATACATTTCACACCTATCAACATCCCCACTTAAACGTATGTTTTCCCTCAAGCAAAGAAAACAACAAACAACACAAAGCCCAAAACACACAATGCAACAAATGAGGAAATGGCTCCAACTTCACAAAATAATTTAACTCTAAGCACAATCATTTAAGTTGTTCCAAATTATTAACATGTAAAATCTACATCTAAGCACCTTGGACTCAATATATAAACTAATCAAAATTTTAATGTTGAGTCTATTCACCCCTATCACTTGCACACATACATTGATAATCATTCAGTCAAATTAAAAGTGTAGTTATTCCTTAGTAGGTTTCATGAAAAATCAAGCTACTAACAAGTTTGGTAGATTTTTATTTGAAAACATTCTTTTTTCTTGATTTTTTAAGGATACAAATCTAGTCTTTTACGTGGAGGCAAACATTTGTGATGACTGTTGATTCACTTACTCAAGTAAGTCATGTTGTTATTAAGCTGCTTGGTTGGAATGTCATTATAACCTTTTTACATTAAAACACGCATTTTTATGCAAGTCGATCCAGTTACTCAGCTACATCATATTCTTAACTGACTACTAGCTCTATTCATAACCCGAAGGGTAGCGAAATAGTTATTTTAGTAAAAATTATACAACCTTTTTTAAAATAAAATTTTGCCTACCTTATGCTTTAGCTAATCATTCTTATGAAAATGTATTAATAATGCTACTTATTTGATTGTACTAAAATTATAAATGAGTATGGAAAATTCCTAGAGTGAATGGACTAACATCGTATCCTAATTAACCAGCATATTTAGCCCTTAAATTACTAATTTCACAATCTAATAAATCTTCGCTACCTAAAAGGCTATGTTTAAGGCTAAATCTATCATGTTAAGTCCTAGCCATTGACGCATTCACACAATTCACATCATGCAACATAAATAAACCATCATACAATATGTAAAATTCACACTCAAGGTAAAAACACACAACCCTTCCCATACTTGAACAACACATTGTCCTCAATATAAGAAGGATACATACAAACACAAAAGGGGGAATGCAACAATATGTGAAAGGCAAAAGAACAAAATACTAGCAAAAATGAAAAGAAAAGGGTTAGAGCATGAAACCATCATGGTGACTGAGGTGGGATGTGTCGGAGGCAGAGACCAAATACACTTGACACCCAAGATTGTTGCCCTATCTTATAATTGCGTTCAAAAAAGTAACAGAGTTAGCACTCCAAAACATTCCAAATCATTAAGAACATATTTTGAAATTTAAAACAAATCTACCTACGCAACAATTTAAACCTAACTACTAAACATCCTAATTTATGGTCATAAGCTTGACCGTGTATCATTAGAAACTCAGTCGAGATCAATTATAAGAGACTTGTTTCCACCTTTTGGTTCAACTTCAGTTTATAGCTTGTAAGTTAGCTATAAATTGTAAAATGATCAGAAAGACAATATTGATAAAATTATGAAAACCAATTAAGCTCGGTAATATCCTTTTTTGAGCTAACTATTAACGAAATAGGGAATAACAAAACTTCCTGAGTCTTCCATCAAATCCAATAGTTTGTCCTGTAAGAAGGTGAGTTGCTCTCTTTCTTCCTTAATCACCTTTATCTCCTCTGCTTCTTCCGCTTCACGAACAAAGACTTTCATAGCTTCTTCAAACTCGTGTCTATTGTCATATGTTATTCGTCCTTTTGTTTTTTAGAAGATTTGAACACATCAATTATCCTAAACGAACTACTCTCCTTATATTCTTTAATACATCATTCATGTTGAATGTCACTTAGTCATCATTAATCCAAAGGATAAGGTTCTTTTCATGGACATCTACCCAAGATTTTTCAATGTTCAAATATGGCATATCAAGAACTGGTGAATAAAAGGGATGGTTGACATTCTTTTCTTTAATCTCTTTCTTTGTCTTTTTCTCGTCAATAAGGTAAGGTCCAGTTTGATTTTCCATTGGTCCTTCTGGCTCTCCCCTATTCTCAAATGCGATAGCCTCATATTGCTCTCATTGATATATTTCCATATTACTTAGAGAGTCTTCCATACTTCTTTTACAAAATTCACGGGAAAGCGGTCTCACTCGAATCTCTGGGTTGTGAATAGACAAGGCATGATTTTTCGTTACTTACTCTTCTAGTCTCTTCTGGCCCTCTTTCATGTCCATGAGCTTACCCAGGATCTTGTCCAATTTAGAATCCGATGAATTGGATTCATCTTACTGAAGTCCTAAAAGGCCTTAACGCCCTAAATGTGTCCTTACATTATTGGACTAATAGAAATTTGGGTGGTTTTGCCACTCCGAAGTATACATGTTCTAATAAGAATCATTTCTTCCCCAACCATACTGTGCCTCATTGTAATTCGCAAAATTTCTTTGCTCCCTATAATATCTATCTTCCATCATTGTTCTTTTAATTTCCTTTTGGCATCTAGCTCTTCAGATGTCTCATTTCTCATTCTAAAATGTCTTGTTGTGTCTCTACTTTACACCCCAACTTCTTTCTTTATTTTTTTAAAAACAAAAGATAGTGAAAAAACCTTAAACTAAAGAACTAAATTAATCACTTCCCGACAATGGCACCAAAAACTTGATCGTGATTTTCCAATGTGTGTAAGTTTTAATTGCTTAACCTCGATAATCTATAAACACATGAGTCATCCGCGTAGTACCTAAAGTGTCGATCCTACGAGAAGGGATAATCTAATCCTAAAATCTAAGGCTAAACAATCGCAAAAATTCAAATATAACAAAACCAAAACAAGAATGCAATTCAATCAGGCAAATCAATTCAAGAATCAATTACAAAATTATTAACAATTTAGCAATTGCAACGCAAACTTAAGAATCAACCTAAGAAACTACCAATTGATAGTGAAGGGAATTTTACCTATCTATAATGCTAACCTAATCAATTATGGATTACTGGATTATTGATTCTAGACGGCCTTAGGGTTGATTACTCTTTCTCGAGTTATAACTATTAACTCTAATTTATAAACCCTAATCAGATTATGGGAATTACAATCTCTTGATTAACAATCTATTTATCTAAAACCCTAACAATCTCTTTTCGCACAATTTATCGATTTAATTTAATTCTTGTTCTATTAAATCATCTAACTATCGTTAGCCTAATTTAATTATTTTTCACTCAATTCACCCTCTCAGTTTATCACTGAATTATACAATTGTAGAAATTAAATCACAATAAATCCAGTAAAAATACAAACAATCAAATTTCATTAAATCAAAGATAAAATCTTCGATGGTAAGTTTTAGAACATCTTAACATTCAAAAATTCTATCATCATACTGTTATTCCCAATTCAATACAATAATAAAAATGGAAAATAAATGGGAAATATGATCTAAATGGAGACGGGAGGCAGCGACGTCGAAAAACTCCTAATCTGGTACTTTGTGATTCTGAATGCTCATTTTTAAAATCAGCGTGGCTACACTACCTAAGACATTTTCGTAACAACATTCCAAACCTTTTAAATCTACAAGCCATTCAAAATTGGTTCAACCAAAACCTCCAGCCATAGAAACATTGACCTCAACACCTTTATTATCTTGCTATCAGTTGTTGTCTATAACATATGATCCAAGAGAAACCTTAGAACCTTCAAAGATAAAGCCATGGAAGTGGAGAGTATCAACACTAAAGTGATCTTTCAAGTAATGGAACAACTTTGCTCAAACACCAAGAATAGGTAATTTGTGATTCTGGTTTGTTTTCTTCTATCTTGTAATTGCAGGTACTGGTTGAGGTAGTCACTTCTAAAGCAGAAGGGAATCTAGTCCCAAGACCGGCCTATGTCTCCAATCAGTAAAGCACGGAATTGGCAGCTAAAAGACCTTCACAGAAATAACAAGATGTTTGCTAAGATACTCATAAATCCAAACAGCAGGAAGCTCACTCTTCGGATATTTAACCAAAGACGTGGGACTAAGCTGTTTGGGATAAAGGGCGACAGGGATGTAAGGAGCAAGGACAAGAACTGCACCTTCAACAAAATGCCAATGCAGCAACGAGGCTTAACTCATGCAAGGTGGACGTGAACTTATAGCTTCAAATGTGGAAATGATTGCGATCTTTTGGTTTCTGCTGATTAAAAGATAATGGTTTTAATATATTTCTTTACTATGGTTTTCTGTAAATGTGTGTGTTGCTGGTAAGATGTGCCTTCCCAAAAGGCCATCTTGATTGGCATAGTCGTGTAGGCAGAAGGTTGTGGCTGGTTTGATTCATAGAGTACTATATTTTAGAGTTCATGTTCTTAGGGTAGGTTATTTTCTGGTTATGGGAGAGTATGGCTTTCAAGGCAACCCATGGTTTGTACATAAACTTTTTTTTCGATTTTTTTAACTTCTGACTTACCAAATAAAAAGATTTAAGAAGATTTAAAAACTACTTGAAGGAGGTTTTACAGAAATTTAATTTTCAAAATTGTAAGCCGATATTTACCCATCTTCCTATTAGTTTCCAGTAACGTGTATCATTTTGTACTTGTTTGACTGCTTTCAGGCTTCAATGAACAGGGAGACACTTCATGCAAAGGTGTGATTAAGAAATGCACCGTTGCTAAATATAATTCTTTACGCTATACAGTTTCCAGTCAATGACATGGAGGGAAACTTTCCACCAATTTGTGAAAATGCGACGATGGCATTTGGAACTAACAGGGTTAGTGTTATGAGCTTTTATCACTAGCACGCTAGCGACGATTTGATATCCAATAAGCATACATATTCAGAATAACATCACATATCTATGTTTTGCTCGAGAACTAGTTATAGGTGTTAATTATCCTTGCATTGATAGTTAAAGATAGCAAAACAGTTATCAATCTTTCATCCAGTTATGGGACCCCACTCAAGAAAATTCTTCTTCTTTGTATTGAAATTTGCAGAACTAAGGATCAATTACAATGCTTTCACCCTTATGCACGAGCAGCAAGAAAGGCCACAAATGATATTAAAACGAAAAGACTAATCAATATGGTGGAAAGTAGTTCTTACAAGTCATTCTAGTTATTGATGTAAGAACAAGAGCAAACAGAAACTTTTGGAAAGTACATGTTTATGTTGTTCAGTTGAGAATTTTATGAGAACATAGTTGAGACCACAGCTGGCCACCGTCTGAAACAATATCAAAATTCTTGTCGAAGGTAAAGGGGCTAAAGAGGCAGCAGCATCTAGTCATTTTGCCTAGAAGCAATATGAAAATGGTAAAAGATATAAGCAAGCTAAGCTTGCAGTAAGATTTCTGTTTACATGGTGGTGGCTTGATTAAGAAGATCCTTACCATCCAGCAGTTTTAGAGTTGGGTTAAATGGATGGTTCTTCAATTTCACAAATACACCTACTAACTGCGTGGAACATCATATGCAATGGATATAGAGCTTCAACATTTACATGGAGCTTCCGTCTTACAGTTGTCACGTACAAGCCCCAGTAGGAAATCCGTGAAGATGCGCTCATAATCTGGCATCTTCCCATATCCTGTGGTGATTTAAAAGTTGGTTATGGACTAAGAATGCAAATGTGAATAATCATTGCTATGGGGACCTGTATTTCATAACGAGTTTCGAATGCAGAAACTTTAAAGAATGCCAAGACTTGTCAAATAGAACAAAGCTAGCAGCACGATGAAAAATATCCAAAGTGATAAATGAAGTTGTCTACTAGAAAGATACAGCAATTAGGTTGGGAATTCATGATACAGACTACCTGAAGACATGAGATCAAATTTGCCTCCATTCATATAGTTTTCCTAATTCCGCACTTTGGCCTGTGTCCTAACATGGATAATATGAATGCTAGATGTATCTGACTTCGAAGAATTTTGGTAGCATGGAAAATCTTGCCTACCAAGCCTACGTTTTCCAATCACTCACAAATTTTGACACTGTGTGACCAACAGTAACAAATCCTCATCTAGATGATAGATTTATTTTCTTTTCTGTTTTACAACAAAAGATGAAAAGAGACACAATCCCATTTAATCTTTCCAAAGGGTCTCCAAGAGAACAGGAGTCCACAACACAAGTGTAAATGAAGAATTAGAGGTTTAAAGAACTGAATAAATGAACATAGTATACTTGCCAGGAAAGTAGTTGATGTCAATGACATAAAATGCATCCTTTGTCCCATGTTCGCGAATCATATCTATGTTGAATAATTGGAGACCCTACCAAATGAAGCATGGTATAGCTATCAGTCATATAACCAGGTGTATGGCATAGCCAACATGTACCATAGAAATGGGGGCAGGCTTCAAAAGGAGTTACCAATCGGCATCGAAGTTCCTTTGCGAGCCTCTCCAGTAAAGGACGTGGGGGAAGTTCTGTAAGGAAAATGCCATTTTATATGAAGAAAGCTGTTAAATCTAACAAACAATTGAAGCATGTTCTTTCTGTGCCTATCAAATTCTAGGCAACCGCATCAAACATGGCCCATTTAAAAAGGATGAAGTTTGTTCTCCTACATGTTATACTACATCATATGCATTGAAAATTGAATGGCTAAATCAACCACTTGGGTATACATGAAACCCTTGAAAGTTGGATGGAATTATATTGTTTTTTATGACAACCAAATGTTACTGCTTGCATAAAATAAGTGTACTGCAAACGAAAGTTGGGCATCACAATGAAGTAAGGTATTGCGTGCCTTTGATAACAGAAACTGAAGGCATTTCAGCGACTTACCTGCAATAGAGGGGTCCAGATCTGCATCATCAGCCAGAGATTCGGCAGAAGAAACCCTCGGGAAGGGAAACACCCCTGAAACTTTTTCTAGCTCACACTTATTAACATCGGGTAGAGAGAAACGCCGAACAACCTTTATAGCTTCTCCAACAATATAAATCTTAAATAGGATACCACCTAGAATTGAAGAGCAGTGGATAATAAGCTTCCTAGTCTTATATATATGAAAATAATTGATTTTCCCACTACGCACAATCATACCATGATTAACAAACTCCTGCAGTACCATGGGTGGTTCCAGTTCTGAGAGAGAGGAGTAATCATAAGCCAGGAATAATTCATGTGATTTGGCAGTCCCATCCACTACCAGTGGTTTTGCAACTGATATTAACAGTAGATATGCACAAGTTAAAAATGTTCAAGATCAAAATCACTGAGGAAAAAAATGCAAAC
>JANZLF010000221.1:38602745-38612949 GCA_026546835.1 Erythroxylum foetidum
TTAAGCAACATTTAAAGGAAATTCATAAGACTTCAATAATCAAAAAGCTAAAATTGAACTATAATCCTTTCAAAATCTATATTTTCGGGACAACTTTTCTGTGATCATTATGATCATGTAAATGAATAAATTTGACAACACTTCCTTCTAGAAACATATCCTTCATTGTCTTAAGTTTCCAATGACACTAAAATCATTCAATTTGGTTCATTAATCCAAAAGTTATACTACAAACATTTTTGGACTGCTCTTATACTAAAACAATATTCTACTCTTAACTTCCTTCCAAAATTTGATATCCTTAGAAACTGAATTTAAACTTTATTTCTTCACAAAACTTATAGTCCTATGTCTGTAGTTTACACCAAATTAAAAATCACTTCATTTGAACATCTATAAAAAAAGTTATACCCAAAATACCAAAATATGTCTGTGCAAAAAAATAGATTTCACCGAGACAAAATCAGAAGCTCGTCGAGGCGAAGTTATTGGAGTTCACCGCGGCGAAGTCTAACCTTTCTAGAAAATCATTCCGAAGACATTTTTCCACCTTCTTCATCTATATACTCCCCATTTTTCAAATATAACCTATCTTAACCCTAGACCAACTCTTCTACTTCATTTTCCAGCTCATTTCAACACAATATCATAAACAAATACATCAAAATCTAACTTTGATCATTAACCCTAAGAGATTAAAACATTTTCATACATCATTCATTAACAACACCCTACACATACCAACTTCATTTAACCATATTCATGCTATTTAAAGCATAACTTACTTGCTTAAGCTCCAAATTCTTCAAACTCTGCAAGATTTTCAAAAACCCTTAGCTTTTCTCTTTTTTTTTTTCTTATTCCTCTCTTCCACGATGCTATCCTCTTCTCAAACAGGCCAAAATCTTCTTCTTCTAACTTACACTCTTAATGATTGTAAGATGACCCTTATGCCCTTCTACTTTTGCCCTATAACCTTTAAACTTAAGTGACCTACCAAGATTGCCCCTCATTCTTACTACATTTATACTTTAATTCTATCAATTTAAGCAATGAATCCTCCTAACATTGGCATGCTAATTGCTCCAAATAATTAATCTATTAGGACCTCAAAATAATTTAAATCATGCTTAATATAGAAAAAAAATTGGGGCCCAACATATGTGGCTTCTCTACCTTTTCATCATTCTCCATTATCAAAGGAAGAGACGAGGTTTCAAAGATTGTAGTTAGAGATAGCAATAAGTTGACTCATGAGTCTAAATTTCAGTATTTTCAATAGACTAGCTCATGGGCCAAATAAGGCCTTGATCGGTTTGAGATCTAACTTTTCTATGCAAAACAATATTGTTATGCTTGAAAGAGTTAAGTTTCGGACAAACCTAAGCTTAAGTAGCCCAGATTCAGACTCACTTAAAAAAGATATTATTTTATACTTTTAATTTTCAAAATTAGCGAAACCGGCCTATGGGTTGGCCCATTGCCATCCCTAATTATAGTGGGAGGAGAATGTTTGATGAAGGGATCAAGGAGGGTAAAAGCAAGGTAAGAGATCATAGGAGACAATGAGAAAGAAGGGTGGTTGGGAATATTCATTCCCATAATAGTAAAAAACTAGCTAGGGGAAGGGCACGAAATGAGAAAAACAAAGGTGGATTACCAAATATGATGGGGGTGAATCAGGCTCAGATAAGTCGAGAAAGAGAAAGTGGTGAGGCTAGAGAGAAGGGAGAGCAAAACGGTGAGCTTTCGTTTATATGGTTAAATTATTATATTTTGATTATTAATTTCAAGAGCTAAATACATTCCATATAATAACTTATTGGTCTTTTCTCAACATGCAAGATGTTCGTTGTTTGTCTTCTAAAATATTGATGCAAATTATAATGTTGTTACAAAATGAAATTTGGATCTTACGAGTTTGATATGCCACGTCAAGTTTCATTTGTCAAACTCTATTCTGATTTGCATTAGAACCTAAATTGGACAGTTGGAACTTATGAGATTAGCCGGTGAGCATGTTTTTTATCACTAGATTTTGCAGACTTTTAATATATTTTTATTTTTAACCATAGAGTGTTGTTGAAATTAAGTATGTAGAGGGTATAGTCGGGAGAATTTATTCAAGGCTGAAGTTTGAGAACATCTTTTTTGATCTCATGAAGCAAGAGAAAAAGATGCTCAAAAAGTTTCCAAAAAAAATTAAAAGGAAAAGACAAGATGAGAATGATAACATGCAAACACCCTTTTTTTTTATACAATGGAAAAATAAAACAAAAAAAAAAGCATTCCGCTCTATCCAGGTCACCCTGTTGTGCTCCATTCATATTTTGGTGTAAGAAATTCTTGGAAATTATTGGTGGCTCCTGAAGAATATGCAGTCCCGGTCTTTATAAAAGGGCGAGCGTAGCTAGGCTATCGACATATTGGTTCTTTTTTTTGATAAATATGCTAAATGTGTATTTCCCATATTCGATGAATTAACCCTCAGATACCTGTCACTAAAAAATTAATATCGGCCATAACGCTATTTGCAGCAGAAAGAATGTTAATAATCTTCAGCGAGCCCACCTCGACAACCAACTGTAAACACCTTTGGCATATATGATAATTTTGCAGCTATCTAAGGCTGTCATCATAGTGGTGAGGTTCACACCAGAATCCGAGATATTTGGATTAAATGGGTCTTGTTCGTTATTATTTTGCTTGCGTGCAAAAGTGGAGATGTGTTATCTCCTGAAAAGTGGGGCTTTATGTATTCTACGGCTTGATCGGGGGACCAAACATTCGTTTATATCTCAAAAGAGAGCTTTTTTCCTAGGGCATTGATTTATCATCACAAATATCACGTGTTACATTTGCCACACATGATCTGCAGCTTGGATCCCATTCATTTCCACAGCTCGTTGGTTGACACTAGTGCTAGTCTGCAGCAACTTGCGTATGATATTTTTTTTATTAAAGAATCAACATCTTGACAGTATTTGTCGTCTGCAGTGGCTTGTACATGTCGTTTTCATTAAAGAATCGAACATTTTAGAAGTAATTATAGTCAATATTATGGTCCAGGCAAAATTATTCTGCATATCATAGATTATCTGTGGGAAACCTGGATATTTGGCCTCATTATAAGCTAGATGATCGTAAAGATTACTAAAATAAATGCTGTTACACCTTTTTTTTATTTATTAATTATAACTGTGATCCTTAGAAAACTTGAAAAGCATGTATTTGAGACAGACACTTGTTTTTTTACTAGAAATTGATAAAGCTTTACCGACTTCTAAATTTTCTCTCCTCATTCTTCAAGAGAGGCTCACCTTATTATTTTACTCCATTGTAGTTTGCTGCGGATTATGTAAATAGATAAACTACAACCCTCTCAAGCCTCCAGGAATTGCCAGTCTGCAGAACACTATGTTAAGCAAAATATAGAAAAGTTGATTGTTTTGATCATGGGAACTGCAGTTTTGTATGCTTGAATGATAAAAACTCGTTGGTTTCATTTTGCGAAAGTTAGATAAATAGCTTTGTTCAAATTGGGAATTACAAGTTGAACAATGTTTAATTAATAAGTGATCGATGTGGGAACTGATTAAATGAATCAAAAGAAAAGAAAATAATTGTAAGTTCAATAACTTCAGTGGACAGAATTAAAGTGCAAAACACATATTTCTTCTCATGTTATAGAACAAAAACGCGTGCATGCATGACCAAATATTACATGATTGCATCCTGTCTTATTTGCTATAATTACATTAAAACCTTATACCAGTGTAAAAGGAATAATGCACAGTGAAGTGAGGAGATGATCAGAACGCAAACAGCTCTAACTTTGAGCTGGGAAACTGAAAGAATTCAAGTGGAGAGTTAATGATTCTTAGACAGTTTGTCTATCGAAAAGCAAGTCTTGCACTTGCACTAAAGGTTATGGAGGCTCCAATACCATTTGCAGACTTGGACACCATAGTTGAAGTCGACAATACAAGGAATCGACATCACACAAAAAATATGTGACGCAGAAGAAATCATTAAGTTGGTCTTTTGGTAGGTGCTGAGTCTAAAATGGATTACTACTCAATGTAATTCTGACTTTGATAAACCTTTTTAGGTAGTGTTTAAACAGGCGCCGTTTTGGGCCGTTAGAACCAATATGACTTGTTGCTTTTTGAAAGTTTGAACTTTTATTCAGAACTTAAGATAGATATTACTCATAACTTCATCTTTTACTTGTCAAAATCGCCAGTTGTTGTTAGTGGCTATATGGTGACCATCTCAATCGTAAATGGAAAGTAGAGGCCTAAGGAGAGGAAGGTTCACCCAGAACAGAACCCATCAAACAATCGTTGAAGCTGACTATTTATGCAAATGTTCTGGTCCGACAACTTCAAAGATGGGCTTCTTCACTACGGAAATGGGTAGTCAATAAGCTCAGGTCTCAATGTAGTGAAATGGACGCTTGAAATTGGGCTGTTTATGAATCTCGAGGCATCACCCACTCCCGACTCAAAAGTGCTTGAAATTGCCAGTTTGTTACTGCGAAGTGTTTCTCATGTCAACTTCTTACGTAAGTCAAGTCGCAGTAAAAACTGTCAACTACAAATTTGTTAATCTAATCAGTAAAGAGTAAGCATCAATCTACCGTTTTACCTTAGTCACATGGAAACTGAGCTTACCGTGACACGAGTCTGTTCAATATTATCTTGTATTATTCTATCTTATAAAATTTTAATTATTTATTTTATGAGATTTATACGAAATTTATACGGGACTTATATAAGACCCACATAAATAAACAATTGAGATTTATTAGACATAATAAAACACCATAATATTAGACAAGAGATATAAAATCGGTGACATAACACTTCTGTTCTGTGACTTCTATCCGCTCCATCTGGGACCACAACAAACTTGACACTGTTCTCAGAAGCCGCACAGTAACAACACCAGTGTCTTTAGTCCGTGCATTTGCAGACGTTGGCCTCTTTGCCTTCCATGTTGACCATTTCTGTACATTCTTGTGCTTTTATGCTCCAACTTGTATTTTTCACTTCCCTCCTGAGTCCTGACCCTCAATGTAAAAGATAAAAAAGAAAAAGGGTTGGTGGCCGTTGTTTGGGACAGCTGGGCACCGGTTCCACTGCCGTCTATTTGGCTTCTCTCCAATTTTGAAATTTTTTAATGGACACCTTAATCCGGTTAGTAGTATACAAGCTTGTCATCATTATTGGCTAATTACGTTTTAAGACTGGCATTAATAAAAAGTCCAAACCTATCAGCGGAGATTTCGATATGAAGCAAGTTAGAATATATCCAGATAAGTCTTTGATCTTTCTTTTCAAGTTTTGATCTTGATCCAGAGCTTGCATCATTGTGGAGTACTGCATCTACTATGGCAGCTACTACAGAATCACTCTTGAGAATTTCCCAGAAAGTCTTTGCAGAAAGTCACAGTCTTGATTTGAAGAATCAGGTTTTTGGAAGATCAGTAATTGCCGGGGTTATTCCTTGCAATGGAATGAAACAGAAGAGAAAGGTCAGGGTTGGTGTGCAAGCAGTTGCAGGGGCAGATTCTAAGGGTGTAAAGAAAAGTCATGATGTTAATTTAATGGCGGGTTTTGATGCGGTGGCCGAGAGAGAGTTGAGAGAAAAAGGGTTTATGGGGTTGAGGAGGACCAAGCTTGTGTGCACAATAGGTCCTGCATGTTGCTCGCTGGAGGATTTGGAGAGGCTGGCATTGGGAGGGATGAATGTGGCCAGGCTCAATATGTGCCACAACACAAGAGGGTGGCACCGTGATGTTATTAGAAAAATCAAGTGGTTAAATTTAGACAAGGGTTTCTGTGTTTCCGTGATGATCGACACTGAAAGTAGCCAAATTCATGTGGTGGATCATGGAGCTCCTTTCTCTCTTAAAGCAGAGGTATTCCGTGAGAACCAACCTCATTTTCTTGGACCTTACTACATAGTATCTCTTAGGCCTTCAACAAATTCGTGATAGCTGTTAAAAGTTGCGAGTTGGTTAATGAATTCTACATAAGAGCTGACAACTATAACCCCATACTTGGTTTTTGATAATTACTTTTGATGTTGTGTTACGATGATCCATTCTCTTGAAATTCATAAAAGAAGGAACAAAAAGTAGTGGTTCTTAATAAATATTTGACCTCCTTGATGCATCAGGAAGGTTCAGTTTGGGTATTTACAGCTCAAAAATTTGAGGGTTCTCGTCCATTTACTGTTCGAGCAAACTATGAAGGGTTTTCCGAAGGTAGCATATCAATTGCTCACCAATTCAACATATTCATATTTCAGCATTCAGTGCATGTAGACAACTTACCATTCACAAAATATAATCCAATGATCTGCAGGCATCATGGTGGGTGATGAACTTGTTATAGATGGTGGAATGGCAACCTTTGTAGTTGTTGAAAGGATGGGGAATGATTTACGATGTAAATGCATAGATCCTGGTCTACTTCTACCTCGGGCCAAATTGAGCTTTTGGAGAGATGGGAAGCTTTCCTATCAAGGTCTACCGACCCTATCAGACAAGGTTGAAATATGATTACTCTTGTTCACTCATCAATTTATTTGCCACGTCTTGATTTATTTTTAGCTTAAGAATCTCATTAAACACGTACTCTCAATGGCAATGACACAGCTTGATCTCTTACTACCGTTTTCTTGGCTCATCTAAAAAGCTAGTCACAAAATTTCAGGACTTCACTTCAGGTTGTTTGACATAAAAACTGTAAAAGTAGCCCTTTTAAGGGTCTTAGAAAAAACAAAAGAATGGAAGAGGACCACTTTTTACTATAATTGCTTTCTACTGAAGGTGTATAAGCTTTCCTTGATTTTGGGTTCTATTGATTGGAGTAAAGACATGACACAAATTAAATGTTAAGCCGATTACTAGCTTGACAACATAGTAACCTCTTTTTGATATCCAGTTCCCTCCTCTGATTCATTGGATTGAGCACAAAAGGAAGCACTCTAACTTTGAAGATCTTGATAGTGATATTTGCTTATCATTACAACCTGTAGTTTGTCCTTTGGATTATTTTACAGTATTGCTAATCCTAGCAATTTTATTATCACCCACAGGACTGGGAGGACATTGATTTTGGAGTTTCTGAAGGTGTTGATTTCATTGCCATGTCATTTGTAAATGATGCTGATTCTGTCAAGCATCTGAAGAATTATCTTTTAACCAAATCATCCAAGTAAGTGCAGCAGATATATTTCATATAGTTTTATTGACATCGAAACTGTTTTTCCTTTTCTCAAGTACCCATGAATTTGATTGAACATCATGAGGCTCTTGAGTGGAATGGTTTCCCTTTCAGCTCTGTTACAAGTAGCCAGTAGCTTAAATTTTGTCTCTTAATAAAAATGATGGCGTTAAGCATATCAACTGTCTGAAATAGGCATCACTCGTTGTGCCTACTTATACTAAGTTGCCAGCTATGCAGATATGAAGTTGCTTTAGGTCTTAAACCTTTTAGAGTTCTCTCTGAATAAAACTGTAGACTGCCTCTCATAATATCTGAAATTAAAACTTGAGATTTATGAAATTGTTGTCATTTACAGAGAGATAAGAGTACTGGCAAAGATAGAGACCTTGGAGTCTCTTCGGAAACTGGAAGAGATCATAGAAGCTTCTGATGGAATCATGGTGGCTCGTGGTGACCTAGGAGTGGAAGTTCCACTTGAACAGATACCAACAGTCCAAGAGGAAGTAACTCGTACATGCAGACAGCTGAACAAGCCTGTGATTATAGCTTCCCAACTTCTAGAGTCGATGGTTGAATATCCAACCCCAACACGAGCAGAGGTACACTGATAAACTAACTACTAAACTTCAAATAGTTGTTATCCATCTCTCCCCACTCCCATCCCTACCTTAAGGCATGGATGTGATGACAGTTGGAAGATTATTGTTGTAATGACATTTTCTTTAACATGGAAAAGGTTGCAGATGTTTCTGAAGCAGTTCGGCAATATGCTGATGCGGTAATGTTGTCTGGTGAGTCGGCTATAGGATCTCATGGACAGAAAGCTCTCTCTGTTTTGAGGATGGTGAGCAGCCGAATGGAATCATGGAGCCGTGTGGAAAATCATCAAGTGGCTTTCCATCAATCTGAACTTGGCGTTCCCTTGCCTGATCATATTGCTGAAGAAATATGCAACTCTGCTGTTGAAATGGGTAACTTCAGTTTCCTTTGGTGCTAACCTTGCATATGATTGCAAATTGGGCTTTATAGGAAGCAATCTATGATCAAAAGAAAGTAGTTAGTGGTCTGAAAAAGATCAATAAATTCACGACTTAGTTATCAATTGCAACTCTTTTCATCCCCAGGCTTCTTTTCTTGCTGGCATTGTAGAACTGATACAAGATGTAGACTTAAGCTCTTAGGTTAATATTAGTTTCTTATTCTCATTGGTACGCTCTATCGGCAGCTAATAACATAGGCGTGGATGCCATCTTTGTCTACACGAAGCATGGAGAGATGGCAAGGCTTCTGTCTCGTAACCGTCCAAAACCTCCAATTTTTGCCTTCACGGATGAAAAAAACGTTCAAATGGCATTGAATTTGCAGTGGGGAGTTATTCCTATCCTCATTGATTTGTCCGATGACATGGAAGCCAACATTTCGAGAAGCATTGGTCTTGTCAAAACAAAGGGAATGGTTAAAGATGGAAATTCTGTCCTGATGGTCTCAGATTTGCCTCCAACTTGTGCAACATCAACTGTATTCCAATCAATCCAGGTGAAGAACATTGATTAAACGGATCTTTCCAGTGATTTTAAATCTCTATGGTAACTGTTGAGAGAAGGTAATGCAGCTTGTGAAAACTACATCTCCTCAATAGATGATTTACGAGTAATGCCTATCTTGGGAGGTAGATTTGAACTTGCAATATTCTCTATAGAGAAGAGAGGCAGTAATCAGTAGATTGTCTGTGCTGCCATAAATTGTGCTTTTTCCTTATTGAGAAATGAACTTCTTTTGGTGTTACTCGTAGTTGCAAATGTTAGATTTTTATTTTACCATCTTTTGATAGAAGACAATTTGACTTCTTTACCTCCATAATCACATTCCACAAGTGAAGAATCGAAGCTGAAAAGATTTATTATTTTAAATCTCTAGTGTTTTTGCTCAATGATATCTCCTTATTATGTGAGGGGCACGTGAGGCTACAGGGCCAGTTTAGGCCTCAATAGAATTTCCTGTTTAATATTATGGTGTCTTATTTTATCTTATGAATTTCAGCTATTTATTTATATGAATCCTGCTTTTATTTATGCAAGATTCACACAAAAATTATATAAATAAATGATTGAGATTTATTGAATAGAATAAAATACCATAAGATTAGATAATATATCCAAATATGAAAATAAAATATCATAAAATTAGACAATACATCTGGACTCTCAATATCCATAGCGTCTAGTGAAACCTAAGGCTTCACTTTGTGCTCTGCAGCGTATGCGCCCACCTTTCTTTCCATTAACCTAGTATACTACCCTGATATGGATAAGTATGAGATCTTGTAGTTACCCTTAAAAAAAAAATTAAAAAAGGACTAATGGCATAAGGCAAAAAGTAAACTTAATGATTGAAAATTTTTATTTGACTTAGAAAAATATTGTTTTTTAATCTATATTTTGTTTTCACTTTAAGACTTAAATTTGTCTATTTGGCTAAAAATCAAGCTTTAGGTGTAAGACCTCAACAACTCTATAACTAACAAACTCTACTAACTTGTTCGATTTTATTTGTGTTTTCTATTTTTAAATTTAATAAAAAATTATTTGCTTTTTTTGTTTTTTATTTTGGTTTCATTTAGTTTTAAACATTTATAAAAATGACTTCTATAGTTATCATAATCTATTTATTATCAAGTAAATATGTATTATTTAATAATTTAATTTAATATTATATTTAATTGAATAAAATTAATTTCCTAAAAGCAAGATTTAAATGAATTGTTGAATATAAAAAACTTAATTGTCATTTACTTTAATTAATAACTTATTTAATCTTCGTTATAAATTTTAAATAAATTTTTTATTTAATATTTAAAATAAATATTAATGTATAAATAAAATATTATTTTATAAACTATTTATTATTATATAATAAAACAATTTTTATTTATAATTTATTGATACATATATAAAATGAAAATA
>JANZLF010000221.1:38622482-38637159 GCA_026546835.1 Erythroxylum foetidum
TGTGAAGATTATAAGTGTATATGATGTTAGATTGGAGGTAGGAAGCTTTGGAGAGGGTTTGGAGGGGTTTTGGGAACCCCCATGTCCATTTAATGGACTTGATGTCCATTTAACGGAAATTTACGGATCAAAAAGGACCCTTTTCACTGCCCATGTCCGTTAAAATGTCCGTTTAACGGACATTCTCGAGTGAAATGGTGCAGTTTGGCTGATCTATGTCCGTTAAACGGACATGCACGGAAAAGATTGTGAATTTTGACCCTTTTAGAGGCAGAATCTGACTTTGTAGTTTTCATGAAAGTTATAGATCTAGAAGTCTAATTTCTAATAGTCTAAGAACGAAACTAATCCGACATTTGTGGTGAAAGTTATGATAATCGCGCCAAGACATGTTACTGCATGATTGAGGTTATGAATATGTTACATTCTTTCGGTCATAACTCCCTCGTCCGGCCTCCAATTGAAGTGACTCTTGAAGCGATAGATTTCTAAGACATGTATTTATCTCTTCATGAAATTTGGTAGCTTTTGGTTTTGAGATGACAAATTTTGATTGTAAGAAAATGAGAGGCCAGTTTAGAGAGCATGATTGAGGTATAAGCTCATTTTGGAATTTTAAGCATATCTTGAGCTATATAGCTTCGATTGAGGTGATTCTTGCTTCAAAACAAAATAGAGGCTTAGACCTATGATTTATTTGAAGAAGCCAAATTGAAATTCTTGTTTGAAGATTTCCAAATTCTGCTCACAAGCAGGAAAATTTGAGTTTGAGCATGGTGACTTATTTGTATGGGCACATCATGGAGCAATTTGTGAGTAAATTTTTGGGATTTTATGAGAATGAAGATGAACCGATGATGGTCAAGGTATAAGACATCCGAAGTTGGGCTCCGCAAGTGAGGTCCAACAGATGTGATATCAGAGCAAGCTCAAGTTTCATGATTTCACAAACATTTATGGTATCAGTACAAGCTCAAGTTTCATGATGTCTCAAAAGTTGGATTCCGGAAGCAAGCGAGACCCAACATTTGTGGTATCAGAGCAAGAACTCGATATTGGTTAAAGAGATTACAAGGATATGATGCCACTCATGTGACTCAGTAGTCTAACACTTTAAATCCTTCAACAATCTAAGAGATGGGATATTACAAAATTTGAGGTAAAAATGAGTTTGTTTTGAGAGTTTGACCAAGAGTTGACCAGTAGTCAAAGTTTGATCCAATAAAGAGGGGAAAGTCAAACCTGAAATAAATAATATTAATTGAGATATTTATGTGTGGTTGATATTTTAGTGGGATTAAATTCGACTACAGGCTTAAAATTGAATTAATTTTTTATCTTAAAAGAAAAAATAAAAAGTTTAAGGAAATTTTTAAGGGATCACATTATTTGTTTCGTTTCCTAACTATGTTCTTCTTCCCCTAACTTTCCCGAGAACATCCCACCCTTTTTCTTCTCCCCTTTCTTTCATTTTCTTTTATTTTAAAGCCAAATTTCTCTATTTTTAACCCCTAAATCAACTATTAAACAATAAATCATCAAGCTAAGGTCCTTATGCTCACCATATCAACAAGAATTTTGGGAAAAAGATGAGCAAAAAGTATATTGATCTTCTTGATGAATAGTACCTAAAATTAATAAGGTAAGTTAATAGAGTTTTAGTTGTTTTTAGTATATAATTTTAGTGTAGATTTCGAATTACAAAATTTTATATTTAAAACCTCATTATTCTAGTAATTACTATTCACTTTATAAAAGTTTTGATAGAGTTTCCTCTATATTCACTTAAAATCACCTACAAGAAATTTCAATACACTTCTCATTCATTTTACTTAACTATCCATTCCCATGTCAAATTCTTTAAGAAAATAATTTGCCCATCCTCCAATACATTTGAACTTATCTAAACCAAAATTCATACATAACTTTCATATATAATTTACTATATAATTCTATAAGACCATTTCTTTATATGTAGATGTCATAAATAAAACAAAATATAATTCTTTAGTACATCCACTTCAAAGTCTTCTACAATTCCCTGTGTGACTCTAGTCTTTGTAGTAAATCCACCACAACTTTTTTCTAATTTTCTTCAAAACCTGCGCGCAAAAATAAAACCACTTTCTAAGCTATAGGCTTGGTGGTGTTCAAGCAATTTCATTTCTTATCCAATTTAATTCATTCAACCATAACATGCATAACATATAATATTTTTTTCAAATATAAATATCTTGATTTATTTCTAAGCATAACTAGGCATTAAAATTACTCTGAAATACACACATGTATCTATTATGTTCATTCATGTCTAATTACATATTGATCAATAAATTGTACAATTTAATTTTACAACCAATTACTATTCCCATTTGAATTTCCTTCATCATTAGTAATGCATTTTTATATTTTTTCTGTAATTGCCCCAAATAAAATTCTACGAAATTGCATCATTAAGCCAGATAAGCTTTATTTTAAAAATACAAGATTATATTGAGTTTTATAGAAACCATATGATACTTATTTTTTATATACATATCATAACCGAGCTCTTGAAGCCATGCAATCCATAACAAAAATCAAATATCTTAAACCGAAACCAAGCTCTCGGAGCCATATAGTTTGGTAATACATATCAAGATGTAGTACTGCTAAGTTCCTAATTGACATGTCAAGTTTCTCGTATCCTTCAAATTTCTATCTATTTTACTAAGAGCAATTCTAATTAAAATACCATTGAAATTTATACGTTACGGGGTGTTACATGCTCTAAAAAGAGTTGATGAAGTTGAATGAAGGGAAACTTTGCACCGCCCAGCAGCAGCAGTATCTCGTGACATTGTGCGTGCAGAAAGGACAAGAATAGAGTAATTTTGCGGATAAGGAGCACCATCCGTGGAAGGGAAACTCAACTCCTTTTTGCTTGCACCCTTTTTCCCCATAAGTTTAACTAATGTATTTAGTTCATGCATTGCTGCGTTAACTAGTACAAAGCTTCAAGCAATTGTTTTTCTTTTACAGACAGAAACTAAAGAGCTTAAAGAAGAAACACAAATGGCTGTTGCTTTTGGCCTTTACTTCTCTTTTCCAGTTTCAAAGCAAAGCCTTGCATATCCACATATAAAATGCTCAGCTTTCTCACATCATTTCATGCCTTTCGGGCTTTAGAGTATCTGTTAACTACTAGTCATGGCTGTCCAAACCACTGTTCTCCAAATTCTTACACTGTTGTGCTTCCTATCATCTTATACTACTTCAGTCGATTTCAAATATCCTGCTGTTTTCAACTTTGGTGATTCAAACTCTGACACAGGCAACCTTGCCGCTGGATTAGGCTTCCTCCTTAATCCACCTAATGGCCAAACTTTCTTCAAATTTTCGTCTGGGAGGTTTTGTGATGGTCGTCTCATCGTGGATTTTCTAAGTAAAGTCATGCAACTAAGCTTTATTTGCTTTATCTTTTCTGGTTATACTCGTATTTCTTTGTTTTGATCCTCTCTAAGTGAAACAAAACAAATATTTCAGTGTTTTTTTCCCCAAAAAATTAGATTATCCAAAAATATTGAAATTGTAACGTTACTATTATGCATGTGAAGACACATTACCATACACAACTAGATAGTTGCCTTCAGCATTTGTTTTGGCTCTCCTCATTATCATGCTTATAATGCACACAAGTGACCCACCATTTTTAAAATGCCTCTTCCTTTCTTTTAATCTATGGTTGGTAACTAACATCCATACAAATTGAAAGCTACACATTGTTTTGGTTGCCTTGCCTTGCCTTTCATTTAACGTTGTTTTGGTGTATACATATTCTCTAAGGTAGCTCTCCCCAAATCCATGGCTACCCAGAAGCCCATCCTTCACATTCTTGTCTTACTATTCTTCATCATCTTCCCTCTGACTCGTTCCATAATAGACTTCAAATTTCCTGCTGTTTTCAACTTTGGTGACTCAAATTCTGACACCGGCAATCTTATTGCTGCTGGCATTGAAAGCATTGACCCACCTTATGGGCAAATTCACTTTGAGAAACCATCTGGGAGATACTGTGATGGCCGCCTTATAATAGACTTCCTCCGTAAAAACTCGTTCTTGCTCTTTTCTTTGTAGGCTTTCTGCAAGATTCTGATCGTTCTTTTCCGTAATTTTGTGTCGCTTGGAAATGATAATTAGATTAGAATGTTTGGCTGATGGTTCTTCACCTATTCGTTGCCTTTTTTTTCTTTCCACTGTTTCCACAGTAGCCACGCTATTTGCTCACAATATTTTGGATGGATTTCTGTAATTATGGTTGTTTTACTGTTTGAATCCTCAATCTTCAGTGGATGCTATGGATCTTCCGTTCCTAAATGCCTATTTGGAGTCGATTGGGGTACCAAATTTCCGTAAAGGATGCAACTTTGCATCTGCAGGGTCAACCATACGTCCGGCGACTCCAACTTCTGTCAGCCCCTTTTCATTTGGAGTTCAGGTGAATCAGTTCCTCCGATTCAAAGCTCGTGCTTTGGAATTGCTAGCCAAAGGTATCCAATTTACAATGGAGAGCTAAATGATGAGCATTGCAATTTCCTCGGTGAATCATGCTACTTTCTTGCAGGCAAAAGACTTGAAAAGTTTCTCCCAGCTGAAGATTTCTTCGCAAAGGGTCTCTACATGTTTGATATCGGCCAGAATGATCTAGCTGGTGCATTTTATTCCAAAACTTTTGATCAAATAGTAGCCTCAATTCCCTTCATTTTGACAGAATTTGAAACTGGTATCCAGGTTTGCATCCTCACACCCGTTCTTCTACAGATTAGCTTCTTTTTACTTCATTAATACATTCAATTTGCTTGGTGCTTGTTATCTATTGGCTTTTCTTGTAACAGAAACTATATGATCAAGAAGCTAGGAACTTTTGGGTACACAACACAGGTCCTCTGGGATGCTTGCCTCAGAACGTTGTAAAATTTGGAACAGATGCATCAAAGCTTGACGAGCTAGGATGTGTTAGTGGGCATAACCAAGCAGCCAAGCTCCTCAATCTGCAACTTCATGCTCTTTGCAAAAAGCTACAAGGCCAATATGCTGATTCAAACTTCACATATGTTGATCTCTACACGATAAAATCCAACCTCATTGGGAATTACTCTCGATATGGTTAGTGTGCTTCTAGTAATCTATGTGTCATGGTCTCAAGTTAAGCATTGCATTGTTGAGAAAGTTGCAAACTTTGACGATATTCTAAACATTGCAATTCAAACCTCGTTAAAAAGATAGGCTTCAATGTTTTAATCAGCATGCATTTGCAGGATTTGAACAACCTATAATGGCTTGCTGTGGGTATGGAGGACCACCATTCAATTATGATACTCGGATAAGTTGTGGGCAAACCAAAGTTTTGAATGGGACAACAGTCATAGCCAAAGCATGCACTGATAGTACCGAGTATGTAAATTGGGATGGAATTCACTACACGGAGGCTGCCAATCAATACGTCTCATCACAAATACTCACTGGAAAGTTTTCTGATCCGCCATTTGCAGACAAAATGCCTTTTCTTCTCAATCCCAAGTTCTGACACCCTAGTCCTTTTCAGGGCACTGTGATTACAATATTTTGATTCTTGACATTAATTCACGTATAACTGCTAGTGAATTATCAATTATAGTGTGCATTTTAGTTGAAATATGGATTGGAGAGAAATGGAAAATCAAGATGCTTGGGATATTTGACATGCGTTATAAAATGATAAATTAAATTAAATTCTTCTATTTGAATATAATGTTACGGGTCTTACGGGAGAGTTTCACCCTAAAAGTTAGCTTAAAGGATGGGAGAGCTCAGGGCCGTTCTTATAGTTTTATAGGCCCTGGGCGAAATTAAAAAAATGACCTCAATAAATCAACAATATACTTAAGTTTACGTATTTGTATGAAATATAAATGACTCAATTTATAAGTTTACATAACCAACTAAATATTTAATGATCATAACACTAACAAATACACAGAAGATCACGATTTATGAAAAACAATTTCTCCTTACATTTCTAGATGCAAAATCATTAATAATACTATCAAGATCAACATTGTTCAGCATATCCTTCTCAATACATAACATAGCTAAATCATTCAATCTTTCTTGTGACATTGATGACCTCAGGTTTTCAATAATTTTAACTTTGAAAAACTTCTCTCAGTTGATGCTACAGTCACAGGTATAGTTAATAGAATTCGATAAGCAATAGAATGCTCAATGCAATTCTCATGTTCTTTGAGTCTCTCACTAAGATACTTCCAATCTCTAAATCCTTCATTTGTTAATTCACTTTGTTTGTTAGTAGATTTGAACAATTTACAACAAAAACAATATACTTTATCTACATGCTTAGAATAAATCAACCATTTTCTATCGCTAATCTCTCCATTACTCAAATTTCTATAATAATAAGCATATGAAAAATGACGAGAGGTATTGTCTAAAGGAAACGTAAGATTTAACTCTCTTACAGGCCCTTTTTCAACTAAAATATCCCTTGTTTTATTATCAAAATTATCCCAATTCCTAGGATCATAAATGTCCAATATAGAGCTTACTTGCTCAATATACTGCCAATTTTCTGAAGTGGATGTATTTGGTACATGATCATCCTCACTCAGATTTCTAATATCCTCGTGAATATGAATCTCATCACTTAAGTTTTCTTTATGTTGTTCAAAACCGCCTTAACCTAATTCCTCAGAACTCTCATTAGAGGAGCCTACGCTTTTAATAAATTTATTTATTGCTCATTTTTTGGATTCTATCAACTGTGCTACTTGTTTTCTTTTTTTTTCCCTTTTTTCACTTCCAGACAAATTTTTTTAGGCAACATAATATAAACTAATTATAACACAGTTGGACTAGAAAAAGAACAAAAGCACCTGTATAGAACTGGAAGAAGTATGCAGACACGACCAAACTCCAGCAGCTTCATAATATATCACAAAAATATATAAATGGTATTATATCTGTGATACAGGGACAAAATAAATAGCAAAATTTAATATCTAATATTAAAAATAAAAATATATTAAAAAATAAGAAACTTTACCTTTAAATTATACTCAGAACTCAAAAGACAAAATCGAAAAAGTTTTTGTTGCTAATTTTTGACTTGGCGTACTTTAAATACATATATTGATGAAAATAAAGAAATTAGAAGGTAAAAGTACATTTAAATATTTAAAGACTATTTATAAGCATGGGACCACAAAGTTACCTTTACATAAAAAAATTACAACATTAAATGACTTTAACGTTAAAAGCATGGATTTTGATCTTATGTTACAAACGAGAAAGTTTACGTTTTGGTCATAAATTAAAACTACTATAAATGACCGTAAACTAGTCTTTCAATCTTTACAGAGAAAGGCATCCACTTTTTGCTCCCTACAGGACAAGTAAAAGATTTCCAAAAATAACATTAAAGTCATTTAATGACTATGACTTTAACGCTCTATGAGAGGGGGCTGTTGAAGAGGGGGGCCCTCTCATAGTGGACCCTGGGTAGGTGCCCTGCTGGCCCCTGCTCAGGGCCGACACTGATTCCAAGAGTACGAGTGAGGTGATGATCTTCTAAGAGGAGATAAGTCATCATATAGCAACTCATCATATGACATTATTAATTTTTTACCAATTTCTTCCACTATTGAGCAGCTTACAGGTGAAGGAGATGAAGTGTGTGATCAAACACATGTTGATGATAAGTTATATAAACCACATCCTGATAATGTTGAAGATGAAACATAGAGGATAATGAGCGGGGGAAACAATTTGATATAACAGCTAGTGATATACAACTTCAAGAGTTGACAAGGGAGAAAAGACCTACAAAATATCCAAGTTTAGAATACCTATTGATTATTGCTAAGGGGGAGTTTGAGAATGTTTAAGAGATTGCATCTGGCAAGATTTGTGGCTTGCAACTATGAAGGAAGTGATGAATTCTCTGAAGAAGATTTATATAGATATGAATGGACCTGATATATTAACTAAAATTGTTCCTAGAAGCAAACATGAGCTATTTAGTAAGCTTGCCAGGATTCTCTTAAATAGATGATGGAGAATAACGTGTCTTTCCCATAATTAGGCTAGAGGACGAGATTATTGATTGTTCAACCTTATTTTGAGGTTCTCGGTGATCATGTCCACCGTTATGGTTCCTAAGGATGACGAAGAAGTGAAGTCAAGATGAATGAAGCTCTTCTATAGAGACATGCAATTGTGTAGGGTGCTACACAAACATGTCCTTAAATTACACGATTATCTGTATCAATCGTGTAACATCACACACTCATGTCTTAACTTATACACTTGTGTAGTTCAATTGTGTAAGAATTTAAAACTGTGTGGAGAAGGATGTAAAGAGCAAAGACATACACATTAGTGTACACGCCCGTGTTCATGATATACGTGACTGTGTATGTCAACCATATATCTCATTGTGACTGTATATATCTACAAATGAGGTGGTGTTAAGAGACTTACACAATTGTGTATGTAACTATGTGCGATAAAAGAAACCTATTTCGTGATATAAAAGAGAAAAATAGATAAGTTTTGCATGAGAGTACCATCATGAGGTCCAAAAGTGAGAAAAAACAAAGAAAGGGCAAATAGTATTATTCTCATCCATTTTTATTGTTTTTTATATTAGTTTGAGAGTTTGTTAATTGTTTAACTTCAATCTTAAAAATAGACAACATTTATTGTGGGTGAGAGATCAGTCTTTGTAAATCTTAATGTTTAGTAAATTTGCTTGTCAATTTGACTCAATTTTTTCCTCTACACTGGAAAATTTTCCACATACATTTTGGTGTTTGTTTCAATTTTTTATTCTCATACTGGTTAAAGATAGAGAGTATTTTATCGTAGATATTTGATTGATCTTTTATACAATTATATTGTTATCTTCCAAATGTAACCTGAGTTACAAAAGAATTAGCACGTGTTGTGTTACCACCATTCCAGAACAGATCGCACGTCTGAATAGATATGACATGCGGTAACCTTGTACCCGTACATATGGTTTAAGATTTTCTCTTTCCCCATGAATATCAATTTAGAATTAACTTTGGGGAATTTGAATGTCTCCTTAGACCTCTGCCTTCGTTATTCCAAATTATTTACCAGTCAGCTCCTCAAGACACTTCATTGAGGCAATTATATGACAAGGGTGCTTACATTCTTGATTGTGATTGATCAAAACTTCTGCAGAGACACATTTCTTTTTTACTGAACACTCAAGTTGCTGGCTGTGTGCCATTCCATGCGCGCTGGTCATCTTCGAGTTCATTCATCTTCAGGCTACGGCTTCCTTGCAAATATGTTATCCCAGCCCAAACACCGCGAACAAGTAATATGCTCATGAATACTACACTTCCAAGGGTACAAACCACCTAAATTTGAAACACAAATGTACCGAGAAATGAGCAATAGCACAAAGTAACCAGAAGTAACCCATCATAGACCACATTACTAAGATTTCCCAACCTACAAAGTTTCTGTTTCTTAACGGACAGCCGATGGCAGCAATCATCTGCAATGGAATCTTTGGAATATAATGCCATAAGGCTTATATATCACAGAACCATGCAACAGCCTACCATAGCAACATCTTAATACACATGATCTTAAACCTTGTTACCATGCACAAGGCGACAATGTTGATTCTTTACTAAACTGTTACAGGGCTTTCTTTGAAAACAATGGTTCTAACCTCTGTATCCTTCCATAAATTAATACACCAAAAGGGCAAAACTAAAATGATGGGTTTGTTTGGTTGAAAGACTTCCAACATTTTATCAGTTTGGGAACAGACAGAAAAGATAACCAACACGATGAGTCAAATTACTTACCATGAGATCCAGGACTAACAAGTTTGGTTACCTTTCCGTCGCTTATTATAAATAGATTAGATGTTCTAATTAAGTGATAGTAGATAACTGAATGATGTGTCAGTCTCAGACAAATAAGGGAATATCTGCAGAAGACTATTTTTACCTGATAATTATAATTGGTAACATGATAATAAGATGGTACAAAAACAAGCAAAATTGACAACATAATACTGTGGATCTTTATAGAGAAGATTTAGTCTTGCATACCATAAACAGAAGTACAGAAAATCAACAACATAAACAAACAAGAAGAATAACAGCATTGTCCTCTTGGCATTAGCATTAGCATCAGCATCAGCATCAGCTTTTTTTTGTGTAATAAAAGAACTTTCAACCACTTTGAATGTTGACAAATCACATCATTCACGGAATCAAAGTACACATTTAGTGCTCTTTTTCAAGACATGAAAGGTTCGAAAACTAAGTGCAAACAGCACTATTTATTAATGCGTTTACTCTTCTTCTACTCTACTCTTGCTCTCTTGCTTAAGCATAAATTAATTTGTAATGTTAGCTTCATGCTTGTAGTGACAACAGCCAAAAGTTATGGGAGTAGAGCGACTTTCAACCATAAAACTGAGTTCCTATTGCATATGATAACACAGAAAATCTCAAAATCGGCATCTGCTTCAGACTTCCAGACTTATTAAATTGCAAGTGATAGAGATCACAATTTGATCTCATAGTGTAGACTACACACAGTATCCAGCTACTGCTCCATAATACAATGTCAATAAGTGATTCCCAGTAAATTGATACTCCGACCAAGTTCAGCACATGCTACGCACTCATCTCCAATGACCCAGTTGCCTAATTTCCAAAAATCTAGCCAATTGTATCAATCCACCAGTGGTGTACGAGAATTTATAAACCATTAGGGAACACATAAGAAGGCTAGAACCCCACTAAACCAATGTGGTTGACAGAAGCAAAGGAAACATAGATAGATCATAGATTAGCATTGAACTTCTCAGATCAGACTCGAAAAGGAGTGTTAACTTGAAGATGGACAAGTATAATACTGGAAAATATAGATCAGGTTCACCCCATCCACAGTTATGATACTAACTCCTAAAGAGAAGCATAAGATAGATTGCTATCTTTAACTGATAGGGAGAATAGCATTTGCCACAAACAGAAATGAAATAAATAATGAAGCATTACCTCAAGAAATGCTTTCGCAATCCACAACAACGTCAATATGAGCACCCCATTTACAGAAAACCCCACCTACACCGAGCAAACGCAAAATTTGTTTTTTCAATCCGAATGAAGAAACCCGAAAGGAAAAAGAAATTAACATCCTTTCGGCGATAAAACTACAATAAAGATGAAGTTTACCAGCTTTGTGGAGATGGAAGCGGGAAGAACAGAACGCACGGCCTTTCTGGCTCGTTTAGATATCTTCCTGAACATGTTTTGGACAAATCTAACCAGCAGATCCAAGCTCCTATCTTCCTCTTCGTCTTCTCCATCCTCATCCTCGTCATCCTCGTCATCAACGAAGTGGGAGTTAATCGAACGGCTCCAATTGCGAGGATCATCAACAAAGTCGTTACCTTCAGATGGAAAACCAGATGCCCTTCTTGAAGCTTGAAGAGGAAAGCGATTAAGAGGTGGCTTAAGAGAGTGCAAATTGGCATCCAGTTCAGAACATGAAACAAAAGCCCGAAGCGTTATATTGCTGTGATGGCGGCGGCGGTGGGGTTGACAGAAGGAAGAGAAAGAGGGAGTAGAGAGAGTGACATTAAAAAACATGACAACCACTGTTTTGCAACTGTTACCTGCCAATAACTGATAAAGTTTCGGACTTTCAGGTGATGTAGATGTAATTACAAGGTATTCCACAAAAAGGGTGACCGGCCGGGAATTTGGTCAAGGCGGCGAATTGGAAGATGGGAAGAACAGACAGATGGATAGTTAAGCAGTCATACAACTGCTTCTGCTGTTTAGTGTTTGTATTGAAGCAGTTGTGGTCACTTGTGTCAGGTTGAAGATCGACAGAGGATCGTCGTTTTCTTGGGCGAAAAACTCAAAAACATACTTTTAGTACTCGAATTTATTGATGTTTTTTTAAAATATTATTCCTTTCATTTTAGTTCCGAACATTGTCAATTATTTCAGGTAAGAAATTTTGTTAACATCTTCCAAGTTCTAACAGAAATTTTCAAGGGAATTAATATTTTTCCAAGTTAAATTAAACAAATGCCTGCCAAATGCCAATAGTTCAATTTTAGCATAACCAGCCACCAAGCACTACTCTTGGCAGAATTTGTGCAAAATGGAAGAAAGAGAATTTTATCTACTACAACTATCGCTAATCTTTTGAAGTAGCTCAGTCACTTCACTCGCTGTGAACATGGCTCAACGGGTAGGCAATCTCAGAAGAAACAGACACCAACCGATTTGAACATTTCCCATCATGTTCAACAATTAAAGCAGACCAGTTTGTAAAACTCTTTAACCAACCATGCCTCATTCATTCTCCAATTAAAGCAGGAAACAGCACAACATGGACATCATAATCACTTGAATTTTCCATCCATCTTATACTAAATGATTCACAGTATAATATGACTTCTTACAACTACCTGAACATATTTTCTGAAAACTAGTATTATCTGAATACAAGGAGCAAGCTAAAATATTTTCCAAGTGCCACTTACTGATAAACGTCGAACTTGATGAACAACACATAAAACTTGATGAACAATACATAAAAGGGCAAAAGGCCTTATTGTACTATGGGAAATATATGACAAAAGGACATATAAACTTGGTAAACTCGAAACCCACAGAAACATTTAAAGTATTCTTAAACTGGTATTTCGCCCTGGCTGGAAATCTATCGATCACATGCCAACAGTTAGCATGGCTATAGTCTTACAAAAGGTTTCACCTTCAGCGTCCAAGCATGAATAACATAGACTTTTAGACCCAATTAGGAGTTGAATCCACCCAAGTTACAATTGAGTGAAAAATTCCGGCGAGGTAGTGTCCGGGGAAATACTTGACCAGGCTGTCCAAAAGGAGATGGAAAACTAGCCCCTGGGAAGAGATCATAATCTCCGCCGATCATAGGACCAGGAATACCTAGTGGATAGGGGTCTCTTATGATCGGGAACTGATAGGGCCTATAAACTGGACGAAACATTTGCCGTGCATTGATGTCCCTCTTCCTCTTCTTCTTGCTCTCCCAACATGAAGCATACCTTTCTTTCCAATCAATCATTCCCTGCGCTCCATTCCCAATACCAAACTCTTCTGCAACTTTCTTCTTCCATAAATCATTATTTGAGGACAAGTACCTCATCTCTGAACAAACACATCCCATCCTAGAAACGTCAATACCAGGAAGTGACTCCAGTATCTTGAGCTTCAGCTCAGTTGGAAGGCGAATCAAACATGCTGGCAGATCCAAACCAGCCTTCTCGCAAAGGTCTATCAACAATGGCAAAGCAAGCCCATCCTTCACAATTTTCCAGAACTCAAAAACTTCACTTTCAGGGTATGTTTTGGACAATACATCACCGTGGTTCACCCTATCTTTCTTATCACAATTTGCCCAAACCAAGTCTATGGTTGGTGCAAACCTGTATTCATTTAAGCAGACCCTATGCAACCCTGAGCTACCATTCGACAAAGATCCGTAGACATTGAGAAACTGTCCCAACTTCTGAAACTTCAAAACAACTGACTCAGAAACATTGTTACCACCTAAAAGTTTAGGGAGTGTATACCAAAGTGTCAACGTAGAAGCCCTAGATGGCCATTCCTCTGGCAGGTGAAACCCCTCAACTTGCGCACCAGACACTGGATCAAACGCAGCGAAACCAGATTCCAAAAACACAGCATGAATTGCAATAACCAAGAGCTTGTGGTCACCGCCATAATTACCTAATTCTTCTCTCAACACCCTCCTCAAGAAATACGGCTCATAGAATCTAAAACCAGACCCAGCATCAATATCCATGCTCTCTACATCATCCAATCCTAGGGTTTCCGGGGTTTCTTCAATCTGGGTATTAGAAACCGTATCAGTAATTTCCGAGCCTTTACCTCCTAAACATGAATGCCCAATTGGGGTTTCGTGTTTTTGAACCATATTTCCACCTAAAGAATCAGACTTTTGAAAACCCACCGACTGATCTGAAACGGGTTCTCGGCAATTACCTTCTTGTGCTTGTGCTTGTGCTTGACCAAACGAATTAGAACTAGAACTCACCCCTTCAGGAGAGGACGAAGAAACACCTTCAGCGGTAACAGAGAAGTAGATAAGGTCACCGGAGGTGATACCAAGAGACTTCAACGATTCTTCAGGAGATGAAGCAATGAGTTCGTCCTTTCTATTGAGAGAGAAGCGAAGCGATGTTGATAAAGGAAGTGGAGAAGACGAAGCCGACGAGATTGATAGAGCTAGGGTTTCGCCAAGTTGTCGAAGAGTGGCCGTATTCGGTACCTCTATTTTGTGAGTTTCTTTGGTCTCGAGAGATCTCAGTCTCAGCTTCATGGTCAGAGAACAGAAACTCAGAAAGGCGTGGGATGTGATATATTATGACTAGATTTGTTTTTTTTATATATAATTTTATTTGTATGGCCTTTCCTTCCAAGTTTTAAGTGTAATCTATCAATAAATTTACAGTGCCAAATTCTGGTATGGTTAATGTTAATTTAAAAATATATATTATGCTACTGTTGATTTTTTTTAAAATTAGAATCAATTTACAAATATCTTAATAATTTTTATT
>JANZLF010000221.1:38669984-38681723 GCA_026546835.1 Erythroxylum foetidum
GAATCGATCGCAAACCCTAAAATCTTTCTCAACACCGTCGATCTCCTCCCTCAAGCCTCAATCCACTTCATTTCCACAATAATCACAATAAACCAGTTAGCTTAACACAATAGGAGGGAAACCACAAGAAGAAACGACGATCCTCACCTATAAAGAAGGATCGAAGATCACCGTGGAGAGGGAAGAAGAAAACTCGCAAATGCCTTAGGTTATTTTCTCCCAATTTCAACTTAGCTGTATATATATATATATATACATAGTCTCCCAAATCAGTCTCAATTTCAGTCTCTGAATTCCAATGGTTTAACATATTTATTTCCTATCAGTAAAATTCTAATTTTTTCCATTGCCATGGGACAGTTCTTTCAGTATTATACAGTCAATCGGTCTGTCACTCCAAAATTTCCGGTCCGGGCATTTTCTCCCGAATTTCTCGAAAATTTCCTAAAAGCCACTATCAATTGCCAGTCATTCTTAAACTATTTTCACTCAGTCATTTGAACCCAATTTCTCACTCAATCATATTCCAGTCAGTCCAGTCAGTTTACAATTCGGTCAATTCACAAACCAGTCAATTCAGTCAATTCCAATTCACAATTAAATACCGGAAAATCATGAATGCATGTACTTATGAATATATGCATATGCAGTAGACCAGTTCCTCTACAATTAGAGGCCAGAAGCGTACTCAGTCAGTAAACACAGTTCAGTAAATACAGTAAAGCCTATCAGTCAATCCCAATATTACCATGATACCCTTGCTAACAGTAACGGGATGTTACACTTTCTCATCCATCTTAGTTCTTGTAGCTTCAGGAATATGCATATATGCTATGCATCCAAATACTCTCCAATGTTACACCTTCGGTTTCAATCCAAACCAGACTTCAAATGGAGTTTTTCCTTCCAATGATCTAGTCTTCAATATATTTTGCAAATACACTACTGTAAAACATGCTTTAGGCTAGAACTTTCTTTATACTTTCATCCCAAACATCATTGATCTAGCTATATCCACTATGCTCCTATTCTTCCTCTCTGATACTCCATTATGCTGTGGTGAGTAAGCAACAGAAAATTGATGAAATATCCCTTCCTTTTCGAAGTATTTCTTCATCTCATTTGAAACATATTCTCCTCCCCTATCACTTCTCAAACATCTCACCTTATTGCCACTTTGACTTTCAGTTTCAGCCCTCCATACTTTAAACATCCCAAACACTTAATCTTTGCTTTTTATAAAGTAAATCCATGAGTATCTTGATGCCTCATCAATAAACTCTACATAATACCTACTCCCTCCAGTTGATAGTGTATCTGTTGGTCCATAAACATCAGTGTTCACCAATTGTAGCCTTTCTGTTGCTCTCCAATCACTTGTTGGGAAGGGTTAGACATGACTCTTTCCTTTGGCACAAGGTTCACACACACCCTTCAACTTGGAGCTAAATTGAGGTAATCCTAAAACCAACTCCTTCTTCTACATTTCTATTATATAATCAAGGCATGCATGTCTATACCTTCTATGCCACAATTGAGTTAGTTCATTCATTGGTATTGCAACAAATGTTCTTTCAACTTCTACCATCTTCAATTTGAAAACTTTATTCACCATAGGAATTTTATGTATCAACTCACCTTCTGCATTAAATATTCTACACATTCCTTCTTCAAAATACACTTTATACTTCTTTTCCAAAAGTTGGCCAACACTTATCATGTTTTGATCAAGCTCGGGTATGTAATAAACTTCTTCATGGATAGTGTTTCCAACTTTTGTTCCCAACTTCTCAGCCCCTTTCCATGTAATAGGTAAGATCTCCCTGTTACCTATTTTAACAATAGCATTTACTTTATCATCTTTCTCTACAAATGCCTCCTTCTTCTTTGTCATATGGTTGGAACAACCACTGTTTATCAACCACTCACATTTCGTCTCATTTTTCACTTCAAATTCACAAACACTGCCTGTAGATTCCACTTCTAACTCTTGACAAACTTCTTCTACAATTACACTCTCTTCGGTTATGGTTTTCCTTGATTGATTTTTGGTTTGTGAAGGTCCAGATTGGGTGCTTGACATGTTTGGTAAGTTGTTTTGAGGGTTTGAGTGAGTTTCTGATTGAGAATATGGCACATAATTGATCATCGAGATTGTTCCTTGAGATTGTTAGCTTGAATGACTTGACATTGGTGTTTGTGGGGTTTGATGATGAGTCTCATATATCAACCCTGATTGAGATGAGTTTGGTTATATCATTTGAGGGTAATAAGCATAGGGTTGAGGGATCAAGGAGTGTTGAGTCAAGTGAGGTTGAAATACATGTGACTGAGGTACTGAAAATGGTGTTGTATAGGAATGAGCTAGTTGTGATATTTGATGGTTATCAGGTTTTCCAGCAAAGTGTGCTTGATGCATTTGTGTTTCAGAAGAGTGTTGGTAAGGTTGTGATTGGGCTGGCATCAAATTTGTTGAGGTATTTGGTCTTTGTAGAGGATGTATTGGAGGTGGCTTGCCAAAGAGAGAGCTTTGTGGATGTTGTTGTTCCTTCAATCATTTTTCATAGCATACACTTATGGAGTGTCCCCTTTTCCTGTCATAACTTTGATTGGTCTAGACTATGTGAACCTTGATGCTCTGATATCACTCTTGAAAATGCTCTCTTGGTGGTTGAAAGGTTAATCTTCTTCTAGCTGCTAAGAACAAAACTTCTAGGACAGCTGAAGACTTCCTACAATACTTTAAACATTGTTCATGTCTGCTCCGACACAATGAAGAATGCTGCAGCAATGAACTTCAAAAAATTCTTCTTGAATGTTTATCTGGAAATGCGGAGATGTAATAGGTTCTTTCTCACAGGTTTTTGAGTGTATAGTTACAGATTTGATGTATCTGGAGAAAATGAATGTAGCTCTCTTTTTGAATTTGAAAAAAACAACTTCTGTATATTTGTAAACTTTTTGTTTTCGTATGAATGGTATATCAGCTATTCAATCATTAAATCGATGAGCTTATGGAAAACAAAACAAAAGGTGTAAAAATGGACATTGAATTTGAGTTGAACTGAAACTTGTGTATTGATGAGTTTTTGGTTTTTTTTTTTCTACATACTTGAATGGAAATGAAAATGAGCTTTATATATTAGCTCTAAAGCAATATGATACAACCTTTTGGAAAAAAAACTAAAAGATAAGGACATGATTTGAAGTGTAAAGACTAGCCTAGTGCAAGCCTATCCCCATTTAGAAAAACACAAAAGTAACCAAATTGTCTTTAACATAACAGAAACTGATTTCTTCAACAGCTATTTTAATTCTTCAATAGACAAAATCCTGACATTGCTAATCCGATTGTTAGCCATGGATATGAAATGATTGATGTGCCAGCTACACATATTTTGTTCAACTCTAATAAGTTTTAATTACACTTATTAATCTTCTTGAATCTTGTTTCAGATTTTTTTCTATTCTTCCTGCTCTGCATCTCTTATTCTGTTCTGTTCTTCTTCATTTTGCAAATTTTGAGTCCTTCTTCATTTTGCACATTCTAAATTCTTCATAGATGCTTCTATCTTCTCTTCATCTTCCCTTTTGCATTGAATTTCACCCATCTGGACTTGATCTTCATTCCTTCAATCCATGAAACCTTGAATTATGCCAAGTATCATCATTTTCAACTTCCATTTGCTCCTGAAGTCCCCCAGCCTTCCTTTCAGCCTTCTTTTCTTTCTAATCTTCACTTTCATTGCTAACTCTTCCACCATCTTTAACACTTTAGGCTGCACAAAACAATTTAATTCAACAAAAACTCTATAATTAATGTTGGGACCCAATCCGAAACCGGATTTCAACCGGAAAAGCAGAAACAAATGAAGCGGAGAACAAAGCGAAACGCAAAACAAAAGCGGAAGCAAATCGGAATCGAATACGAAAACGAATGAATATAAATCGAATCAAAGCAAAGAAAAGCGAAATGAATACGAATTTTCGACATCCGAAGCATGAATCTTAGAAAACCGATCACGTTGGAAACCTTAAGACATTCCAAAACAGGTATAATTTTTTTTCTTTCTTTCTTTTCCATTTCCAACAATTAAACACTTCAACTGAAAAATACCCTGATTGAATAGGTCTCCTGTCAGTAGATATTACTGTTGCTTATAGCAAAAGCAAATCTACAATCTCCTGAATAATCTCATCCATGATAATATCTCCTATTTCCGCTCCTGTCATCTTACTTTGTTGCTGAAAATAATCTTTATCTTCTATTGTGCTAAAACAATCAACTTTTCTGTGCTGACTAGCATCTTGTTTTTCCCACGAGCAAATGTTCTCGCAAATAATTTTTCCCAGCTCTTGTACACCAGTGAACTCTTGAACATGCTTTCCTCTACTACTATTCCTTCTATGCATTTTTATGGCCTCATTCACGCTATCAAAGAGAAGTTGCTTGTTCTGTTGCAAGGCCCTTACGTTCTTCATGTGGTGAGGTAAATCAGGACCAGCTTTCTCCATTATCTCCCCCAGTCCAAAGTGATTCTGGTTCGTTTCCGGCATGGAATTTAGCAGTAGTTCCCATAGAAAAGCTGAGAGTGCGCAATCTTCCTCAGTGGTTTTGCTCAGCGCGTTCCTTGATGCTTCTTGCTCTTGCCTTGGCATAAAGTGACACACTGCTCAGGGTAGGAATAGGTATTATTACTATTTGTCACCAGAAAAGAGAAAGTGAGCTATTATGTTTTCTGACGGACAAAGGAAATTGGGCCATTGTACCTTTACTCGAACTCGATATGCCATTTAGTACTGACACTGGACTAAGTTGCTCGCTGTCTTGTTTGCTTCCCCACTGAAAATTTGTATCCCCAACGACCTGGAGAGACAGATGAGGTTAAAACAAGGAAACACAACAAGCTGATAATTATGTAGAATAAGAAAGTGTTTGTCACTGCTACTATCAGTATAGATGCCATTGTACCAGCCCCTTATTCGATCTGCTATACTTTGGAGCTCGGTAATTTCTTGGAAGAAGTGCAATGGAATTGCTCAGTTCAGAAACTGATGCTGTTCTTCCAATACTATGAGAATTCTCGTTGGCATTAGATAAGAGATCCTGCCTGTGTGCTTTATGGAGTTTTAACCCCTTCTTGCTGTGACTGTGCCAAATGAACTTGTACAATATCAACTTGAGGATTTCTTTTGCGGGCAAAATTCTTCGTTTTTTCAAATTGCACCTGCATGCTCTATCTGGGTTCTTGTTCAACAATATTCTTCTTTCTGAAATGTAAGTTTCTAATGCAAAAGGCTCTTGTTGCTCATGGAGATGCTCCCGAAGCTTTTTGGGTAGAGAAGTACTAGTCATTAAAACCTTAGCTCTATGGTGGGGCTAAACAAATTGCAAGGTCCAAGTATGGACCGCTTCTGATCTGACAAGAGTACCTCCGTCCAACTCTAGGCTATATACGAGTAAATAGCCGATTGGAAACACCGAGAGAGGATAGAGTTTTGGGACAGACCTTTCACCCTATTATATGATCTCTCTAAAAATAATTTCTAGTTATAAAACACAAGATTGCCCAAGTTCTAACATCAAGGGCTCCTCAATCAATTGAAAGATATGCCTGGACCCTAATTTGTCCCTTATTCCCATTACATAGTTTCTCTTTCATGGTCATACCGGATCCACATGGAAATGTCCTAAATTAGGATTTGTGTCCTCAAGTTTTGTCTTTCGTGATAGAAGATCATCCCTAACACGCTAGAGGCAAATTGAATATTCTACACATTGAGATAATTGGCTGCATTCCGGGAAATTCTGCTTTGCTGCGATGGAAATGATTGGCAACGCAAATTATATTGCTGCAGACACCAAGATTCATTTGTGATGACATGCTCAAGACACCAAATCAGACCAATGTCCCTTTGTTAAGGGGACTAAAATAGGCATAAAATTGGTCCCCCAGTTATCAAAAGTTCGGTTCATCTTAAATTTTGAACATGTGAGTAGGTCCAAGCTAAGTATGGCCAGATCTTTTGTTTTCTTTGGTTCGGTAGGTGGGGGTTCTGTGCAATGAAGGTGACATTTTGGCACTGAAGAATCCTATGTTTTACATTTTCATTGTGGTTCTTCTGCTAATCATAAATGATAAAGAATGAGCAAGGAATCATAATTTACACATTAGCACACGACATGTTGATTGAAGATGCTGTTTCCTTCCCCGACTGCCCATAGTTCAGCCGGCATGGGACTAAATGAGATGGTGCGACAACAAGAATAATTCTCATCCTGTTAACATAATTTAAGATTAGTTTCATGTCTTGACAAGTTATAGGCGTAGACCTGGCTTGAATTCAGTGTTGATGTGAAGGGTCGAGCCCTGTGGCTTCAAGGATGTTTCCTTGAAAAGGGGAATTTCTAAAATGTTTTTAACTTGTATAATTTGATAATTAAATAGATTTTATATAATTACTATAAATTTATTTCAGTTTGATTTTTTTAATTATAAAATTTTATGAATTATTATTATTATAAGATCAAATTTTATTTTAAAAATATGAAGTGATTATTTAGATATGTAAATAAATACTATGTTTACCCATGAATCTTTTTATTTTTATTTACTTAAAATTAAAATAAGCATATCGTACATTATTATTGTTACATCCCTATGATGCTTTTTAACCTCATATTTTTAATCAACATTTACACCCATTCCAACCATATTGACAATCGAATGATATCTAAAGCCACATTTTCCTCCTTTCACCACCACCGATCTTGAATGATATCCATGACTCCATGATTAACAGAATTAACCATTTGAGTCTAACGAGCTAAATCATATAAGATCTTCTTTTTCCGCATATTTGGAATAAGAAGGATTGCAAAGAACAAGAGATATAAAATAAACAAATACCTTTCTTGCTTTTATCTTTGCTTTCTCTGTCAATGATGAGTCTCGTCAATTTTGTCATAATATTTTGAAATAGATTCATTTATCATTATAGCACGCATTCAAATAATTTACTTTTTTAAATTATTCCTATTTACTTTTTTAATTATTCTCACAAGGCGTGAATTATCCTATGATTTGATAGGCTCAGATCTCTTGTTTCGATTACAGTATTTTTATCATGTTCTATTAAATCTCATATATGCATTTATTTAGACCTCGTATAAATGTAAGAATGAGATTTAATAGAACAAAGTTAGAATATTGTAACTAGATCGGAGAATTTGACGTGTAGTTTTGGTTGTGGGGGTAGTAGGTCATCTTTAAACCGCAACAAGGAAACTCTAAGCTGCAAACCAAATTAAAAGATGCCTTTTTTACCAATAATTTTCACCCCATTTCATTTATATGTCTCTTAGGCTTAAAGTCCCTCTTAACATAAAAAACTAACGAAAAATGGGTGTCTGAAATAGTGAGTCATCACCTTACCAATGCAAGAACGTACTACGAGCATATAACATATCAATACACACTTTAAGACTAATGTGGATGAATCCCTATTTTTTGTAAGTTGAAAAGGGTTAACTAAAGTCTGTAGAGTTTGATCTTGACGTCCACTACAAAAAAATGATTAAATACCTATGGAAAATTACCGACAGAACAAATACAGTAGATAATTAGAGACGTAAAATCAATATCCGTTGGTAACATTGTTGTGAAAAATTTTAATTTGCAATAGACAAAATTTCCATCGATAAAGGTGGAGGGAAAATATTTACGTAAATTTGCTAATAGAGTATAATGATGAAAAAGTCATAGTTATCAGTAAATTAGACGAGAACACTTGCCATAATAAACTAGTGTTGAGGGTTTACCAACAGATCATAGATCTGTCAGTGAATTTTCGACGGTAAAACCATTCCATCGATAAATTTACGATGAAGCATTGGGGTTTACCGACAGGGATGTGTTCTGTTGTTGAATTTTTGACAGTCTGGCCACTCTGTCGTTATCTTCATATTAATAGTTTTAAAAACCAAACGACATGGTTTGATTTAATACAAAATGACATTGTTTTTGGTCAGCGATAAGCCCATTTGAGCCTTCATCCCTCAATTTCTCCTCTACATTTTCGAACCATCTTCTCCTCTCTCACCGTCGCTCATCACTGTAGCTCGTCCTTTCTCCTTGTTGTTGCTCATTGTCGTCCTTTTCTACTTTCTTGTTGCGAGCGTAGGATCAAGTAAGTAGTAGTTATTCGCATTCCTTTCCTTTATTTTGATTTCTGTTTACAATTTTGTGCATAACGATTTTATGGTTGCTGGGTGTACGACGTCATGTTGATGAGAACATTTTGGTCTTGAAATCAAGTATGCACATTTTTAAGTTTAAAGTGGGTTCGTTTCTGATGGCATTTGAAGGACTGATGTTTGTGGGTTTATTTTTTTGTTAACTTTTGCGTACGTTTTTAAGGATTGATGATTGGGGCTTTTTGCATTTTGTTTTCCTCTCTCTTTTATTGTGTAATAACTCTTTTGATGAATTCTATTCGTAGCTTGCTTGTGTATGGTCTTTTTGTGCTGTATAATATACCCTGTATACTCTGCTGTTAATGACCGAAAGTTTATTGAGTCTCCACATATTCTATACCCTAGTCTGTCTTAAAATTAACTTGCCTTGACTCGCATTTTGTTCTAATCTAATGCAAACTCCACTTTCCATCTGATGAAGACATGATCATCGATAATGGATAGGATAATGGATGATTGCTAGAGTGGAATCGGTTTTCATCTCAACTCTTAGTTACTGAAGTGGAATCGGTTTTAACTTTTTCTCAGCTTAATGCTTGCACTGGTGGTGTGAATATTTTGTTCATTTTTTAAGTTGTCTTTCTACCTTCATGACCATGTACATTGCACCCTCTAACTCCATATAATAATATAGATCGAAAACATTAGTATTTAAAATTATCTTGGATCTTTTTGATTGAACTCCTCTTACTTCCAAATTATGCTACCATGTTGATATAATAGTGACGATATCTTGGTTTGGTTTGGTTTGGCAACTAATTCCTCAAATCCTAGTAGACTAATCAAATATTATTAAATCTAAATAGAGAGCTTATGATCTTGTGAATGCGTAGGTTATGGATTTCAATTAGAGAGTGATAAAAAAATATTGTTTCCAAAGTAGCCATCATTAAAAGGAAATTTAATCATCCATTAGGTATTGATTAATGTTGTATATAGTTTCATTCTAATTAGCCATTTTCCAATGTGCTTGTTAGACCATATATAGCGATTTGAACTACAATTAAGGTTAATGAACTTTATTTGTGACATATAATCCTTGAACTTAAAAAGTGCTTGTAGCATGCATCCCATTCCTCAAAATATTGTCAGTATATAGTATTATTGAAATTACTTAGGATCATCAAAGAGGAAATCACAATAGAGTTAATTCCTATTAGGTATTTCCAAAGTGTGGTTCTTTAAAAGGCATGATTTACTATATATACAAATGTGAAGTTGATAGTGGTTGGACCGAAAGCAATTGATATAGTAGCCACTCTTTTGCACCGAAAGCAATTGATTGCTTAAGAGTTAACTAGGCATATATATGCAAGCAATCTCTTTCTTTAGAAAGACATGGCAATTCTTTTAGTTAGTTTCAACAAATAACTTAACTTAGATAATTGACACTCTTTATTCACTTAAAAATGGTAATGTAGTTAAAAGTATGCATATGTTGACATAAACCCTCGTTTGAATTAAGAGAGTCAAGAAGCACTAAAACTTAATAAACTTGTTTTCTTAACAGACAACTTATCTAAATTAGAACCAAAATTAAAAACCTTAATTAGATAACAATGTACATTGGATATAAAATGATTATTGACAATGTTGCTTTCAAACTCCCCCTACACCAATATATGTATAGACTAAACTAATTGATTATTATTGTTTTGATGATTATTAATAATTATTATATGGTAATAAAAAATTTTTATTTTATTAAAATAATATTTTTACTAGCCATTTATGATAATGATGATTATTAATAACTACTAAGTGATAGTCATCAAATCTTTTCCTATATGTAGATGCAAATTATACAATGGTTAATTGCCTAAATACTAAAAAACTGAAAACTGTCACTTGTTAGAAGTATTACAATATCAAAACTCTCATTTTATAATTTGATTATGATTATTTGCTATTATGATTGCATTTAAACTCTTTCTTTCTTTTTTTAATCTTTTATATTATGTTAGTTGATAGTTGCCTTTTAATTTTTATGCTTAACATTTGTTTTATTTTAGGTAGATTATGTAAGTAATAATCAACTTAACAAATACTGAAATGTTAGGCTCTACATTTTGCTTGCAGATTGAACTCTTCTACTTCTAATGAGAACAATAGCTCACCAATCACCATTAGCTCATTAATTATTATGGTTATGCAATTTGTTAAAAGGCAAATGATTGGATATTCTTGCATGACATGGCGATAATCAAATGTTATAACTAAGACTTTTGAACATGAATTTATATCAATTTGCGTACTGTTTTGAAATTCATTGTCTTATTTGCTTTGTTTTGGTTATCTTCGTTGGCTATCAGCTCACTCTAGCTCCGTCATCTTCTTCCTTCACGTGCTTCAATGACTTTTGCGTGATGGTTGAGGTAAGTGAGTTTTGTTATTTAATAGGTTTTTGCGTAGTTAGTTTAATTTGGGAATTTGTTTGTGGTTTAAACCTCCCATTTAAACTTCCTACATTTTTAATGTAAATGGCCTACGTCAACTGAAACTTGTTTGTGGTACGAACTTCAGTTTATTAATAAATTAATATAGGATAGATTTGACTTATAGTTCCAAATATCTGAATTTTTTCAATGGGTTATTTCATCAATGCTCTCTGAAATGATTAGGTTCTCTTTACTTTTTATGCGCGAACATTTACACACATCTTTTTTAATATAATAATAATTTTCTTCTAAACATATTAGATAATATGTATATGTTACTATAATTTATTAATCAAAGTGTTCATATTTTTATCTTTACTTATTATATTTGTTACTAGTACAAAATTAATTTACATTAAATATCAAACTTGTAACTTCAATTTTAAATTTCAATAACAATATCTAAATCATTCAATTAAAAATTCCAACTTTATAAAATTAAGTAATTCATTTTATGTTCCTATACCAAATCAAGCAGCTGTTACTTTTCCCTTTCACATCCTTAAGTGAGTTTTTGAAATCTCTTCTAACATACACGATTACAAATAAAAAAATAGATCTTCAATTAATAAATAATTTTAATCTTAACCCATAAAACTTAACCCATAACCCGTAATGCAGTTCTTGTAAGGCTTATCGGTGAAAATACCAACAGCTTAGGAGTCACAATAAGAACTTATTTTCTTGATTCGCAGGCGTAAACTTTAGGGATTAATTCAATTTCTTAACACTTAGGGGATGTTATATAAAGTTTAGATGTTTTGTAAACTTTGGCGAACATGAAGGATACTAACTATGGAATCACTGTTTGAAATTAACAATTTTGTAAAAATGAGTAATGTTAATAGATCTTGAATGTATAGACGATTAACACCTGATGATTTCATTAATCTTGACTTTGTTAAGGGAGTTGAAGCTTTTATTCATTATGCATATTCTCAATGTGCATATATAGATTGTTGGACCTCGATCTTAAAGTGGAAATTTAGAGTTATTACTTGAAATAAAATGAGTATTTATATATATATAAATTGTGTTATAGAT
>JANZLF010000221.1:38717185-38732950 GCA_026546835.1 Erythroxylum foetidum
TACCATATCATGTATGGATTGGCATGTTGATTTGGATTTGTTGCTTCCGCTGCAAGTAATGATTTCTTAAAAGTTTTGAAATCTACCGTTTTTCCAAACAAAGCATGTTTTTTTTTTCCGATCCAACAGAGATCGAGTCATAGCTCCTTGAGTTCTCTTTCGAGGGGACATTTTCACTCCTTTGATATAAACCATTGAAAACCTTTAGTTCAAGCAAAACAATATTCAAAGTATGTAAAAACATTTCAAATCATATAAAACAATTCAAATTGTGTAGAACAATTTAAAACAATGCAAGTCGTTTATTTAAAACAATGCAATGCAAACCTGGACCTAAACCTAGTTGCTCTGATACCATAACATGTTGGACCCCGTTTCTGGAACCCAACATCAGACACGGAAGCATGAAGCTTGAGCGTGGAGGAAAGACATAGAACTTGAAAATTTAGAAGAAAAGTACTTCTGAAGCAAAGGTGGGCGTCACCGTGGCGACTGCGATCTCGCCACGACGAACACAGGTGAGAAAATATGTCGCTATAAATGATCTGTCATTCTTTGCATCGAGCCTGCGAGAATTACGTCGTGACCAGCGATTAATCATTCTTCGTGATGAACATGCGATTTTAACCTCGTTGCGGTGATCAAGTGGATCTCGTCACGACGAACACAACCGACCTTAAATAATGTAAACTTAAACTCTTTCAACTACTCAACCCCAACATTTACTCTACTAGATGTAACCCTAACTTCCCAACAGCCATCATTAATTCAAGCCCAAAAAAAAATGAACTTATACAAAAACACATGAAATTTCCAAAATCTAAAATCATATTTCATTAAGAACAAAAGTAAGAGTTTTACAAAGATTTAATGGCATTTCAAGCCATAATACATCATTTGAGTTCAAGAACCAAAATACAAAATACACTTGAACTAATAAAACTTGAAATGCGGCTAAAGCTTCAAATTCCCAAAATCTAACTTGAAAATAAAAAAATATGACAATTCAGAGTGATGTCGTAACTCTTGATCTACTCGATCTCTTGCTCATCACTTGAATAGAGGGAGGAGAATGGGGGTGAGCTATAAAGCTCGTGGGTAATAGTTTTATAATAAAGAAACATTCAAAACTATTTCAAAACTCATTGCCATTATACATTTTCGAAACTATAGTAATTTCACATGTAGATATCATCATCTCAAAATGCTTGATTTTCAAACAATTCATGAGCAATTTTAAATCATGTATGCATCAAACGTGTTATAAAGAGACAAAGGAATAAGATTAATAATTGCACTTAAGTCACATAAGCATTGAAAAACATTAGAAGCACCACAGTGACAAGGAATAGTGAAATTCCTTGGGTCCTTTAACTTAGGGGGTAGTTTATTTTGTAAAATAGAACTACACTCCTCAGTTAAGGCTATTATAGCAAAAAAATTTCAATTTCTTTTTATTAGAGGCGGTTTCCTTCAAGAATTTGGTGTAAGCAGGCTTCTCAGCAAGTGCTTCATCACAAGGGATGTTGATTTGAATCTTCTTGAAAAGGTCAAGGGATTTATGAAATTCGGAATCATCATGCTTCTTTTTTACCCTTTGAGGGTACGATATAGGTGACATAAAGGAAAATTATGAAATTGGTGAAGACTCTCTCTTTGGTTCGGTTTCTTTAGGCTATTTTTCTTTATCCAATTTCACAATTTTAGCATCCTTGGTTTCATTTATCTTGGATTCCTTCTCTTTAGGAACCATACGTTCTACCACCTTACCACTTATTAGAAGAATTGCCATACAATCATGTTTTGGATTCACTTGGGTATTGTTAGGTAGCTTTCCCTTACCTCTTTCACTTACCTCTTTTTCCACTTAATTGATTTGCACCTCTAAATTTCTGATGGCAGCTTAGTTGGACTGGATGTCCCGCTCCATTTTGTTCATGGCTTGACAGCTAGCTTAAGCACTTTGATCCATCTTGCTCATCAGTTGAGCAAACATATCTTCAAGCTTATCCACTTTTTTCTCCCAGAGGGAAAGGAATTATTGTTGTGTAGAAGATAAAGGAGGTGAATACTGTTGTTTCTTTGGCGCTTGAAACCCAGGTGATCCCATTAGTTATACATCCCCTAGATTTTTTGATGAAAAATTTGGATGAAACTTCCAACCTTTATTGTAGGTGTTTCAGAAAGGTTCAAATCTTTTACCTTGTCTACCATTGTTTACATAGTTCACCCGTTCCTCTGACATTGTTGCTTTAATGTTCATACTACCAGCCACTGTATGCCCAAATCTACCACAAGGAGTGCAAGGATCCCTATTAGATTTATTTTCATTCATTAATAAATTCAACTTCTTATTTATCTCGGTAACTTGGTAGGTCACGCCAGGTTTAGAACCCACCTCATCAAGGGCAGCAGCTTTGCTCCTAGTCACCTTACAATGTGAATTCTTTTTAACGTTTTTTGAAAATATTCCATAACTCTTAGGAACTCAGGTTACTAATTTCCTACTAGTGTTTAAATCCACTAAAGTTTGATTGTGATCAATGAGACCATAGTAGAAAAACTGAGTCAAAGCGTTTATATCAAATCCATGATGAGGACACCAGTTAAGGAGATCATTAAATTTCTCCCATGTTTCACGAAATTTTTCTCCTTCTTTTAGAGAGAACCAATGTATCGTTTTCTTTAGTTCAAGAGTTTTATGGGCTAGGTACAACTTCGTCATAAAATTCTCCATTACTTTGTCCCAAGTATCAAGGGAATCTACCTCAACAGCTAGTTTCTTGCTAATCCCTTCATGTAATAGGGAAAACACCTTAGCTTTAACTCATCTTTAGACAACCCATACAATGGAATAGTCTGAACTGTAGCATAGAAATCTCTCATAAAGGCTAAAGCATCTTCACTTGGAAGTCCATTAAATTGTGGCAAAATAGATAGATAAATTTGCTTCAGCTCATAATTCCTTGTTGCCATGCTCAGTCGAATGCAAGAAGGGTTGTCAACAACAAATGGCATCTGATAATCTATAATTCTCCTTACTGTAAGATTAATAACTATTGGTTTAGCCTAATTTCTCTCATTGAATTGATCATTCCCCTTATCTTATTCCCCATGAAGAATTGGATTTTGATTATTATAATCTATCTCTCTTCTTCTTTGGATGTTATTCCTTCCACAATTGAGTTCAATTTCAGGATTTAACTCAATTAGCTAATCGTTGTTCAAATTTCTTCAATGTCTTATATTCATGCAGCTCCTAAAATAAAACAAAGAGAAAGGGTTTAAAAGTAATTAATGGAAGAAATAGGTAATTAAAAATAACTAGAATTAATAGTAGCAAATATAAATTAGTCCCCAGCAGCAGCGCCAAAAACTTGGTCGATAAAATCTACATGTGCACAGAATCGTTCCTAGTACCTACAAATCAAGTATTCCAAGTCGTCTCCCACAAGAACTAAAATAATCACTACTAAATGAATCCTAATTACTTGAACTAAAATGATAAGAAACTTAAAAGGTGATTTTATTAGAGCAGACAATATATTGTAAAGACTATAAATAAACAAACAAAGGAAATCTATTGATTTAGACTTATGGCTTTGGAGTTCACCAATTTAAGAGATTGATCAATAAATTATGGAATTGATTGAATGAAAAATTATAATAACAATTGCTCAAATTTACTTATATTCTCTCTCAAGACACATAAGAGTACCTAACTAGTTGATTGCCATCTCTCAATGTGAAACCTAACTAGTCAAATTCATTAAGAATAAGCAATCAAACATTATCACACTATTTTAGGATATCTCTATCTCTAAATCTAACATGTTTATCTTCCTAGTGCACAAATCACACTTCACCTCTCAGTTCATCATATGATTCTTAAGATTGCATCTATAGTGATCAAGCATAGAAATAACAATAAAGCTCAAAAAAGATAAACTTAACCTAAAATTTTTTATTATAAACTTAACCTAAAAATTTTTATTCAACACTAATCATTCCATAAAATATAAATCAATCACCTAAAGTACGCTACATCCCTAACCCTAAATGGAGTTTAGTTCTAGAACATGATAATAGAATCCATTCAAATAAATACAATCAACATCCAAGAAAGAGTAGAGAGAGAAGATAGAGAGAATGAAAATCAAGATTGCTTCCAATGCTTTATTCAATCCTCTTTTCTCTTCTTCTTTGCCTCTTTTGGGTGCCTCCTTTTGTGCAGCCATGTTTTTAGTGCAGAACCCCCTCTTTTGGTCTTAAAAATGAGTATTTATAGTGCCTTGGGTTCAAAGAAACCTATTTGTTGCCAAATAGGGGAACATAGTTTGTAATAGAGTCAACAAAGTCCATTAGGCAAACTTCATGCCTGTTGGGTGAACCTTTTCGAGTTTCCAAACCAAATTTGGCCAGTAAATATCCGTTAGGTAGAACTTATATATGTTGAGTAGACCTTCTTAGGTTTTCCATCTTTCTAGCTGCGCTCATGTCCATTTGAAGGGACATCATGTCTACTGGGCAGACATACATTGGGCATCTACAAAAATGTGCAATTTTAACCCTTTAAACACAAAATCTCTCCTCAGATCTTTACGGTAGTTGTATAACTCAAAGTTGTCTTTGAAAGCATACTTGAATGACCTTAATACGACATCCACAACAAAAGTTATGCCTCTTGCCCCAAAATCTATCCATTTGCACCTATTAAGCAATAAATTTGAAATGTATAAGAATTAACCAAATAAAGCTCAAAATTCACATAGAGATAAGTTAAATTAGTTTTAATGCATCCAAAATCATATATGAATAATTTGACTTATCAATTGATCTTGAGGGTTATGTGTGAAAGAATATCTCTCAGGCCACAAAGGAATTTTACTATCAGGAGTTTGAAGTACAATAAAAAATATTATTTTCTTTTTTAAATTGATTTTTATAAATTAATTAGTTAAATATTATTACAATAAAAGTATTTATCAAATTTTTTCCTTCTTTTGAGAAAGAATTTTTTGGGATTCTAAATTTGACGCGGTCATTAATAAAGTATGGGAGAGATGAGCGCATACACATTATCGGGACTTTATTGGTGCGATATACAAGGCTAGTATACTACCACCTTATATTTTTAAACAAATATGGAGTCGTTGGCAACAGTATTGGACATCACCTGAGACAATGTTCATTTTAAAGCATAATTCTACTAACAGACGTGGAGGATTGGGGGAGAGAGACTTCCTATACATACGAGAGGATCTATTACTCACCATGAGCATGCAAAGAGACTTATAAGTATTTACACTTTATTTTTATATTCTGATTTTTTAACTTTTCTATATACCAATTTAAATTGATTTATGAATTTTGGAATAAAAATATGTGTATTATGGAAAATGATAATGTTATAAATGTCTGGTGCCATATAAGGTTTTGTTGTTAAGTAAATTTCTTTGTTGAATAAGGGGTAAATATCACAAAAATAAAGTAAATTTTGCCAAAATTTTTATAAATTCTTAATGACTTATATCATTTTATTCTTATGCAGGAAAAGTCTATGGGTATGAGGCCTACACCCCGTTAGCTCTTTTTGCACACTCACACTGAGAAGCATGACGGTGTGACATTCGTTAACACCCGATGTAGAGAACTTAATGTATGTGAAATTTATTCTTTAATATTAATTCTTAATAATGATCATTTACTAATATAAACATCGCCTTCTCATAGGAACAAATACAAGAAAGCATTCAACGATAGTCTCAACACTCTTAAGTTGTTGATGAGATTTAGACATATGTTAATGCAGTGGGTGGTATGGACCATCGTGGAAGAATCTTCAACTTAGGTTCATTTATGAACACATATTATTTGCAAATTTCCACGTCCAATATAGTAACATTTAGTAGACAGTTGACAACCAATGAAGTCAATAAGCTTCGGAGCATAGTACAGACATTAGCAACTCAGTTGCAACAGTCGATGGAGTATATAGCTCAGCTCCATAATGAGATGGATGAGTTGAAGGGGAGGGATAGCACCTCATTGCAGCAATCAGAGTGTCTACGGTAACCAAATTAATAGTATATTTGTAGTCATTTCATTTAAATTACAAATACTTATTATGTACAGTTTAATGTTTTTATTATTAATTAAGATAATTTTAACTTTATATAATCAATCAACTTTCTATTTAAACAAATTAAATGTATAAACAAATCAAAATATTATGCACAAATAATTCATAACTATTGAAATTATGCATTAAACATAAAATCATGAAATAAAATTTAATGTCGGTATTTTTAAAAAATTAAAATATTTACTGACGGAAAACAAGTGTACGTTGGTAAAATGCATTATATTTATTTATAGAACACAAGTTTACATCAGTAAAATCCACTATATTTATCGACATAACACAATTTTTCGTCGGTAATATTGACAACCCGTCGCCAACTTATTGATAGGATTTGTCACATAAAAGCCATCAGTATACTCACCGACGAAACAATCATAACCTTCAGTACTATTGTAATAAAGTTACCTACAGAATAATCAATACCATCTGTAAATATGCCGACGGAAAAAGTTTACTAACGGTTCACTATGGAGGCTAAATTTGTGGCGTGCTTTGAGGTGACAATTCATGGATTGTGGTTACGAAACTTTATTTTATATTTTGGCATTGTCGATAGTATTAATAGACCGTTAAGAATTTATTGTGCTAATTCTGCAGCTGTTTTCTTGTCTAAGAATGACAAATATTCAAAGGTTGCGAAACACATAGATTTAACGTATTTGCATCTGAGAGAAGAAGTGCAAAACATAAAGTGTCAATTAAGCATATTGGTACCGATCTTATAGATAAGTCCTTGTTAGTATAGTGTTTTGACATGTATATATACATATAAATTTTTTGCTCAAATTGTTATGACACTTGTGAATTCAATTACAATCATATATTTTTGCCCACTTACTTGTTATAAATATTATGTTGTATATAATAATTATTACTTATGAGATAATAATTACAAAATTACCCACTTAAATTTTTATGGGTTGAGCTGAAAATGTGATACATGGAAGGAATCATATTGTATAACTTGTGACCGCCATGATCCCATCATCTTAATTCAATTAAGGATGACTTTATCAATTCCATGTATTGTGTGCACTTAAAGTTTTATTATTGAATCACCAAGTCATAACATGGGCCAAGTGATAGATTGTTAGATTATTAATGGCCTATGTGACTTCTAGATTTACATCCCATGAAAAGAACCAAAGATATTGGTTATTGGGTATTAAATAATGGATTTCAAAATAGGTCGAAGACCCTTTCCCTCTCTTTTAAAATAAATCAACATGATGGTTCGTAAAAGAATATATAAGTTTTAGAAAGTTAGAAATGGTTGATATGTACCATTTGGAAGAAACACATCAAAGAAGAATAGAAGAAGAGAGGGAATAAATCTCCTTACAAAAACTATTATGGATTCAGGTATGACAAAATCAATCGATCCATAAATGTCTAACAACTAAATCCAACTTCCAAGTATATATTCTATTTATTGTCATAGCAATGTATACCTTGCATTAAAAAGTTCCTCTAAACTTTGAATTTACGTAAGATTTGTAATTAAATAAAAGAATGGATAGATTACCATGTCTAGTCCCTTTCTTTTTCACCAATTGAAGTCATGTATTTTCTTTCTCTTAATGTTTCCAATGTGCAAGGGACTTGCTTATCCTTTTTAGTACCTTCAAAATGATCTACTAATGACAGAATATCAAATAGCAATACCATATGAACATCGATGTGGATGTAGTTCAAAATTTAGGTCTAATGGATTTTAGTGTTTAAAGATTGGGAGATATTATCTCTAACTCAAAATTATACCATCAAAATAGCTACAAATAATCCTACTATATTGAGTATAAGTTGATAGCCCCAAATCGACAACACTCTCAATTAAATAACGCAACAACCACTCAAAAGATAACTTGTTGCTAAAACTACCAAGAATAAGAAAAACTTCTCTACTCACTCTCACTCTTTTTTCTCCTTTTTTGTGTTCTTTTCATTTTTCCTGATGAACCTTATCATTTCCTCTTTTACATTAAAAAAAGGGTCTTAAAATTTGGTCATGTAGGTGATGTATCCTAACCAAATTTCAGGAAATTAAAGATATATACAGTTTCAGTTGGTCATATAGTCTACTTACATAGTAGTGTGTACTAAGAACATAGATGTATCTATTTCCCCACAACCGTGTATGTTTTCGACTCTTGCCATCCATATGTACACATTTGCAATTACTTACATGGTCTTCACATATAGTCGTATATGATAGGGACAAGGACGTGTCTGACTTTGCATGGTTGTATAGGTCATTATCTAACTCCAACACGACCTTCACACACAACAATGTAAGTTAAGAATATGGGTATGTTGTACTCTACATTGTCTTATATCTCATGAATTAATTTAAATAAACAATTATCCATCTTGACTTCATTTTTTCATCGTTCTTACTATCCATAAGAGTATCCAAGATCATCGAAACTCATTTTTTGTCTAAAAAGGGCCAGACACTCAACAAATTACTGAAGAAGATTAAAGCACAATTTACTTTCTATTTCTTTGGAACAAGGGTATGCAATGTAATTAGTTGGGATGCATTTTCATCAAAGTCCACATAAGTTAAATGCTAAGCCAACCACCCCAAGTTTAAAGAATGTTACAATTAGTTCTCTAAAAATTAAATCAATGTATTCTAAGGAAGTTCATATACCACAGTCGTAAAGCTCCAAAATACTAGTTTAGGCAGTTAAAACTCACTGTTGAATTGATAACCACATGTGTGCTTCAAAATCCGACCACCATCTCAGCCTTCATGTTCAAAACAACATTTAGTCAAAATCCAGAATTCTGGTTATAGCAAAAAGAGGGTAGGTTGGCATCTGTGACATGTCTACATAAAAGTAAAGCCAATCAAAAGGTAAACATTTCACCAAGATTTTGGTTATTTGAATTTTATGTTGTAGAAATCGATCGGATTACAACAAGTTCGCAACTAAATAGGACTGAAGGGATATTAATGAATAGACAGATTTTATGTGCAAACCCCTAAATTAGGGTTAAAACTACTTGTAATAAGTAACGGTTCCTTAGTTACGTATCGCGGATTGAACGTGAAAGGGAAAAAATGAAGAAATGTAGAAATACTTGATTTTGGTCTCCATAACTTCAAACGAGCTTACTAAAGTTGAAACGAGTATGAATCCACCTCTATCTTTATAGAAACTCCTTTTTGGGACACAAGCGAAGTCTTTCTACAGTTTTCTTAAAACCTAAGCTCTCTTAATGAGTCAGAGAATCCGTATGCTTATGATTGATATAAGCACCTGCAGGAGACCTTAATCTTTATATATAGCTTCTATATTAGGTTTCCTCATCAAAAGGCCAATATGGGTCTAGTCCATACTAATTGGGGTTCATTTTTTACCTGAACTTTGACCCATTAATTTAGATCACTTATTGGGCCACTTTATTATCTTTATCTGGATCAAATTACATAACTTAACTGATAATTTATTTGAAAACTAAAAAATCCAATTAATAGTTGCCCAACTTTATAGGAAAGGACAAAATTGTCCAACATTCTCCCTTTTGGACAAGCATTAATTGTAGTTTTGACTCTAGTTTAAAAATAGTTTAAAAACTTGGTTAAGTCACACTACTGAATTATTCAACTAGGTTTAAGAACAAAACATTTGATCCAAAGATAATGAAAGTCCATCATTATGTCTTGTTAGGCTTTCGATACCGACAAGTATTAAATGCATGTGTCATGTGCGACACAGATCCAATACAATCACGTATATCTAGTATCTCATTAACATGAATGGGAAAATGGAGTATGGAAAGCTAGGATGATACCTTTATGATCTAAATTATATCATCTTTATTTGTAGGTCTCGATTTCTCTAACTTTATGCTAAACCACATATGCTAAACTGCATTAGAGACATCTTGTTTTCTCTCACCGAATGCTAAACAACATTAGAGAAAACTTTTATATTCTCCAACTGAATGCTAAATTACATTAGAGAACACATTTATATTCTCCAACTGAATGCTAAACTGCATTAGAGAACACCTTTATGGGATTGAAAACTTATATCCTCCTATGTCATTTCAAATTCATGGATACCTGTATTAAAATTGTATGTGTCTAAATGACATAAGCACAAGATCAATCTATATATATGCACAATTGACCTTTAAATGTTTAAGATCGACACAAATCTTAATAATTTCATACGTATTAGGACAATGTAGGATAACACGTATTACTAAGGATAAATGATGATCATCTTTATTGATGAACCATAACACTCTCATAATACATCAAAATGTACAAATGTACATGGAGAAAACCTAACGATCTGCTAATTAACAGTGTCTAAGGATGTCAAAACACCCATAATGTATACTTGTGTCACAAACATAAGTAGGCTAAGTCCTTCAGTTAAAGGATCAACTTATAGTTCCTCAGTTTTTAAATACTCTAAACCTTAATGTCACCTTTTCGTATCAACAACTTTATGACCAAATAATTGACCTTTAAATGCTAAGACCCTATGATATTCTTTGTTATTATTAAACAACATGGTAAGAAGATTACCACAGTATAACCAAATGGGTTTAGCCACTAAATCAACAATAGACAACTTAGAAATTAAGTTTCTGAGCTAAACCGTCTGTGAAGTAACCACATAACATGAATTCTGCATGCATAGTCGAGGAAGTTACGTGTGACTTTTTAACACACTTACACGGCATTGTACCATTTACAAAATTAAAACTGTAACCTTAAATGGACTTTTAATCATCTAGAAATAGAGCTAAAATCTAAATCTGAATTCCTTAAAAGGTTTAGTCTATTGATTTTTCTATATGTTAACATACAATCCTTGATTTTCTTTAGTATCTCAGTACTCGCTAGACTGAATTCTATGAAAGATCTTATGAGTGTTGAGATCTGCCCCGATGAATCTTAATACTTAGGATAAAAGATGCTACATTAAGGTTTTTCATGTCAAAGTTCTTGACGAAAAGTTACTTAACCTCATACAACATGGTCAAGTAATTTGACGTGAACAATATATCATCCACATGTAGTAATAGGAATATAACTTTGCTCGCCTTTACCTTATAGTACAAGCTTCATTTTAAATTTGTTTTCCATGAAGCCGAAAGAGGCCACAACCTCATCAAATGTAAGGTATCACTTTCGTAAGGTTTGATGTAAATCATATATTGATCTGTATAACTCGCAAACCATGTCAGTTCCATTGGGATCCTAAAATCCTTCAGGTTGTACCATATAGACCTCTTTATAAAGGTCTTTACTCAGGAAAGCAATTTTGACAACCATCTGATGTAACTCTACAACATCATGAGCTATAATTGTCTTAATCATTCAAAATGTATCCTACAAGGGTATGAAAGAAAAGATAGCATTAAAGTCAACTTTTATCCTTGAGTGAACCGTTTGGCAACTGAGCAAGCCCATAAACTAATAAACTTTATCTTGAAATCCTTTAAGTCCAAAACTTCATTTATAATTGACAGGTTTGCAATTCTGATGCAAATCAACTAGCTACATGGTTTGTATCTCGTTATTCATCACATCCTACCACACATCTACATTGGGTCCAGAAACAGCTTCTGTGAAAGTAACTGGATTCGTAACATATCTAATATTATAGTCTTGTACACCTGATAGACTATGTAATCAGATGGGACAACAAGTCATCTCACTCTAGTGGATTTACTTAACTGTATTAGCTCTTGTACACCCAAGAACCTCTGTATCTATAGGTATGGGTTCTTATTCCTATGCAGGTATGGTATAGAGACCTAGATCCACCGGATCTAACTGTATGAGTAGCGAGTACATGATAACTGTAGTATTTGCCCTGCTATCATCTAAAGGGTCAAAGAGCCTAACATCATCATAGACATTGTATTCCAGAAACTTATCTACTTGTGATTCCACTATTCTGGCCCATCCTTATCTACAGTAAAAGTCATAGTCTTAAAGTAGTCAAGATATCTTACTAAATAGCAATGAGTGAAATGAGCATGCAATATTTCTTTATAAGGATTATACTATCTCAGTAGAGCAGCCCCATATATGAATGTGTGCAAGGCTGGGTTTTAAACTTCTAGATAATCAGGTAGGATAGTCGTATTCTGAATTGATTTCTACAAGTCCTTTAGGGTGCAGTTATGCCTTTCAGCAACACATCATTTTGCTTAAAACTACCGGGCATAGTGAATTAAGTCATTATTCCAATTGATTCCACATATCTAGCAAACTAACCTTTTAAAGTCCTGAAACTCCATGTTTTCCATGATATTCTCCTCCACAGTCAATTCTGACTATCTTGATGAACTTTCTCCACTAAATAGCCACCATGTACTTAATGTGACTATCGCAAATTAGATTCATAAATTTACAAGCCAAAGAGTAACCTGATGGTCTCATTCTTTCCTTTTAAACCTCATACTATTGGTTTCTTTATGTCTCTAGGACCTTTACCAGCACTGTTTTGACCAACATCAGCAAGTGGAGAAGATTTGAACTTATAGGGCTTCATCTTTGTCTTCCTTTAAGCTGCTTCGAGGGCTGTAGGAGTAGCAAACTTGAGTTTCTCCTCCTCAGCAACATAATAGGCTATCAAAGCATTGAAGTCCCAACATATTTAATCTACTATAAAGATGAATCATTCTCAATATGTATTCCATTACTCCCCTTTCTCTCATATATACCTCATGGAGAATAATTCTTTCATTAAGGCATTTGTCTTCACATTAGGTGAGACTATATACCTCTGAGAGACATTATCAAGAAACTTTTTTGCTATGCCTGTGTCCGGAAGTCTACTTAGTAGATGGTTAGGAATGGATCTTTTAATGGTCATTAGATATAATATGTTAGACTGATCCTAGGCTTCATAGGTTGCTTTATGAACTCTCAGGCTCAAGGATGCAATTGGAGATGACCTATCGATCCTTATGGTCATATCATCCTCAGCTATCTCCATAGCTTTAAATACATCTTGTGTTCACTTCTTTGTATTGAAACCAACCGATCAAGGTTTTAATAGTGACATTGATTTTATTAACTAAAAGGTGACTTCAAGATGATAATCTTTAAATCAGCAAAAATATAGGACAACAACGATACTCAAAGCTATTAAATAATATCTTTACTGAAAATCTGATCACACATATTATGAAACACCTATAGGCTGAATACATAATATATGCAACTAGATCTTCACATAAAAGCGATCAGAGTACAAATCATCAACTCTTATGACACTACCACCTGTGGGCGAGTAGATCATTCAAGCAATAACTTTCTTCTATCCAATGCCTTTATTCACATCTCAAAATCTCATACAAGGTCAGCACCTTTGGGCAGAATAACTAAACATGAGACTAGAGACATCCCCTAATATGTAAGTAGAACAATTCAAAATATTGACTCGAAAGGCCACTATGGTGACTACATCCTCATCATTACTCGAAAAGTCCACAAGCACAAGGGATACATCTTTATGTTATCCTCACATTCTTTATAGGTATATGATGTGTGACATTGTTACATCAATAAATGCAAAAATCCGAATGCACAATCTCATTGGCACACACTCCTGCTGAAGACATTCTCTAAAAACTTCATTTGAGACTTTTACAAAAGAAAACTCTCAGTAGAGTGACTATCATGGGTCACTGGACATTGAACCAACCACTCGAGACACAAGAACCTCATGTATCTCCCTTATGACAAGTTTGTTGAATAAAAATTCACTCAAAAATAGCTTCAAAATGTCTTTATTCCTTTTTCGATCAATTATCATGCAATCACGAATACTAAACATGAGACTCGAGACATGAGAATCTTATGTATCTCCCTCATATGATGTCCAAAGTATGAAAATTCACACAAAATCGGATTCAAAATACCTTAATTCCTTTTTTAGAGTAAAAATTTAATTTATTATTGATGTAATAATTCTAAAAAATGGAAAAACTTACTTTATGAATTTTCCAGACCCGAAAACTGACCCAAAATACCCTAGGGCACCCTTACAAGAAATGTAACATTTTTGTGTTTTTTTAAATATTGTAATAGAATTTGCTGACGTTAGCCAATGCGTTAGTGCTGACATCGATCGCGTCTGTCGTGGAGGACACGTGCTCGTCAAACGCACAAACATGCTCACATGTCGACATGTGGCACAACACGGTCCACCCATGTGTCAGCCCGTGTTGCACACGCCAGACGTACCGCCCCTTAGGGCAGTACTAAGCATTGTTGGGAGCGTGTGGCACACGTGCCCGACGGTCTTGGTCGAGCTGCCAAAAATTTGCAAGACAATTTTTTGCACTCCTAGACTCATTTGCATCCTACTTCTCAAGGCTATACATATGTATACTACTTTCATACAATAAAAAGAAAGAAAAAAACCAAGAAACAGAAGTTAAATCTCCAAAAACTTTATAGAGAGAAAACCAAAAAATGTTCATTTTTAAATGCACAATCATGTCACCCCTCTGATACAGCCTATAATATGTAACGGTACCTTAGTTATGTATCCTAGATCGAACGTGAAAAGGGAAAAATAAAGAAATGCTGAAATTCCTAATTTCGGTCTCCATTGCTTCAAGTGAGCTTTTTGAAGCCGAAATGAGTGCGAATTGACCACCGTCTTTACGAAAATGCCTTTCTGGGACACGGGTTAAGTCTTTATATAGTTTTCTTAAAACATAAGCTCTCTTAACAGGTTAGAGAATCTTATGCTTATGATTGATATGAACAACTACAAACGTCCTTAAACTTTATATTTAACTTCCACATCAGGCTTCGTCATTACAAGGCTAATATAAATCTGATCTACACTAATTGGGATCCACTTTTCACCCGAACTTTGACTCATTGATTTAAATCATTTATTGGGTCACTTTATTATCTTTATTTAGATCAAATTACGTAACTTAACTAATAATTTATTAAAAATTAAAAAATAAAATTAATAATTATCCAAATTTATGATAAATGAAAAAATTATCCAAAACTACGGGCAAGAAAAAGAAAATTCACTATGAAATTTAGGAGTACTTCTATCTATTTTACAAAGAGAAATTTTTGGGACCCGATCCGGAGACCGGATCCTAACCAGAAAAGCGAAACAAAAATGGCCGAAACCAAAGCAAAACATGAAACAAAAGCAGACGGAAAATGAAAATGAACGAAAGCAAAATCGAAAGAAAGGAACATAAGGCGGAAGCAAAATCATAAGTGAAAGTGAAGAATGGTATTTACAACACGAAGCTATCTATATATCTGCAATTCATACACAATAAATGCTTCAGTAATTCCCAATCCAAAATCCATACGCAAATCATAATTCATTTTACCATTCCATATACAAATCCATAATGTATTTACGTCATGAAATACGTGCTTACAAAATATTCCATAATACAACATCAATATTAAAATCCGAATACATAAAGGATACAAAATCCCCTAAATTCTCAACAAAAGTCTAAGATCTTGTTCTTACCACCATTTAACAAAAACAATACAATATGTACACATACAAACAAACAAAAACCTTCACTTTCTTTCACCCGATCTTCTTCTCATCACCTGTGGATGGGAATGAAGGGGG
>JANZLF010000221.1:38770646-38784371 GCA_026546835.1 Erythroxylum foetidum
GAAACTCCCTCAACGGGCATAAGGATCATGGATCAGAATGGTGATAATCAGTTCGGCCAGAATCCGGCAGAACCAATATTGTTTTCAATTTTCTGTTAAATAATATTATGTCACTCAAACTGAAAACTATGATTAAATTAAATTATTGTAACCAATAAAGATGATGAATTATACAATATTATAATCAAGAGTTGTTCTGTCCAGTTAATTATAACTTTTAACGTTAAATTAAAACAGTATAAGACAGCATAACATGGTTTAACGCTTTCATTTTTATCCAAATCTCCTTCAATTTTAATTATATAATGTAAAATCCTTCTTTATCGATAGTAAAAGTATCCTCTTTTTTAATCAATGCTTAAATTTAAGAGTATGATTTTGTATTTCTTGTATGTCATAGACAGGGCAGCTCCTAATGTGACATAGGCCTTGAATAAAGTGAAAAAAAGGGCTCTAGTGAATCGGTAATATATAAATATGAAAATTTTAAAAGCAAATTTTTATTATTAAAATTTGATATCCATATAAAAGTGACTCAATTTTTAAGTCCACATATTCAATAAAATACTAAAGGGCTCTAGTGAATGAACAATATATAAATATGTAAACTTATAAAGCAAATTTTTATTATTAAAATTTAATATCCAAACAAAAGTGACTCAATTTGTAAGTCTACATATTCAACGAAATACTAAATGATTATAACATCAGCTAATAAGTGACTCAATTAGTTGGGTGATTGTCTTGGACATAGATGTTTTAGCCTATTTATCACTCTTTCACTCTCATTATGTTGGATACTTCTTCAAAAAACACTATATTTGTATTTTCAATTGACAAATGATTATCTTCATATTTCCCCCATCAGACATTAGATTATCTTGTAAATAGAAAAAGAAAAAACCTTTCACACATTTTACCTCTTACACAATCAAAATATTTGGCATATTTGAATTGAAGAAAACCCATATTAACTTTAGGACAATTATGTTCCCATTATTTAACCTATTCGGAACTATGTTAGGTATGAAATCCATGAGGTATAGTTGTAAATGGAGTTTTGGATATATGTGCTACCAACTATTCTAAGTTATTTACCTTAAATCATTTATACGCTCTATGTTATTGTCATCATTAATCGAGATGATAGTTTATCCAGAGAAAGTATTCTTATAAAACACTTATAATGTATATAAACTATAATTCATAATTTAATTTAATTTATAGTTTAAATAAATTTAATAATAACATGAATATATTACCAAATAAAAATGAGAAGATATTAATACCTATTTATTAGAAAATATAAGTAGTTAAAATAGACAACCTGAGAGTAGGAATATCATGCCCACATAAAAATTGTCAGACATTGTGTGTATGAGCAAATGTTGTTAAAGGAGACAAATTAATTATAATATATTCAAGTATTTAGTATGCTAAAAAATATAAAGAAAAAATCAGAAACTTTACCTTTAAATTATTATTCAGAAATCAGAACCTTAAAAATCTTTTACTGCCAATGCTTAAGTTGGAGTATCTTAGATTCATATATTGATGGAAATAAAAAATTTAAGAGGCTAAGAAATATAACTAAATGCCTGAAACAAATTTACAAATACATTAATATAATGTTAACGTTAAATTTGGAAGCTAAAGATACAGCAGTCTGTTCCACTCCTTAGCCTTCAATGATATTATACATTCATAGGAATAAATGTGCATGGAAAAGTTTTAGGATGCCTTTATGAGGATGATCCCCTTATAAAGGTGGACCTTAGTCAGGTGCCCTTCTTGCCCTTGCCTAAAGCTAGGACTAGTCATAGATTCCATGACCTAGAAATATAGACCAACAAAATGATGGCACATAAAATTTTGACCTTAAAATAAATGACCAAATCATCTGGCATGTATTCAATCACATAATTTTTGAAAATTCTCAAAAAATATAAGGAAAAGTATTAAAACTAAATAAAAAAATAATTTGATTTTGCTAAATAAAGAGTTTCTGTTCTATTTTATGTACTATTAATGATTAATTTCTAGTAATTAAAGAAAGATAAATATAAATTATTCAGGCATATGTCTTTTCCCAGAAATAAAGTCGAGAAATAATATAAAGCATGATTGGCAAGTGATTGTGATGTATGTGTAACCAATTAAACTAAGGATCAACAATGCAAATGCACAATTGGATGATTGATTTAAAGGAAAATATTAATAAAACTAAAATAAATAATCTAAAATAATATACCAAAAAGAATGAAATAACTAAATGATAATTAAGATCTATATGTAAAAGCCCTCTATAGCGTTTTAGTGATTAAATTTATCTTACTTTAGTGATTCCCTAGTTTCTTAGGCCAGTAGCAATTATAAACTTATAACACATTTGTTCTCGACCCTTATCTTTATGTTGATTGATTAGAGTCTCTTTTGTTTGATAGATTTGACTCTAACCTAAAAAGATTTATATAATTATATCCTTAGAATTCTATGCAATTCTTATTATTTTTATCATAATGTATTCATTCATATGATTTCTTAATTCCTGTGTATGAAATATGAAATTGAATAAAAAGATAAGATATTTTAATTCAAACATAATAGGTAATCATGAATAATCATCATAAAACTTGGGTCTTTAATTAAATTAAATAATCAATTCAAACATATAATTCTAGTGTTAAACTCATCTGGATCTATTATAAATTAGTTCATAATAAATTAAAGAAATACAACAACAATCAATCAAAAAACAAGATAGAAGAAGTCATTTCTATAGGTTTTTTAAATCATAAAGTTCTTTAGTTGAATATTAAGGAATTTCTTTCTTTGTCTAAACATTACTCTTTTCTTTTCTTAATACATTGTAATTTGGCTTCTGTTGACTCCTCTCTACTCCTTATCCTTCTCTCTCCTATTTTAAAATAAAACCCTATAATTTTTATAAAAGTTATTATTAATTTTGGTTTGCATTACACTTGTGTTGGCTCAATAACTCGATAATCAAACCCTAAATTATTCATCTAGGGGTTTATCTTAAGAAAATATATCTAAAGGAATAAATATAGGTTTGTGTTTTGGCTATGTTTATTCATATGATACATTATTGAAGTAACATAATGGACTAATAGCCTATGTAGTTAGAATATGAGTATATGTTTGACATGTGTTAGTCTACACTATTATAATATGAGTCCTTATTTGACTTATATTCTTTTATAATCATACCAAAACTTCTCTAACTTAGTTTCGACTTTCCTGAATTCATTGCTTATTATTGGAGAGCTAGAAAATGGTCTATAAACAAAATTTAAGCCAAATTGAGTACCAAATCCTATAATGAAGATTAAAGTTTAAGCTAGCTACTCTCAAAATCATTATAAAAGCAGAGTCTAATTAGAACTTATTAGATAGAAGAGCATTTTGTGTCCATATCCATATGTATAGAGAAGGTATGGTGAAAAACATGATTAAAAGCATAAATATGTTCGTGCCTAGATAATTTCTTATAAAAGATGAAGTGGGAAACTGGTCCTTGGACATAACCATAACCCATACCATTTTTTGGTCAAAGTTAGATATAGATAAACATGGAAACAATAATTTTAAAAAACAAGCAGGTCAATGAAGAGAAAACAGGCAGGTACACACAGCGTGAAAGCTATAACTCATTGAAAACTTAGGTGGAGGCTTTGATGAGGAAACTTAATAGAATTAGTTATTAGGAGGCATCCTAATCAAACAATTAAATTTAAGAAGAAAGTTCAACTAAAAGAGTTTCAAAGAGGTGATTATTAGGAGGCATCCTAATCAAAGTCTTAAAAGTTTTAAATTATTTCAATTGGTGCTTTTAAATTAAGGAAAATTATCATTATATTAGTTTATGGTTGTTTTAATAAGGTACCAGTTTTACTATTACTTGTTAGGCCTCAGGCCAACTAGGCCTGGGCTATAAAAAAGGGCTCGAGGCCTAGCCTGAGGCTCGGTCAGCTAAGGCATAGCTTGTTAACCTCAGATAATCTCAAGTCGAGTTTAGGCCTTGTTGCCATCCTTATTTGTTAAGAACCGTTTGGTTTCATTTCTGTTTTTTTATTTTATCATTTAGTTTTTGTCTTTTTAAATAAAGGATAAACATATTTGGTTGTTAATGTCCAATAATTATAAAACAGATAAAACTTAATGATAAATTATTTTATAGATAAATTTTATTTTAATATCTTATATAGTATTTAGTGATAAAATATTAGTAAAAATTTATTATATGTTATTAGTTAAAAATTTATTTATAAATTAATATTTATTTTTATTATATTTTTAATTATTAAAGTAAAATTTATTTAAATATTAAATATTTTTAAAATTGTTAATATTTAAATTAATTATACAACAATAACATCTAATAGAAATCTTTCTAATATATAGGGTCTGGAGAGGTCAATAGCATGTAGTTTATCTCTAATAGCCTTACCTTAAAATATTATAATATAAAATAAATAAATAATAATATATATTTAAATAATGTATATTTAATTGATAACAATTTATATTGTGAAAAAAATCACTTTTTATGTTTTACATAAATTATAAAAACTGAAAAATATTTTTTTAATGAATCTAAACACAAAAACCAAAAACCAAAAACATAAATAGAAATAAACAACCCTTTAGATGTTTTTAAGAGTTATTACTTTAACCTTGTTTTTTTTGTTCTAGTGATCTATGATTTCTTTTTCTTATATTTTTATAAGTAGGAAGTAAGGTAATAATTAATTTTTTAGGAAAAAAAAGAAGAAGAAAGTAACTGAAGAATTACAAAAATATAACCTAAAATATGCATGTATTTTAGTTTGTATTGAAGACATATGGACCCATATGGGTAGGAAAAATGAGGACATAATCATGTCTCTTTAAGGATTTAAAATGTTAAGATATATGGTATATATCTTTTTATTTTGTTTTGGCATCTCATTTATTAATTAGGTATATAAGATATTAATTATGGTCGTGACATAATCCTACAAAATATTTGAATGGTGTACGACTGGGTTTTATGGACAGAAAAACAAGGGATGACGTTGTTGAGTGTTTATACTTGGATGTGGTTATTGCGTGGTTAATGAGGGACTCTTCTTGCTTGAGTGTGTTTGGCTTGTACACGTCTCCCATCAATAGCCCAAGTAAATCTCTTATGCGGTGGAATAATGGCTGCTATTGTGTGCGTGAAACATAGCTGAAGTTGTGGAAAAAGATGGAGTCAGTGTTGGCTTAATAAATGTTGTAGTGGGGCTTGTGTGTTAATAGATTTATAGGAAAAATATAGCTGAAGTGAATATTGTGTGTGAGGGATATAAACGTTGGAGTGGGTATGCATTAATTGTCCATTGATGTGCATTAATTGCTTATTGGAAAACGTAGTATGTAAGGGTGTGGCAATAGTGAACGTGAGTGTATGGTGGCATAGGATGAGAGTGTGTTGCACTTAAACAACCTCAGTGTGTCATAGAAGCTATGATGAATTGATAATCACGGTGTAGTGATTTAGTGGTTATTTGTTAATTGGAGATAGAAGAATTATATTTGTATATGCGACATATAGTTGTGAAGTAAATTGATTATTGAATCAATACTATAAGAGTGCAGTGGCTTGAGGGTTTTATATATAAGGTTTCAGTGGTAAGAGGAAGGAGACGAATTAGCTATGAGTTGATTTTGTGGATTGAAAATACTGTGGACTTGGTCTTCTAGGATTTTGTGGCTTCATGTTAGTGTTTATGTGAATCAACCCATTGCTATTGCAACGACTTCTAAATCTATTTCAGTGAAGCGAAACTCATTGGGAAGTTTTTCTTTTTTTAATCTCAAGTGTATTTGTCTTTGTTTCTAGTTATGTTAATCACTTGAATTGTTCATTTAATTATTTTTATTATTAAATAGTGAGTGTAAATCCTCTGTTGAGGTTAATACGGGGCAGTTGTATTATTGGGTGTGAAATTCTTTGACGAGAAGTGAGGTTGAGAGATAATGTCAAGGGTTGAGTGGTGTTAGCTTAGTCAAATCTTGGATAAATCTATTGTACTTCGGTGAAAGTTATTAAGATGGGTGAAGGTCCCGTCCCTGCAGACGGAGACAAGGTTTATCGAACTGCGTTACCAAATTTTTAGTGTTTTTATTATTTTAGTTTTGTTTGTTTTTATTTTGTTGGTGCCAAAAATGTTTGCGAAAACTTTGTGAAACAATTATCACTTTTGGTTTTTCAATTGGTATCAGAGCAAGGTCATCGATTCAGAACTTGGTAGCAAGTCGGTGCAGATCCTAGTTTCGTAAACATGGCCATAAGAGAAGGAACATCAATTATTAGGCCACCGCTGTTGGACGGATCTAACTATCCTGTATGGAAATCACGGATGAAAGTCTTCATCCAAGTTCAGGGCACGAAAGCTTGGCATTCGATAGTATATGATTAGACACATCCGATGATCATTGATGATAAAGGAGAGGCAATTCAAAAAGATCCATCTGAATAGATAAGAGTCGAAGAAGAAAGTGCACTCAGAAATTCACAAGCAATGCATGCGATATTTAGTGATATTGATGAGGGATGCTTTTCAATGATTTTAGTTTGTGAATTGGCAAAAGAAGCGTGGGATGCCTTGACAATTATTCATAAAGGGTCAAAATTTGTGATAGCATCGAAACTACAGATGTTAGCTACGTGGTTTGAAGAGCTGAAGATGGAAGTGAATGAGACTACTGAAGACTTTCATGAAAAATTGCGAGATATAGCAAATCTGGCTCATCAACTTGGGAAGAAATACTCCAACATAAAATTAGTCAAGAAAACGCTGAGATTGCTTCCTCTAAGATTTATTCCAAAAATTGTAGTAATAGAGTAGGCCCATAATATTGATAATATTTCATTGGAAAAAGTTATTAGAACTCTTACAAACTTCGAGATGAATCTTTTAAGAGGTAAGCGAGAGAAGAAGAAAGGATTAGCATTGCAAGTCGAGATTGGTAAACTCATGAATAACTTAGAAGATGAATCCGACGATAATGAAGAGATAGAGGTATTAACACAAGAGTTCAGTAAGTGGTTAAAGATAGTGAAAAAGGACAGACTCGAGTTTAGGCAAAAAGGCAGGAGCTCATTGAACAACAACTTTAAACAACAAGCCAATACTCAAAAGGGAGAAATAAAGGTAAAAAGAATTCAATGCTGAGTGTCAAGGCTTCGGACATGTTCAAGCGGAGTGTGCTAATACTATGAAGAAGAGAAAAGGAAAATCCTATACGAACACTTAGAGTGATAATAAATCCGGAAGTGAAGAAGAAGTTCTAAATAATGATGTGTTAGTTACTTTGTATAGTAAAAGTCTAGTTACTTGTTTAACAGTAACCGAGAAGGAAGTAACTGAAGACAAAAAAGTGAGTAAATCTTGAAATTTTGACAAAAACACAAATGATTCAGCTGAAAGCTCGATCTCAGATTATGATAGTGATGAAAGTGGGTCAAGTGATAAAAAGGAGACCATTTACGAGGCTTATGAATTAATATACGAAAAATAGGTAAAAATATGAAAAAAAATTAAAGATTGAAGGAAGAGAATCTCTCTATGAAGAACACTATCCAAAAGTTAGAAAAGAAATTGATGTTGATATCAAATGAGCTTGGTAAATCTAGAATGAGATTAATAAGTACTGAAAAGGAATTGAGAATGTTAAATGGAGGTACCAAAAAGTTATAAAAGTTGTTAAAAATTGGTAAAATTAAAGGGGATCTTCAAGGCATTGGCTATAAGGGTGAGTGCTCTAAAGTGAATGAAGAGAAAAATAATATGTCCAGATCTATCCAAGAAGGAGAAACATCGAGAAAGAATCAAAGATTTGTATCGACGTGTCATTTTTACAGAGTTACTGAGAACATAAGGCCAAGATGCTACAAGATGTTACAAAGGATGTTTCAAATGGGTCAAAACCTAAAATCTAGATACTCTCTATTAAATTTCCAGCAGCAGTCCATGGTATCGAAGCAAGCTTGGATTAGAAAGGGTCAAGTACAAGCACAAAAATGTAGTGAAGGAAAACAAGAAAATGTATAGATTCGCAGTTAGTTACTATTTGCAAAATAACTAGTCAAACAGAGGACAAATCGGTTACTTTTGAAGAAGAAACCGATGACTGAGATAATGTGATGTGGAATAAGCCCAAGTTTGAGATTTTTCAAGGGGTATAGGGATAGTATGCTTTACATTTTTTAATTATTTTTTTATGTTAACAAAACAAAAAAACAAAACAAAAAAAAGAAAAGATTTTTTAGTTCTTTAGTTTTATATTGCTATTGTCGTCTCATTTTTTTAGTAGTTTGTATTGTAACTTCTATTTAGCTCCATCGAAGACTCGTTAGCTTCCTCATCAGTATGGGTCTCTCTCTCGAGCATCTCTCTCTCTCACTACATTGACAACACTTATAATTCATTTCTTGAGTTTATATATTTGATCAGTCTGATGAAGATGGAATTGAAGTAAGTAGTGATATGTTGGCATGTGTTTTGAATGGTGGTAAATTGTCATCCTAGCGTACTTATGATTCTTCCGCTACACCTATGGTTGATTATTATGATTATGTATTTTGATAATGTTTTGTCTCAAGGGAGAGACATCATATTGTTTATGGTTAATGTTCCACTCAGGGGGAGATTTTAAGATATATACGTAATTATTCATCATACTTTTTGATATCTTTTTGTCCCAAAGGGGGAAATTTTGAATGATTGGATAATTTGATGTTCTTTGGAACTTGATATTTGATTAAGGGGGAGTATTTGTCAAATGATTTGTGAATTTGATACTTATATGTCCAATTATATTATTTAGGGGGAGTTTCAAATATGTGACAAATAATGCCAAAAAAGAGGAGATTGTTAAGATATATGGTATATATCTTTTTATTTTATTTTTACATCTCATTTATTAATTGGACATACAAGATATTAATTGTAGTCGTGATAGAATCCTACATAATATTTGAATGGTGTACGACTGGATTTTATGGATAAAAAAAAAGGGATGAGGTTGTTAAGTGTTTAAACTTGGATGTGGTTGTTGCATGGTTGATGAGGGACTCTTCTTGCTTGAGTGTGTTTAGGTTGTACATATCTCCTATCAATAGCCCAAATAAATCTCTTGTGCAGTGGAATAATAACTACTGTTGCGTGTGTGAAACACAACTGAAATGGTGTGGAAAAAGATGGAGTCAGTGTTGGCTTAATAAATAGTGTAGTGGGGCTTGTGTGTTAATAGATTTATGGGAAAAGCATAACTGAAGTGAATATTGCGTGTGAGGAATATAAACGTTGGAGTGGGTATGCATTAATTGTCCATTGGTGTGCATTAATTGCTTATTGGGAAACGTAGTATGCAAGGGTGTGGCAACAGTCAATGTGAGTGTATGGTGGCATAGGATGAGAGTGTGTTGCACTCGAACAACGTCAGCGTGTCATAGAAGCTATGATGAAGTGATAATCACGATGTAGTGATTTAGTGGGTATTCATTAATTAGAGATAGAAGAATGATGTGTGTATGTGTGGCATACAGCTGTGAAGTAAATTGACTATTGAATCAATACTGTAAGAGTGCAGTGGCTTGTGTGGGTTTTATATATAGGGTTTCGGTGGCAAGAGGAAGGAGACGAATTAGTTGTGAGTTGATTTTGTGGATTGCAAATACTGTGAATTTGGTCTTCTAGATTTTGTGGCTTCGTGTTGGTGTTTATGTAAATAAGCCCATTACTGTTACGACGACTTCTAGATCTATTTCAGTAAAGTGAAACTCATCGGGAAGTTGTACTTTTTTTTAATCTCAAGTGTATTTGTCTTTGTTTCTAGTTATTTTAATCACTTGAGTTATTCATTTAATTATCTTTATTATTAAGCAGTGAGTGTAATTCCTCTATTGAGGTTAGTATGAGGCGGTTGTATTATTGAGTGTGAAATTCTTTAACGGAAAGTGAGGTTGAGAGATAGTATCAAGGGTTGAGTGGTGTCGGCTTAGTAAAGCCTTGGGTAAATCTATTATATTTCGGTGAAAATTATTAAGCCAGGTAAAGGCCCCGTAGACGTAGGCAAAGTGTGTAAAACTGTATTACCAAATTTCTGATATTTTTATTATTTCATTTTTGCTTGTTTCTATTTTGTTGGTGTCAAAGAAGTTTATAGAAAGTTTGCAAAACAATTAACACTTTTGGTTTTTCATAAAATAATTTCATTATAGTGAAAAACGTGGTCGTAATATAGCTTAGACCAGTTAAAGAGGAGACACAACCAATTTTATACCTGTGGTTCTGTAGGTTTTTAATTCAGTGACTTACACGACTTAGAACATGCTCGTGTTGTAGACTATGATCATTTAGAACTTGGTATAGAGAGAAACATGGTTTCAATATGATTGTATTCTAACTCATTTCTTGAAAGAGAGTTCCAAAATAAAGAATAGGTAGAAAATACTTATGTCTCAGCTCATGTTTTGAAAAAAAAAATCCTGTTTAAGTGTCAGATAAATAAAACATGATACAACTTTAATTTTCTTAACTTTCTCTCAATTTCTTCACTCTCCCTTACTTAAAAACATCTTATTTTACACATACCCACTCATTCTCGACTTATGTAAGCATTTTAAAGTTATAATTCAAACACATTCAAGCTAAACCTTAAAATTTTTAGCCTTATGACAACTTTTGGTTCAAATTTAGGGATCTTGGTGTTTGGGATAAAATTTCACCACTTTTAATTTGGAATTAGGGCTTGAAGAAAAAGATGAGCATGATATCCTCCTCAACTAGAACCAAGGTGAAAGCTAGGAGTGAGGTTCTCCTTCCTAATAAGCATTAAGGGTTCACTCTCCAATTGAGCATTCTATGTTAGTTTTTGCTAACCCTATCCATCAAACAGAATATTTGGTTGAATTAGTTTAATTATAAAGATTTATAAGTGACAATCGCAAGTGCAAGGTGTAGTGATAACTAGCACTGGAAAGTATGAGTCAATCCCACGGAGATTATAAGTACTGGTATTAATCTTTTTTTTATTATCTGATCACCAAATTCGGTTTTGAATTTACTTGAAAATTGAATAAAACAAACTAAAATGAAGTTGACACAATGATGAACTCAGATAAAGAAAATATTGTGAATAGTCAATATCAAATAAGTAGTACCTTGGTGATGAATCCCCTTAAGATATCTTAAACATTAACCCTTTATCATACAATTAAATTGTTGATTATTGGTCCGTGAAAATTTTTATCTTATGTTGATATCTTTCTCAAGATTATTAACAACTAACCCTTCATTAATTAACTTAAATATCTTTCTATTTAAAAGCTCTAACATTGCATTATTGATTCATGAATTTTACTAGTAGGTTTGATACTAATATAGAGGATTTATATTGACCTATATTTAGGTTTGCATGTAACTCCTTCCAATTATAATAAATTTATTCAAGCGAAATAATTTTTTAATCTCAATCATATGAAATCAAATATCAAACTAATATTTTGGATATAATAGTTCAAGAATATAACACATAATTAAATCAAAATAAATCAATCAAGAAAACTGCATTGAATAAAAGATTATATCATATTAAGGTTCATCACAATTAGGCACTACAAAATTTAGTTCCTAAATATAGAAAACAAATCCAATAACAAATATTTAGAAGAAACATAAAAATAAAATAATATCTCCCTTTTATCTTTAATGAAATCTTCTTACAATTTAGATTGAAGGATGTTTTGTATGAGATCTTTTATTGTAATCTTTGTGCTTTCCTCATACTTTATTCAGAAATGCCTCTTCTTTGTGGGGTAAGATAATAGGACCTTATATTCAATTAGTTCACCATCAGTATTCTATCTCATAATTGGAATGCTCTCGAGCATGATTTTCCTATGCTCAACTTCAATAGAAACTGTAGCATACCCAACCCTTTTAATGTGTGCAGTATTCTCATCCATTGTTATAGGAATGCCATTGTAACTTGCCAAGTAACTCAGCCCCTTTGATGACCAATATTCAAGAGGTACTTTGGGCATGTTAACCCATGTTAGTATTGTTTTAATCTCAGTCCTATCTAGCTTAAATCCCATTTTCCACTTCCGTAAAAATATAGGTTTAAGTGCCAAAGGCCCTTGTCCACTACCTTGTTCTTCATTTCCTTGTATGAAATGAAAGATGAAGAGCTCTTCTTCTTCTTCTGTCCACCACCTTGTTTGTCATTTCCTCGTATGAAAAATGAAAGATAAAGTGCTCATCTTCTGTTATCAATGTAGCTTGGAGACCCACTTTTCTCCAACCCACTTCAGCCCAACGTTGCACCATCGGGTAGGCCATCCTCTTCTCCAAGAAGTATCCTACCAAGGATGGCTTCGTCTTGACAGCTCCTTATTGCAGTACGATCCCAGGTGGAGACAATGGACCTTTACTACCTCCAACTACAAAATGCAGCTTTCCAAACATATCTGGATCTCCCACTCGAATCCAAATCAGTTTCTCTAGCTTTTGTGAAGACGGAGATCAGGGTGCGGGGTGGATCAATGGAGGAGCAAGAGAGGATGGCAAGGGGGACTCCTCAATCATCAAAGGGGAGGCCAGGGGAGGTTGTGGATCTGTGAGGGACATGTTTACTGTAAACATAAACTGTCAAGTGTGCTTTAGGGGGGCTTCCAAAAACATAAACTACTCGGTTCAAACTGGGCAGATATGGCAAGAAGATGAAGTGAGGGCTTCAATGAAGGTGGACAAGTTAGAGTAAAGGCAGATGATAGGTAGGAAGGAGAGTATCAATGTAAGTGGAAGGAAATCACAACATGCAGCCATGATTCAGCTCAGGTCGAGAGGAGAGAAAACCATGTTTCGTGAGTATAGATTAATTAATTAATCTACAGTGTCACTTCACCTCTAGCCCTCTCGGCTTTGCACTCGCCAGGCTCGCCAAGTTGCTCATTGTACCTGACCAGACGCTCATGTTTCGCTCACCTCACTAATCGCTCACTCTCGCCAGTTGCTCTTGATAAAATTTCCTTTTTGAGTGGTAAAAAAGAATTATTAAATAATTCAATTTGATGTACTATCTTCCTTTTAACTTTTTAATGAAGTGCGGCAAAATAAAAAAATGTGGACGATTCCATTGTCTTTATCCCAATTTTTAAAATCACAAATACCCATTTAACCTTCTCTTTAAATTATGTTAAGAATCACCGCTTTTTATTTGATTAGAATATGCTTCATTTTTATAAATTGAATAATAAAAATTTAATCTATTACAAAGCTCCGAACACGTCTAGGCACAATAGTGGCCTTTATTCTTAACATTAATTTAGTGAATACATTTCGTACTTTTAACTTCTTTGGATAGTTCAATATCAATTTGATTCAAAAATTAAAATTAAAGGTTTATTTGGTGAAAAATAAAGTTAAAACATAATTCTTCAAAATTAATTTCAGCTCTAATAGGTCTTGAGGTAGTCAGGGACAAGAAACCTGTACTAATAGGTCTTTTTAAAACCAAAATAAAAAAAAATCCTCTTACACATTTTTGGATCAAGATTTTTTGGTGCTAATTGGGAGCTTTTCTCTAATCAGAGTGTAGGATCGCGTATGGTCCGAGTATTCACAATACGCTGCGGAAAAGACCATACAAAAACATCACGTATAATCGAAA
>JANZLF010000221.1:38834557-38845404 GCA_026546835.1 Erythroxylum foetidum
CCTAACTCTTTAGTGCTATCATACACTAATTAATGACAACTTAACTTGATGCTAACATAACTTACTTAATTTAATCTGATCAAGCTTGATTTATCATAAAAAATTCTGGGGGTAACAAATTATATGATTAAGAATCTATTTTTGAAATTGTGATGATAAAGTAATATGCTACATTTGAGTAATTGATGTTAATATGGTTGATTGGGATATATATAAGATTTGAAAAAGGATATGAAGTATGTGACATTCATTATGTCTTATTGAAATGAGGAATGCTGTGAGTTTGGTTATATGTGACATATTTATGTATTTGATGTGAGTGAGTCCATCGATGATGGTTTGCTCATTGAGTTTGCAAAACTCATCAAAATTGCAAAGTGGCTTTTCAGGTACAAAAAAGGAGCCTAGTTCCTAAGTTACTCTAGAAGAACGATTTTAGATTAAGAAATGGCTCAAAGGTCTATCAGCTAATGTTTGAGGAATAGTAGATTGTTTTATATAGTTTACTTATGTCATGTAGAACTTTTGTATAAAAGCTTGTAACCTTTCAAATGTTTTGGTAATGTAAATATTTGATTTAATGACTACAGTGTAAATCATGTTTGCAATAAAATGAAGAGTAGTAGTTGTTTTGAAGTATTGTGTCATTCTTTATAATGCCATATAGGAGAACATAACTGCTCTAAAATGTCATTATCATAAGAGATGTACTTGAATGTCCTCTAGATGTTCTGGTATATAATTTATAGTAGCAGGGTGTTACATATACCATCTTTTTTTTTTAACTCCACGTAATATTATAATATATAGTTATAACTTTGTTCAAGCCATTTAAGAACCTTATCATTGTCGCTAATTTATTCTCCTCTATATGGGCTTGAATAATGACTATTTCTATCTCCTTATGATAATTTTCCATATCATTTGGTCCTTATGTAAGACTGTGCAATGTTTAATACAAATCCCCATAATAATAACTTGCACAAATCTCCTCTTTGTAAAAGCTTTCAATTCATTCCAAGTTTATATATGTTGTTTATGATTTCTTCTCTTATTATTGATCAACTGATTCTAACAAATAATAACATAATTAGTAAACTCTATTAAACCAACTTTACGTTCTTCTCTATATTGATGATAGTTAAACATTAATTATATGTTTATCTCTCACTCCAATTAAGCTTCACGACCTACCTTTAAAGACAGGTATGGTCATCTTAATGTTCCCAACATTCGCATCCATTCCTCAAACTTTGAGCTTCCTTAGGTCTAAACATGTTCCCTTAAACCTTAAATGTAGGGTTAACATCATCTTCACTTAATTCATTATTCTCCTCATAAACCTTTGATGGAGTTGTTAAATTAACCCTGTTATACCTCCCTTTATTATAGATTTAGGATTGTTATCTTCTTTATAATTCAATAATATATTATGATTACATCTCCATTATATCCCTCACCTTGTTATACATCATATTCATCTTTTCAAATTGTTGCTACATAGTTTACATAAAGTACAACTTATCTTTGTCCTCCTTTAATGATGAACACCTTTAATAGACATATTTGAAAGCTATAAGAAAAATTAGAATAGAAAATCTTCTCACATGGTCTGTCATATGTTTACTCTTAAAAATGACAAACCACTCTTATTTCTTCCTTCACAAGTTCTTTAAATAACGAGTAAAATTCTGTTAAACCAAGGGAGGTTTCAATTGATGTTTTGATCATAAGAAAATAAGTACTACGAAAAGGTTTATATTTTGATGAGAAGGAATATGAGAATAAGATGTAGTCATGAACTCATGAAGATAATTCATAAAGTTAATAAAAGAAAAGGTAAAGTTTGTAACTTACAAAGTGGAAAACAAGTCAAGAATAATGAACATCAAGGTCCTTCTTTAGTTTATAATATTAATTGTAATCTTATTTAGTCAATTTGATGTTTTAAAAGGCTCATCATGTATGAATAGTTTATATCTCTTTATTGCATGAATCTTTTCATTCATAAAGTGGCACTAGAGTTTTGATTTTAATGGAAAAGGCTTTTGATCAATCAAACACTCTTTAGGGATCATTTTGGGAAGAGATTAAATCATATTTTCTTTAAATGAATTAAGTTTAATCATTTTTAGTTGTTAAAATCATATTTCTGCGGATTGGTCGAACTATATGGGATAATGTTTAACTAATTAAAGTTGTTAACTTTGATGTTTTGTAAGTTTGTAATAACATTGGTTAGCTAATATGCTTAATGGTTGACCAATGTATTAACAAATAATGGATTTATTCATTTAATGCACAATGGTTGTCTATTATGCTATACTAGCTGACTAGTGCATTGTAACTAGTAACATAATGACTAATTTTTTTGCTTCAACAGTTGGTAAGGGTCATGAAACCCTATAAATACATATTTTCTAATTAGTTTTTGGATTAAGAAGTATTTTGGTATCGCTTACATATACTTCTAAGTGTTTTTAAATCATTTGAGCATTATTATCTCATAATTATGTGGATAAACCTAATTAGAGTTATAAGTGATAAAGTGAGGTACTTTGAATTATAAGATTCAGTTAGGGCGTTATATCATTGTATTTGGGAGTGTTCCAAATGGCATTGAGATTCATCTTCATTGTAAAGGAAGATTGTAAAAATGTTCCTCTTAATTGAGAAAAGATTGTACAAAGGTTATTCTTCGTCTTGAAAGAAGAATTGTAGTAGAATTCCAAGAAGAGTATTGAGAGTGGATGTAGGAAAAGATTATCTATCTAACCATTATAAATCAATTTTCATTTTCTCTTTCTTATCCTCTTTAAATTATTATTCAATTGGTTAAACAGTTTATGTTAAATAATTTTTTTATTTATATATATATTGATTTTTGTTAAATTGAGTTCACTAGTTATAATAGTTATAACTTGGGTGTTATTAGAGACTAACAAATAGTATTAGAGCAAATTTATGATACAAGTATTTCAAACAAGATCTTATATCAAAGATCATAATGACATATTTAGCAACATCACCATCATCATTCAATCAAAAGCATTAGCAGGGGCACCTTTATTTGATGAAAATGATTATCTCTATTGGAAAACTAGGATGAGATTCTTCTTAATGGCTAAAAGTATAGACCTATAGAAAATAGTTTCAAATGGTCCCTTTATACCTACAAAAAATCGTAGATAATAAATAGGCCCCCCAAAAAAAGGAAGAATAGGAACCTCAAGATAAAGGATTAATTTCTTGAATAGTGGGGATGTACACATCTTATTTTATGCATTAGGAAGAAATAAATTTAATAGGGTCTTTATGCATGAATCAACTCATGGAATTTAGAATACTTTAGAAGTTACATATGGGGGAAAATTAAGTAAAGGAGAGCAAAGTTAGTATATTAACAAATCAATAGGAATTGTTTCAAATGAAACATAATGAAAGCATATCTAATATGTAAACTATATTTATTAATATTATTAATGCTTTGAATATTCTTAAAAAGAATTACACTAATGTTGAAATGGTAAAAAAGTTGCTTAGGTAACTTTCAAATATGTGGGAAGTTAAAGTGACAGCTATACAAGAAGCTAAGGATCTAAAAATATTAAAGGAACTTATTATATCTCCTTTTAGTTGTGAAGTGATGATTTAAGAGACAAAATAAGAAATGATGCTTCTAAAAAAAAGAATTTTGCATTCAAAGCCTTAAAGGAAAAATGGGGCAAAAAGGAAGAGACATCAATTAGTGAAAGTAACGAAGAAGACATTGCCTTAATCATTATAAAATTCAAGAAAATTTTGCAAAGGAAATTCTTAAAAATAAGGGACTTTAAGGATGGTAAAAGCGATTTAAAATACGCATCCTCTAATATTATTTACTTAAAATGTAGAAAACTTGGCCACAGGAAGTCATAATGTCCTTTACTTAAAGATGATGGCAAGTATAAAAGAAATAATAAGAAAGAGAAGAAGGAAAGATACAAGAAGAAATCACTTAAAGCCTACATAAGTGAATCCAAAAATGAGTAGTTGAAAGAAGAGATATCTCAAACGTACTTTATCGTTATGAATGATAATGAGGTAACATCTAACTCTAATTCTTATGATAGTGATAATGATTTGGCATGATGAATTAGTCAAAATTTTGGAAATCATAAGTTAGAACCGGAAGAAACTATCCTCTAAACTTAAGGATGCTCGAAAATAGTTGGATGTACGCATAAATGATAATGAGAATACGAAAAGTGAATTTCTTAGTATTAAAGCATCCAAAGATGTGATCATTGATGACAGTCATTCATTAGACAAATTAAAACATGAAAATGAGACATTGAAAAAGTATATTAGTGTTTTCAAGGATTCATTCATTGCCTAAATTTACTAAACAGAGTAAAAAAATTAAAAAAACTTGTTAGCAACTGAAACAAATTCCAATGATAAACATGGAATACGATACAACCATGTAAGCAAAACCAATTCTAAAACCATGTTTATAGAAGGGAAAATATTTTCATAGTGAAGAACCATTGCTTGATGAGATGAATAAGTTTAGAGCATCTATGTTTAAGTATATACATGCAAATACAACATCCACTAGGATTAATTTTAAAGAAAGCATCATGCTTTCATATATCACATATAATATAGGCATAAAGTTCAATACTCTTAATGGAACAATAGGTATAATTTCTATGATAAGATGTAAATCCACTCACACTCTTTTAGACCTAAAGGAAGCATGCATCAAGATTTCATTTATATAGGTATCATGCATATAATCATGAAGCTCATTTCACTACCTTACGAAAACATTCAACACCCTTAAATACATAAAAAAAGATTCCTTACTGTGCATATAGACATAAAAGACTAAGAAATATATTTATACATTATCATTACTCGTATAACATATTAGGTCATTTTGTGATAAGTATAGACATGTTGATAGATTTTGTTTTATTAAACAAAGGATGGTAAGCAAACCCTTAAGGAAGTGGGTTGAAAAGAAGAAGAATACTAACAACCAAGGATCTGAGTACCTAAAACACATTGATTGCCTTAATTTATAGGTTTATTATAAAAAAATATATCAAATGGTATGTAATATAGATGGTAGTTATTGAATTAAGTATTATTTTAAAAGAACTTATGTTTTTTATCTTTAGTAATCTAACCTTCTTACTTTAAAAAAGTCTTAAAGATGTTATTGTAGGATGTGGAGAAATTAGCCCTTAAGACTTTCAAAATAGTTAGTTGTTAAAAAAAAATAAGGGAGATGAAAAGTATAAGATGCTAATTATAGATTTAAAATTCAAGAAGAAATACCATTCAAATCATTCATGGATTTTGTTAAATAAAAGGTAATTATTTGTTTATGATTTTGAAATATGTGACATATTGCACTTATTTTTCAATTTAAGTCCAAATCCTTAGTGATAAATGTTGGGTTTATACTATGAATAAGGAACTGAACATTTTTCTAAGGTATAGTTTAGACCTTAGTACCTAAACTTAGAGATTATTATATAAAATAAGGATATTAAGTTAACATTACACCAATTAGGCAATAATTTCTCTAAACTTTTGAATAAACATAAGTTAGATTTGATTATATAGTATTTGTATATGATAAGGATCCCCTTATATGATTTAACTCATTTTTTATTGATATTTAGTTAATTAATTAGGTTTGTTAATAATTTTATTTGAGTTTTTAGATTGTTTTCTAACTTTTTAGTTAACCATCATCCTATAAAATCATCTTTTTGTCTTTTTATTAAGTTTATAATGAGTTTGTTTGCTTCTCTGGTTGACCACCTACGCTTATTGGTCAACCAATATCTTCAAGTGGTCAACCAATATCCCCTTGTCTTAAATTTCTTTTCGTTGAGATTGAAAGTAGATTGGCTATATACACTACTCAAGCATATCAGTCATTAATTGACTAATCTGGCTCTATGATTGACCAATATAGCGAGTTAAAAATAAATGTTCAATACTACTTCACTTTTCCTATCTGAGACAAATATTGGTCGACTAGTGTAGTTAAGTGGTTGACCAATCTTCATAATCTAAGAGATATTTCCTTCTCTTCTCTTCTTTTTTCCATTTTCTTACTTATTCCTCTCAAAACCTTGGATAACTCACTACACCATCCCCCATTGTAACTAATTACCTCATTTTTAAATTTTCTTTCCCCTTCATGTTGAAGATCATTAGCACTCACATTCTTTTTGGATAAACCCTTAATCTTTAGGGTTTTTTTATTAGTAGCAGTTCCTTAATTATTGGAATATATTCTTAAACAATTAATTAGTAGCAGATCTGGGCCAAATCTATAAGTTGTACCATTAAGTTGGGTTCAACCTTTTGTAACCAACACTGCACTTGAGGTGAAGGGATTTGGAAATAATGATCTTACATAACCTTGAGTAAATGAATCTACATAACTTATGGGACTCCATTTTTAGGTTAAGGAACAATCATTGTCTCTTTCTCTCTAACCTTATATATGTTACGATTGAAACATAATTTGAAGTAATTAGATCACTTTTGTTGAGATAGCTGATAAGTTGATAACCTAATCCTAGGAATAAACTTGAGTTTGTAAGCAACACCAATCTAAAACTCATCTTTGAATAAAGAAGGAGTACAGGCATGAAAGGCATAAGTGATCTAAGATCTTAGGTAAAGCTTGACAGAAAATACTAGAAGTATTTACACATGAGGACCATTAGATATAATTAGGGATGCTTTTATTAAAAATTCACCTTTTTTTAATCTTTAAATGTCTAATAACACCCTTTATTGAGAAAGTTTATCGATCTTGATCAAATTCACTTTGATATTTTAACCAAGTTAGCTTGATGCATGCTAATTTTTTTTGCATTTCTAGATAAATTATTTCTCTTTTACGATTCCAAAAAGGGAAAGAAAGGTTGGTGATATCAAATTTACAAGAAATGATGACATTCAAGAGGAATGACTTTTATGTTATAATATTTTTATGCTTGAGTAAATTTCTTTTATCTATATGTATGAATAATTCTTTAAATATCTTTTTTCTCTTAATATTAAATTATGTTTTATGAACAAATTAAAAGGTAGCTAATAATTATCTTGATATGGCTAGTTGTTTATGTGTTTAATTTTATTATTACTCTCTAATATCACAAATATTTTGTCATCATTAAAAAAGAAAAATTATTCAACCAATGGATGTTCCAATCAATGTTTTGATGATAAAAATCATAAATACTACTAATGGATATTATTTTGTTAAGAACGAATATAAGAATAAGAAGTAATCATAAAATCAAGAAGATAGTTTGTGAATTTGTCAAAAGAAAATATGAAATTTGCAACTTACAATTTTAAGACCAAGTCAAAAACAAAAGAATAACAACGTTAAAGTCATTCTTTAGTTTGTATTGTTAATTATAATGCCATTTAGTCAATTTTATGTTCTAAAAGACTTACAAAGTATGAATATTTTTATCACTTCATTACATGAGTCTTTTCATTCATCAAGAGGCATTAAAGATTTTGGTTTTAATTGAAAAGTCTCTTGATCTTGGAAACACTCTTTAACAAACACTGTAGGAAGTGTTTAAATAATAATTGTATTAAACAAATTAAGTTGGCGCATTCAAAGTTGTTAAAATCATGTATTTAGGGGCATTAATTGACCTATATAGGTTGATTGACCAATATAGGTTAAATTTGTTAAATTTGATATTTCAAGAATTTGTAATAATATTGGTTGATGTATTGATCAACCAGTGTACCATATTCTTCAACCAATGTTTTAATGGCTAATGAATATGTCCATTCAATGCATATTGGTTGACTAGTTCTCTACAACTAGCCATTATTATGTTTAGTTTTTTGTTCTAATAATTAGTAGAGGTACTAAAACCTACAAATACATCTTTTTTCTTTAGTTGTTACATCAAGAATAATTTGGGTGTCTTTTACACATATTTCTAAATGTTTTTAAATTATTTGAGTATCATTACCTATATTTGTGTGAGTGAGCCTTTTTGAAATTATGAGGCGATAAAGTAAGATATTTTGACTTTTAAGATTTAGTTAGAGAATTATATCATTGTACTTAGGAGTGTTTTAAATGACATTGAGGTTCCTTTTAACCATGAAGGAAGATTGTAAAAGGATTCCTCATTACCAAGAAAAGATTATACAAAGGTTGTTCTTCATTTTGAAATAAGAATTATAGTAAAACTCAAATAAGAGTTTAGAGAGTCGATATACTTAAGGATTATTTGTCAAACCACTATAAATCAATTTATACTATCTTTTTCCCATTCTCTTTAAATTATTGTTTATTATTTAATTGATTTATGATAAGCAATCTCTTTATTCTTTTGTGTGTGTGTGTGTGTGTGTCAATTGATGTTAAATTTAGTTCATTGGTAAGAAAAGTTAATGAATTTTGAACAAACTCAAATAAGAATTCAACCCTATAAATTCCAAAAATCTAAGAACTATTTGTCAAGAAGAGAAATAACTCATGAGTTGAGCAGGCAATTTAAAAACCCAAAAAAAAAGAAGGGGATTAACAAGAATTTTCAAGTTACATTTAGGAATGATTTTTTTTAGTAAACTGTTCATGCACTAACTTTCTTCTTTTCTTTTTCTTTCTTTCTTTCTTTCTTTTCTTTTCTCCTTTGATAAGATAATAATATAAACAATAGGGTTTAGAACAATCTTGATATAAAAGGCACATAATAAAGAATTGAACAAAATAAAATCCTAACTCGAGAAGAAGAGATAGAAAAACCTTAAAAATAATATGATTAATGAATTTTGATTTTTTATTAAAACTTTATAAACAAGGATACAATGCAATAAAACAAAAAGGAATCATATGGGAACATAATTTTTTAAATGAAGATATATAATGAAATCTGAATGATACAAAAATAAAAATCAAAATGATAACAATATGAAAGCAATTAGAGGTGACCTTTTTGAAGTCCAAAGTATATCCTAGTTTCAATTATAAATATCATATGAACCAACTGATTTTCACAAAATAAATTTAAAAAGTATAGCTGATCATGCTCTGAACAACTAACAACATACAACTTCAGATGGAAATGACCATTTGAAGCCAATAAATACAGTGAAAAAGTGCTATATCATAATTAGAATACGTTTAACTTTGAAACTCAGAAAATATGTTATAAATGTTAGGACCTGTTTCCGAAACCCAACTTCGGAAACATAAATCGAAAAACAAAGTGGCGAAAACGAAAGAACAGATCATAAAGCGAAAGTCACAATGAGCGAAAACCAAAGAAATCAAATCGGATCAAAAAGCAAAGGAATTGAAAGCGTGTGCGGAACCAAAAGAATCGAAAGGCTGCAATCAAATTTAAGGTCAAATTCCGACATCCGAAAACGCATACTTTTAAAAGAAAACAAACAAACACGTTGGAAAACTATAAAGACGATCCAATCTACCTCAATCCGCTTAGACAATTGGGTCTGAACCCAATTCCAAAATGGTATAAATTTTTTTTCATCAATCAAAGAAAAACCACTTCCAAAAGGGATTTTCATCAATCCCTCAAACCTCATTTCATTTTCTTCTTCATATTCATTCATATCTCATCATTTAAACAAAATCTTAATTTTCTTTTGCCATAAAGCACCTTACACACATATTGATATACCCACAATTCATACTCAATAAGCACTATATTTCAGATTAATCATCACAATTCATCGAACTTCCTGTCCAGAATCCCAACACAATCAAACACATTTATATACCTATAGCACTTCGATAATTCACAATCATCAAAATCATCGGACCTCCTATCCGGAATCCAAACACAATCAAATCATATTATATATGCCATATCCATACACAAATGTATATCCCAATTCCATACGCAAAATCCATAACTCATTATTCACATTCCAAAATAAATGCATTACAAACTTTAATGGCATTTTCAAGCTACAATACAGCATCAATCTCATAATCCGAATCCAAATACAAAGATACAACTCCAAAATACACAGGATATAAAAGTCCCAAAATCTTCGACATGTCTAAGATCTAAATCTTACAACAAATTGACTTTAAAAAAACCAATCATATACATAACGAACGGACGTCTTGACTTTCTTTCATCCAATCTCCTTCTTGATACCTAGAGATGGGGATCAAAGGAGGTGAGTTTTACAGCTTGTGGATAACATATTTATAACAGAAAAATAAGCAAAAATTATTTTCAAAACTCATTGTCATTTCATAAAATTTCACGATTGAAACATCAAATGCTTATTTCTCTAAAATCTCAATTTTTCAAAAATTCACGAACAACTTCAAATCATGTATGCATCAAAATTATAACACAACATAAGCACATAACACATCAGAAATTGGTTTGGGTCGGTCCAAAAAATAGAACATACTACACATTCCCACATAGAGGTCCTGTGTAGCCGTGAACAGAACGTACTACACCTTCCTGCATAGCGGTCCAGTATAGCTGTGAACTTATGAGAGTCCTTAATGAAATTCCAATGCCACTAGGGGGCAGGCGGGCGAAGCCTTTTTGACAAGTGCACTTGACAACTTATGGGACCTAACCAAACCCACATAATAGATATTTCACACATAAAAATCGAACTGCCCAAAGGCACCTTTCAAAAACTTAATTTTTCATAACCATGTCATATTAGACACATTTACATTCAGAAATTCACAATTTCACATAAATTCACATAGTGATTCTCAATCATTCAAAACACAAGAAAAAGCAACAATCGTAGCAATTTAGCAAATCATTTAAAAACAATGGATTTTA
>JANZLF010000221.1:38845504-38885392 GCA_026546835.1 Erythroxylum foetidum
AAATATACGTAACTTATATATTGCAACCAAGTAATTTTTGGTTGCAAAATGTATATAATTAGCAACCATTTTACTATAGTTGCTGAGAATTTGGTTGCTGAAACTAAATTTTCTTGTAGTGTGTATTGTTGTAACCTTAAATTGTTGGGAATTTAAGACACAATTTAGAGTTTCAAAAATTTTAAGATCCATGTCAGCTACATGGCTAATGTGGCAGCTAACTTCAAAGATACCAATTAAGCATGACTGATGGAACAAAGCAAAAATTTAGAGATTCATTAGTCTGAGAATCAAATTATGTCTTTTAAAATGTTAGTCTTTTTGAACACTAACAAAAAATATAGTTTAACGTAAATTTTAATGTAAACATTAAGAAACTTAAAAAAAATCTAATCTTCATCTTATTAACAAGTATGGGAGGACTATTACCCTACTTAGCTTATGCACTTAGTTCACTATAAGAAAAATAAAGTTTAGTGATGGAAATTACCGATAGAATGTATACACATTCCGTCAGAAAGGTTATTTAGCGACGAAATTTACCAACAGATTAAGGCATCGGAGATACGATCGCAGGTAAATTTACCAACAGAAATTTTATATACCGTCGGTGAATATACATAAGGTTATTCTGTGTTATCTTCGATCGGTAAATTTACTGACAGAGAAGATTTATCTGTCAAAAAAAGTATCGACGAATTTTGTTATTCCATAGGTAAATTAATATTCTCATTACCAATAGTTATTTGTTTTCTATCGATAAATCGATAGATCTTATCGACAAACTTTGTTTTTTCGTGGTAAAATTACTAATTTTACCAACGAACTTTTTTTCCATTAGTAAATTACTAAATACTATTTTTTAAAATTTTCTTGCATTAAATTTTATTTGATGATGTTATGGTTGATGCATAATTTAAACATTTATGAGATATCTATTTATAATATTTTGATTTGTTTCAACATTTAATTTATTAAATTTATTAAAATAGAAAGTTGATTAATGATATAAAGTAAAAATTATTTTAATTGATAATAAAAAATTATTTTGTACATAATAAGTACTTGTAGGTCATACAAAATGACTATAAATACGCTATTCATTTGGTGACCGTAGGTGCTCTGATTGCTACAATGAGGTGCTACGCCTCCGCTTCAACTCATCCACCTCATTACAGAGCTGAGCTATATATTCCATCAACTGTTGCAACTGAGTTGTCAATATCTGCACTGTGCTTCGAAACTCATTGACTTCATTGGTTGTTGACCGCCTACTAAATGTTGCTGCACTGGATGTGGAGGATTACGAATAACATGTATTCGCAAATGAATCTAAGTCAAATATCCTTCCACGACAATCCCTACCACCCACTGCATGAAGACATGTTTGAGTCTCATCAACATCTTCAAACTGCTCATCCACCTTATTACAGAGCTGAGCTATATACTCCATTGACTGTTACAACTAAGTTGTCAATGTCTGCATTGTGCTTCGAAGTTCATTGATTTCATTAGTTGTCGATCGCCTACTAGATGTTGCTATATTGGACATGGAGGATTGCGAATAACATGTGTTCACAAATGAATCTAAGCCGAATATGCTTCCACAACGATCCCTACCACCCATTACATAAAGATAGATTTGAGTCTCATTAACATCTTCAGATTGCTAAGACTGTCGTTGAATACTTTCTTGTATTTGGTCCTATCATAAGGCAATGTTTATGTTAGTAAGTAATAACTATTAAGCATTAATATTAAAGCATAAATTTCACATACATTAAGTTCTCTATATCGGGTTTTGATGAAGATCACACCGTCATGCTTCTTATTGTGAGTGTGCAAAAAGAGTAGACGGAGTGTAGACCTCATGCCCATAGACTTTTTCTGCATTAAAATAAAATGTTATAAGTGAACTACAATTTATAACATTATCATTCTTCATAATATATATATTTTCATTCAAAAATTCACACATCAAATTAAATTGAAATACATAAAAGTAAAAAAAAATCAGAATATAAATATAAAATGTAGATACTCACAAGTCTCTCTACATGATCGTGGTAGGTAATAGATTCTCCAGCATGTATGGACAGACTCTCTCCCCCCGGTCCTTTACATTTGTTAGTAGAATTACGCTCTGAAATGGACATTGCCTCGGGTGATGTCCAACATTGCTGCCAACGACTCGATATTTCTTTAGAAACATAAGGTGGTTGTAAACCAGTCTTATGTATCGTACCAACAAAGTCTGAATAACGTGTATATGCTTGTCTCTTCCGTACTTTATAAATGACCGAATCAAATTCATAATCCCAAAAAATTCTTTCTGAAATAAAAGGAAAAACATGCGACAAGTATTTATAATGTAATAATATTTATCTAATAAATGTATAAAAATCAATTTAAAAATAAAAATAGTTTTTTTACCTCAATCTCCTTATAGTAAAATTCCTTTGTCGTCTGAGAGATATTCTTCCATATATAACCCTCAACATCAATCTTCTCCTTAAATTTGGATGTCATGTTTCTTGAGCATGGTCCAGACAAAATCAACCTAATATTAAAAAAATTAATTTTGTATCATTTTTAAATTTATACCTATAACTTAATTATAAACATACGGTGTTTCAAGTATTCACTTATAGATTGTTGATAACTGTGATGTAAGTTCTTCCATCAGCTCCCTCAGCTCCAAGCTAGAGGTCGCCTCCTTCATTCGCATTGTTTGCCCCTGATATCTTTGTTAGTATAGAGGTGGTGGATGGTGTAGTAGCAGGTACGAAAGGTAATGCCTTATCTGCAAGTGTAGTAGTAGCTAGAGGTACATCATTTAATTCAGTTGCAGCTGCAGAATGTGATACTTAACCTAGACAGTAAATGGCTCCAAATCGTGGTTTGAATCTTAGTCACATTATACCCTATTTTCTCTTTGGTGACATATTTCAACCTGAACTTCATATCCCATCCTTTGAATTAATATTTCCCATTTTCATCTTGGTTTGTTTATACTATTTATACTACTCTTACGATAGTTCTATCAAATTTGCGACGGTAGTAATAACCGTTAACCCTCTTACTATTATAAACTTCAACTGTAACTAGTGAGTTAGAAGTAGTTATTCATAAGTTTGTTGTTCATGACCATTTGCAATAGAAATACAGCTGGTGATACTATTTATAGTTTCTAATAATCACCAAACAGAACTTCACATTTCCTTCAATAACATGCCTATATCCTTGTATGTAAGTCATAGAAATTTTCTATATGCATGGATCATGCGAGAATATTTCCTACTTGCTTGACATGTTGAAAGAGGAAGGTAGAACTCAAACCTACAAAGGCATAATGCATCTAAGAATGATGACTACAGGTCTCAGTCTCAGGGTGATGCTTCAACTTCCATACATCAACTATGCTTGTTTTCACTCAGAAAGTCTACATAAAGACTCTTATAATTAGAATGATAAACTCTCCAACAAGATTATTTTCTCATAGATTTCAGCTAATTATTAAGGAGAGGCAGGATGGCTTAACGACACCAATCTTAACTGTCATAGTATTCAAGATTTTGCAGCTAGCTGAGACTTAGTAAACTTCTTATACTACCCTCCAAGTAACCAACTAATGTTTCACTTTAAGCTTCAAGGTAACTAAAGTGATGTTTAACGCTTCGCAAGGGCACATCAAGGTAATTTTAATTGAGATGGAAGCTTCAGATCTTCCCAATCTTCACTGTCCAATGTTTTGAAATATTGTACTAGAGATAGAATTAGGAGCTCATATTAATTTTGAAATATTGTACTAGAGATAGAATTAGGAGCTCATATTAGTTAGTAGTTAAATAACAAAATTTTCCAAGCTCTTTAAGTAACACAAGCAAGGAAGAAGTATGTTTCTGCCCAATGTTCTTTGAACTCACTTTTCATAATGTCTAAATTGTTTATATTTGTGATTTAACCACGAATTAAAATGTTTCCTAAACCACACACTAGAAATTGTCCAAAGAAGAAAATTATAAGTTTTGGTCTGTCTTTTAAGCTCATTGCACTTCACACACAAGCAAAGTCAACCTTCTTTAGATTACACAAAGCCTTCAAATGTTCATACACAGGCAACATCAACTTTCTATAGATTGTGCATAGCCTTCAAATAGTAACACAAATACATTATTCTCTAATTCAACAAAACAGATAGAATTGAAATATTGTACTATGAAAGTCTTCTATCAAATCCTAATCCAAGGATATTATATTAACATATGGAAGATCAAAATCATTATGATGGAACGTCAATTTTATACTGTATCTTAGCTTTTAAACCTTAATGCAAATCAAAGATGCCTATTATGATTTGTTCCTTTAACTAAAATTATGAAATTCATACTCAAAAAGAACCGAAAATAAAAAATTTAAATCATTTTTTCAAAGAACAGACATTTCATCAGACACCTTACATACATCAAAAATTCATCCCAACATCACTACCAAAATCACGTCATGTCCCTTCTATCACTAACATTTATACCTTAAAGTTGTTTACCAATCACAAAATAGACAAATAAACGAAAGTAATCAAATACCCAAATATAACTTTCATCTAATATACAAAAATATCTCCACCGAAGGACACGATGTCAATAGCTGGAGAAGACAACAATGACGAGCAGAAGATGCAGCAAGAAGACAATGTGAACGACAAAGACACCAAAGAGAAGACAACGCAGATGAGAGGAGACGTAGCAGGAAGAAGGAAGAAGAAGATGGAATACCAAATGATGTCATTTTCTTTAACTTTAAACTCACCCGTTGTCCTCACTCCCTAGTCTTTTTTTGGATTAACTTTAACATGCTAAAGCCAAAGAAGACGACATTTAACTTCAAATCTTACCAACGAAATTAATCCAAAACTTTTTAATTCTGCCAACAATTCTTGCCTTCTTTACCGATAGGCATTTGATACTGTCGATAAATTCTGTCGAAAATTAATTTTGCCAGGATGATTTCTCTCTGTATTTAGTGATGGATATTAGTATCGCTGCTAAACGAAATTTTCCCCAACAATTTTACCGACGAAAATTAGATTTTTGTTGGTAATTTGCAACAGTTTCTTTTCCTTTAATTTTTTTTCCATCGGGTGAGTTTAAAGTTAAAGAAAACGACGTTTAACTTGAAAATTTACCGATGGAATTTACCGATGGAATTTTTCTATCGATAAACCTAAAACTTTTTAATTCTACCAACAATTCTCGCTTTCTTTATCGATCGACATTTGATACCATCAGTAAATTCCATCGTAAATTTTGTCGGGATGAATTCCTTCTGTATTTAGCAACGGATATTAGTATCGCCACAAAATGAAATTTTTTCTGACTATTTTACTGACCGAAATTAGATTTATGTCTGTAATTTGCAACGGTTTCTTTTCATCGATAATTTTCCGTCACTAATTCCCATTTTCTTGTAGTGGTGAAGACATCGGGTGAGTTTAAAGTTAAAGAAAACGACGTTGTTTGGTTTACCCAAACGACGTTGTTTGGTTTACCCAAACGACTTCTTTTTCATTAACTTTAAAACGCTAAAGCCGAAGCAAATGACAACGTTTAACTTCAAAATTTACAATGAAATTTACTGACGGAAATTTTCCTTCGATAAACCCAACACTTTTTAACGAAATTTATGGACGAACATTTGATACCATTGGTAAAATATGTCGCAAATTTTATTGAGATGATTTCCCTCCGTATTTATTGACGGATATTAGTACTGTCGCTAAACAAAATTTTTCCCAACAATTTTACTGACAAAAATTGGATTTCCATTGGTATTTTGCAACGATTTCTTTTCCATCAGTTTCTTTCCCGTTGGGTGAGTTTAAAGTTAAAGAAAACAATGTTGTTTTCATTAACTTTAAAACGCTAAAGCTGAAGCAGATGACGACGTTTAACTGGAAAATTTTTGTAAATTTTCCATCGGTAAACCAAAAGCTTTTTAATTCTGCTAACAATTTCCACTTTCTTTACCGACGAGCATTTGGTATCGTCCGTAAAGTCCGTCGCAAATTCTTCCAGGATAATTTCCCTCCATATTTAGTGACCGATATTACACTACAAGAAAATTGTGGATTAGCGACGAAAACTTAGCGACAAAAAAGAAATCGTTGGAAATTAATGACGGAACGCATATTTCTATCACTAAAATTGATTAATTTAGTGACGGTACTACTATTGTAGCTAAATATGGATGAAAATTGTCGCGGCAAAATTTGCGATAAACGTTAGCGACGGAAAAATATGGACATCAGTAATTAACTACAAGAAAAGCGAGAATTAGCAACGGTACTAATATCTGTCGCTAAATATGGAGGAAAATCAACCCGATAAATTTTGCGATAGATTTTAGCGGGAATTATTGGCGGAATAAAATAATTTTGAGTTTACCTACGAAAATTTTCGTCGGTAAATTCCGTCAGTAAAAGATTTAATGACACTATAAGAGGTCTGTCGGTAAAAAGGTGAAAAATATTGGTGGAATAAAAAAATTTTGAGTTTAAATATTGGTGGAATAAAAAAATTTTGAGTTTACCTATAGAAATTTCCGTTGGTAAATTCTTTATTTAAACTTACCCGACATCTCCCCTGCAGTTGCGCCTTCTTCTTCCTTCTTCCTGCGTCTCCTCTTTGGTTTTCTTCTCTCCGGTTTCTTTGTTGTGGACTCCTTTTCTAGCGTTGTCTTCTCCGGCCATTGTCATGGTGTCCTTCGGGGAAGGTATTTTTACAACTACTGTCATGTGTTTTTTCGTATAACATAAAGACAACTTTGTCCTTATCAAGCTCAAGTGAGTATTTAAACCTACTCTAGTTTTACAAACAAAATTCTACATATGTTGATCCTCAATACTGTTAAAAGATTAGCATAAAATTCTTCTTCTTTTTGTGGATGCTTAAAGAAGCTAAACAGTTCAGAACATTGTTTCTAGCTCCTATCAAAATTGCTAGTAGTAGAACAAAGAAGTTGTTGTCAAGTCTTCTACACAAGTCGCAGCCTGTAAAAATCTTCATTACAGAGCATTTGAATAGGTAAAGCCATATTGGTATGCATAAGCATAACAGACCACTTATATTTAATGTCGGGTTTTTTTAAAAAAATTAAAATTATTTACCGACGGAAAATAGAATTATGTCGGTAAAATCCATTATATTTACCGACAGAACACTGAAAATTGTTGGTAAAATGTAAGATATTTACCTACAGAATAAAGATTAATCGTTGGTAAAATTACCTATAGAAATTGGATTTCTGTCGGTAAAATTACCAACGAAAATCCAATTTCTATCGGTAAATTTATCGACAGTCGTTTTTTCGACGTCTTTTGTCCGTCGGAATATTCCGTTGCAAATTTTATTGCCGATGAAATCCAAACATTTTTTGTTGATAATTTCTGTCGCTAAATGACATTTTTCTTATAGTGTTAGTACTGTCGCTAAACGAAATTGTTCCTGACAATTTTATAAATGAAAATTAGATTTCCATCAGTAATTTGCAATAGTTTCTTTTCCGTCTCTAATTCTCGTTTTCTTGTAGTGGTGAAGACATCGGGTGAGTTTAAACAAAGAAAACGACGTCATTTTCATTAACTTTAAAATGCTAAGGCCGAAGCAAACAACGACATTCATCTTCAAAATTTATCGACAGTATTTACGGACAAAAATTTTCCGCCAATAAACCCAAAATTATTTAATTCTATCAACAATTCACGCCTTCTTTACTGACGGACATTTGATACCGTCAGTAAAGTCCGTCACAAATTTTGTCGGGATGATTTTCCTCTGTATTTAGCGGATATTAGTACCACCGCTAAACAAAAAAAATTTCGACAATTTTACCGAAGAAAATTGGATTTCCGTTGGTAATTTGCAACGGTTTCTTTTCTGTCGAGTGAGTTTAAAGTTAAAGAAAACGACGTCGTTTAGTGTATGACGTCATGTCGTTTGGTGTTAAACCAAACAACGTCGTTTTCATTAACTTTAAAATGCTAAAGTCGAAGTAGACGATGACATCTAACTTGAAAATTTACCGACGGAAATTTTCCGTCCACAAACCCAAAACTTTTTAATTCTGCCAATAATTTCCGCTTTTTTTATAGACGGACGTTTGATACAATCATTAAAGTCCATCGCAAATTTTGTCAAGATAATTAAAATTTTCATATTTAGCGATGGATATTAGTACTACCGCTAAATAAAAAAAATTGACAATTTTACCGACAGAAATTAGATTTCGATCGGTAATTTGCAATAGTTTCTTTTCCGTCGCTAATTCCCGTTTTGTTGTAGTGGTTATAAATGATTTTAATACTTGTATCTCACTAGTTATTTTTATTAAAAAATTATTATTATGACATAGTTGAATATCTTCATTACTAAAACTGAACAATTAAATTATTATGTTTGGATAGTTATATCATTTTTATTTTTGATAATTTATTTAAAAATTAATTATGCTAAATTTTTATTTTTTAGCTTTATTTTAATATCTATGTTTTAATTTATCATTTACTTGTATCTAATGTTTTTAACTTATATTGTTAAATGGCATAGATTATTGGTTACGTTGTATGTATAGAAAAGAGAATGAGAAGTATGCTGTCTGTGCCCGTGAGAGTTGAAAAGAGAGTTGCACTTTTCGTGGCAGTCCTCTGTTTTCACTTAGGTTGATTAAAATAAATTTGCTACATAAGCAAATAACGTGGCAATAAGTCCTCGGGTGTTATCGGGCACTTTCCATAAGAGATTGAGAGTTGGAATCTTCTCAACGTCTGAAGTTGATGACAAATTAGCTTACTAAATATGTCGCTAGTGTACGACAATCAGTATTGGTCAGACTTAATAACAATGTCAGTAAAACTTAGAGTTTTCTTTTTACTCTATAGCTTTAGCGATTTACATGTATTTAAAAACTAGTTGCCTCAGTTGCAAGACCATACTTTGATGTGCTTGAGAATTAACATGAACTTATTTACATTGTGGACCTGGCTATGGAAAAAGGTCCATATTATATGATATTTGCGGGAAAGTCTCTGACATTAGAAAAGGATATTTGGACATGAGTGAAAAGAGGATAGGTCCGTAAAACTCCATTATCCACAAACCTGAAGAGACCAGTGGCTGTGGTTGTAAGAGAACGAGAGAGGAACTGTGTACTGTGTGACTAATGGTAACAGATGAGTTCGATATCTCAAAGTGTGTTGATGGCATTGACTGTTACAGTGAACAAGTATACTTCGTCCAATGTTCATGCAGTTCATAGAAGAGAAGGCAATAGACCCTCTACAGCTTCTTCAACAACTGCCACCGAAATTGGAAGAAGAGGTATTCTCCTAGCTGCTATGGTTGGTGCTTATCCAACCAGTGACTCCAAGACTGAGCTTCTCAAAAGTAACAGTTCATTTTTTCTTGTTCTTATTGCTCTTAAAATCACACTAGTAGTTGGTAGTGCTGTTGGAAGTTGCCGTTTTTAATTTTGCCCATGCTAGTATGATACACACTTGTGTTTAGTTACCAATTCATGACAGACGACTAAACCTTATTTTTCGGTCATCAGAATATCTGAAGAAATCAGAGGAAAACAAGGCCAAAAATGACAAGGAGGTATGGCATACAATATGGTGTGAAATGGCTGTGTTTTGGAACATCACTACCCACCAATGATTCGGCTTCCCCAATTAACAGTTGATGTTTTGTTGTTCTCAGAGATTGGATAGCTATTACAAGCGGAACTACAAGGATTACTTTGACTATGTGGAGGGAGCTTTGAAAGGGAAGAAGGAGCAGGATCTAACTGAATCAGAAAAGGGCATTATAGATTGGCTAAAGAATAATAGATAAAAGCAGATTATTATATTCTCAAGAAACAGCGATGGTTTCTCTTTTGTTATCAACCAATATTGCCAAGCTCTCTCGTCTGCAAATTACATCTTTTCTTCACTGTTCCTTTTCTGCCCATTGCTCCTTTTCTCAACTTCTCTGATACGAACGCATGCAATCCTTAGAATTAGTGTATTATTAGCACCAAGCCATGTGATTCTATCTTACTACATCTTGCCCATGTGTGCAAGTCCTTTATTGTATAAACAAGGACCTGGAATTCCTTCTTCCATTGTTCATTACTTTTATGCGACTGTTTGAATATTTATGCAGTTGATAAAGGAACTTGGACGATGTTATGGTTACAAATATGCATTCTTCTTTTTAAGATTCAAGAAAATTGTATTATTTCGGGGTTATGATCTAAAAGCTCATACAATGATGTAGGTGATTACCGGTAAAGTCAGTTATAACCTAGTTTAATGGTAGTATAATCGAGGTTTATTTAGTGTCCATTTAAAATATAACAACTATAAATTGTCTCCTTATCCAAAAGAAGTGTATTTGATGTAAAGTAACAACGGAGTGAAGTTTAAACGTTCTTTGAGAGTAGGAGAAAAAGAAATGAAAGTTGCAAGTACATTCTTAAGCTGGGGGCACTGACTTAAATTCATTGAAATGCAAATTTTACATTTATAAATAGGCAGTAGCAAACTACTAGTAGATCACTACCCCGTGATCTTAGAAATATGACATAATCTAAACCACTAACAACAAAATCAACAACTTAAAAACAAGAAAATAACGGTCCTAAAAAGTAGGAACTAACTCCTAGTTTTACTAGAAACCTAAAACATGTTTCAACACTCCTCTTGCCTTAAGACTTGCAGACTTTAAGTCTTACTCGCAGCTCATCAAACTTGCTTACAAGCAAAGGCTTGGAAAAAACTTTCGGAATTTGATCTTTAGTTTTGCAATGAACCAAAACAACTTCACCATCTTTCTGAACATCCCTTAAAAAGAACAACTTAATGTTGAAGTGCTTGGTTTTGCTATGGAACAATGGATTGTTTAAAATGGAAATGGCAGCTTGATCATCTACTTTGATCTTTGTGCCTTCTTTCTACTCCAATTTCAAATCAAATAAAATTTTCTTCATCCATAAAACTTGATTGATAGCAGCAGTAGCAGCAATAAACTCTACCTCAGTAGTAGAATGAGAAACAATCTCTTGCTTCTTTGAACTCCAAGAGAAAAATCCTGAACCAAGTATAAAATAGTAACCTAATGTGCTCTTCATATCATCAATGCAACCACCCCAATCACTCTTTGAAAATCCAACAAGCTTGAAGACCTTGCTACTTGTGAACTTAACACCATAATCATAAGTTCCTTTGACAAATCTGAGCACTCCTTTGGCAGCTTTGAGATGATTTTCACTGGACACTGCATAAAATGAGATAAAGCATATACAACATTTAAGATATCAGGTCTAATTGCATATAACAGACAACCAATCATGGTTCTGAAGTAGGCTTCATTAACTTTGGTAGCTCCATCTTCCTTGATGAGTTTCTCCTTTTGATTCATAGGAGTACTAATTTCTTTGCAATCTTCAACCTTGAATTTTTTTCATAATCTCTTTGGTATATTTCTGCTGACATATAAAGATTTCATGTTCTTCTTGTCTGATTTCCATTCCAAGAGAGAAATTTATAAGTCCCAGATCAATCATTTCAAAAAATTCAATCATTTCTTGTTTGAATTTTTTCACAAGTTTTGTGTTATTCCTTGTCACTAATAAATCATCCACATAAAGAGAGACAATAAGAATATAAGCTCCTTTCTTCTTGATGTACAAAGTTGTTTTAGAAAGGATCTTCTCAAAGCTCAAGTTTAGCAAGTATTTATCTATTCTACTGTACCAGGCTCTTGGAGCCTATTTTAGGCTATAAAGTTCTTTTTTAAGAAGATAAACTTTGTCCTCTTCCCCCTTCTTTGCATAAACTTCAGGCTACTCTATATAAATCTCCTCCTGTATAAAACCATTCAAGACTGTAGACTTAACATCATGTTGAAAAACCTTCCAGATGTTCTACATTGCAATAGCTAAGAGAAGTCGGATGGTATCAATTCTTGCAACTTGTGCACACGTGTATGAATAGTCCACACCAAGAGTTTAAGCATATCTTTTTACTATGAGCCTAGCCTTGTACTTGTTGATAGCTCTATCAGCATTCAACTTTGTTCTAAACACCCACTTGACCTTTATAACATTTCTATTTAAAGTCTATCCACCAGCTCCTAAGTGTTGTTTTTCTCAATCATAGAGAGCTCCTCCTGCACTGCAACTATCCAATTCTGGTCTAGCTTGGCTTCAGCATAGCTTGCAGGTTCACATCAGGCAATATTGCACCTCTAGTAAACATCATCAAGTGATCTAGTATTTCTAATATGAACATCATCCACAAGTTCATCTTGAAGTATCTCAAATTGTGGCTCTCTCATTAGAGCCAAACTCTTCTGACCATGCCAACACCATTCTTTCTCCTCCACAAAATACACATCTCTGCTTATAATAATCTTTCCAGTTTGAGGCTGGTATATTTTATAGGCTTTTGAAAAAGTACTATACCCTATAAAAATTCCTAGCAACACCTTCTTATCAAGCTTATCTCTCTTTATCTGTGGAACATAAGTAAAACATAGACATCTAAACACTTTAAGAAAGCTCATAGATGGTTTGTAACTATACCATGCCTCGAATGGAGTTTGATCTTGCAGTGCTCTTATGAATAATCTATTTTGTAAGAAAACTACAGTATTTTTTGCTTCTGCAAAGAACTTCATTGGCATATTCTTTTCATAGAGCAGACTTCATGTCATCTTGAATCAAATGCTCATCAATTCTACTGTATCAGGCTCTAGGTGCTTGTTTTAAGACATATAAGGCTTTCTTAAGCAAATACACATCATCTTCATGCCCTTTGATTGCAAATCCATCAGGCTGCTCAATGTATATCTCCTCCTTAAGAAAGCTATTCAAAAAGGCTAATTTAATATCAAGTTGATAGACTTTCCAACTCTTTTGTGTACCCATTGCAAGCAACAACCTAATTGTATCTAGTCTAGAAATAGAAGCAAAAGTGTTAGAAAACCAAAACTAAAAATTTGAGCATACCCTTTCACAATAAGCCTGACTTTATGCTTGTTGAGTGAGCCATCAGGATTTAACTTGATTTTAAATAGCCACTCTACTATAATCACCTTTCTTTCTGCAAGTCTTTTTACCAACTTCCAAGTCTAATTTTTTTTAATCATCTTGAGCTCTTTCTTCCTTATAGTAACGCATTTTGGATCCTTCTCATCTTTCCAAAAATCTGCAGGTTCAAGTATAGCCATATTACATCTCTGATAAATATTGGAAATGGTCTTATACCTCTAACAGGAATTTCACTAAACATCTCTTCTTCTTTGATTTGCAATTTTAGAGCTTGGTCAAGAATCAAAGTTAATTTCTATCCTTCCCAATCCCACTCATCATTCTCCATGAAATGCACATCTCTGCTTATCAAAATTTTCCTAATGTTTGGTTGGAAAATTATATAAGCCTTAAATATTGCGCTATAACCAACAAAGATGTATGCTTTTGCCTTTTTATCTAGTTTATCGCTTTTGATATGAGGAGCGTAAACAAAGCACAAGCATCCAAACACTTTGAGATTTTTTAGAGAAGGTTTAAAATCATACCAGGCTTCATATGGAGTCTTTCCTGCAATAGCTTTATAGGAAGCCTATTGATAAGGAAGATTCCAGTGTTTGCTACTTCGGCCCAATATTCCTTTAGCAAATTCTTCTCAAACATCAAACATCTATCCATCTCCATTATGGTATGATTCTTTCTCTCACTAACTCCATTTTGGTGTAGAGTGTATAGAGCAATGAGTTGATGTTCAATACCAGTCGTTTCATAAAAAAGATTAAACTGATCAAATTTGTACTCTTTGCCATTATCAAATCTCAAAGCTTGGATTTTATGCCCACTTTATGTTTCAATCCATTGCTTAAATTTCCAAAACACACCAGCAACTTTTGACTTGAATCTAAGAAAATAGATCAACACATTCTAGAATAGTCATCAATGAAGATTAAGAAATACCTGCTCCAATTGAGAGATGGAGTTTTTTAAGGTCTAGCCAAATTAGTATGTATCAATTGTAGTTTTTCAATAGCACTCCAAGTTGCTTGCTTAAAGGGAAGTCTCGATTGCTTTCCTTATTGATAGGCTTTACAATCTGGATTTTCAAATTAAAGGTGAGGGAGACCTTAAGCCAGTTCTTCTCTCTATAAATTCACAACAGTTTTATGATTGAAATTTCCAAGCCCTTTGTGCTAGAATTTTTTATATATTTTTTCTTTAGAAAATGTTGCTTACTTCTTCTCTAATGGATCAAGTACAAAAGCTCTTCTCTTTCATTTTTACTTTGAACACATCTTTGTCTTCTATATCCTTGATTAAACATTGATTTATTTCAAAGATAACTTTGAAACCTTTTTTAATCAACTGACCAACTCTCAACAAATTTTGACTGATATTAGGTACAAATAACACATTTTGATAAGCTTTGTACCTAAAGAGTTTTCAATTGCTACTGTTCCTTTTCCCTTGAATGCAAGGCACTCTCCATTGCTAATCTTCGGTTCGAAATCTATGAAATGTCTAACTCTTTGAAGAGATCATGATTAAAGTTCATCTGGTTGGTACAACCATTATTAATGATTCACTTCCCACATGACAGGTTGCAAAGTAATAAGCTACAAAGAGTTGCTCCTCCTCTTCTAGATCAGCAACATTCTTTTGCTATAGATTCACTTGTGTCACTGTCTTTTATTGAGTATTGCTCTTGTAAATTCTCTGGTGATGTCCCATCTTCTGTCCCTTCTCACATTGTTGGTCTAACTTTCTCCAGTATTTGAAAGGTGGATGACCCTTCCTTCCACAGTGTTTATAATTAGCGAAATCAGATTTTGTTCCCTTACTGGCATTAGGAGAATCAGCACCTAAATTTCCCTTCTTGTTCCTCTCATTCTTCTTCCCTTTTCCTCCTTGACTGGAGTGATATCTTGTAGTTAATGCTTCTTTAACAAACCCTTCAAACTTTATGAGCCTTCTTTGTTCTTGTACATGGAAAGCATACATAAATTCTGCCAAACTAACCTATGACTAGTTTTTAATGTTTCCAAGCAAGGAAATGATTGCTTCAAACCTTTCAGGAATAATTACAAGAATTTTTTGAACTAATTTCGAATTAGGAAATTTAGAACCAAGTAACTTGACTTTGTTAACAATTCTAATCAATCTGTCATAGCACTCCACTATCTCAAAAACCTTCATCTTTTGAAGCTTAAATCTCTGATTAGGTTCAGAATTTGCATTCCCTTAATCCTCCCACCTCCTTCATACTCCTCCTTTAGGAAATTCTAAACTTCAAAAGTTGATTTCAACATCATGATTATGACAAATATTTTAGGGGAGACCTTAGCAAATAACGTAGAATTCCTAAAAATCGGCAACTAGTACTAGCCAAATCAATTGAACCAGTCAAACAACTAAGAAATTGAAAATGACAAAAACTTCCTAAAAATTAGCAAGTACTACTAGACAATCAATTGAACCAGTCAAACAACTAAGAAATTGAAAATAACAAAAGACATTTAAAATTCCAGCTTGGATAATGTTACAGCAACTGAACCACAACTTCAACACAAGATATCTTCAAGTGAGTCAAACTATAATCATAGACTTGTAACTTATTCTTCACAAGAAAAATCCTAAGGAAAATCAATTTTCTAAATGGGGAGCCTAAGGGGCAAAAAAGATTGGTATCTTCTATAAAGAAAGTCTAAGTTTATATATTATAATTCCAAGTAGTTCGAACAATAGAAAAATGAGAGAACAATAGAGATCCAAGAATATGTGCAACATAAGGAACTATCAGATGATGCTAAGATAAGGAGCCTTAAATGCAAAGCCACAGGGTTATGCTGATAAACAAAAAACTTTATCATATTTCTTTTACTTTACCTTATATTGTTACAAGCGATCAATCACAATAACCAAAGAACAAGTATGAAAATCACAAACACACATATTTACGTGGTTCATCAATATTTGGCCTAGAAATAGCTTATACAAAGATATTATTAGCCAATAGTAAGGAAGGATACACAAAATTATATGAAGATATGTGACATATATCAATGACACTTAAACATATATCATAAGTTTATGGCCAATTACATGCCCATGTTTAGCCTGACATCATTTTCCCACTAGAAGATGGGCATCATATAAACCTTTTCCTCATGTAATGCATTAGAATGAATGTATCATAATGGCGATAAAATACTTCACTAAATGGGTACAAGTTTAATCTCTATATGGTTCCTTTGCTATTATTATAGATAACAACCTACATATTAGTAACAAAGGATTCTTTCAATTATACAAATAAATGAAAATCATGTAAAGCTCTGCATATGTTGCTCATCCACCAACAAATGACCTAGTTGAAACTATAAACATAACCATTATTTAAGACTTAAATACCAGAGTAGAGAAGTCTAAAGAAACTTTGGTAGACCAAATCCACTCCATCCTCTAAGATATTGCATCACACCTAGAACTTTTGTAAGAGAATCACCCTTCAGTTTGGTCTTTGAGATAGAGGCCCAAGTTTTAATAAAGCTAAATATTGAAATCCTAAGAGTGGCCAATACCAGTAAGAAGTTAATAGAAAAGGCATGAGAAATGAGCTCAACTTACTAAAAGAAATAGGAGACAGTGCCTTTATAAAAAGGATTTGAGTACTAACAAAAGGTTAAGGATTACAACATAAAGAGAACCAACACACAAAATCTAAAGAAAGGACACATGATCTTAAGAAAAACTGATGTGATAGATATAGGTAAGGCAAAGGGAAAGCTTACAACAAAGTAACATGACTCATTTATTATTAAAGTTGTAAGATCATAAACCTGTAAGTTATCTTATTTCAGCGGGCGATGAATTCCATAACTATGGGATAGGCAACATTTACATCCATACTATTAAAAAAACTTATCTTTTTTATGCTCAATTTTTTATCTTCCAAAGCATCATGATTTATACCCAGTTTACACATCTAAGACATTTTTGCTTTAAGATAAATTGTGCGTTCATAAGACACAAATTTATTAAGTGATCATGCATGTAAAATATGTTCACTTTAAGAAAAAATGTATTCATAAAATGAAAATTTGTTAAGTTGTCCCATACTTAAGACATTATTAGTATTAAGGCAAATTTTAGGATGTAGATCTAATGAGTAATCTTGTACCTAAGACATTTTCCCTATAAGGCAAAAAGTATTTATAAGAAAAAGATTTGTTAAATTATTATGCACTTAAAACGTTCTTATCTTGAGATAAAATGCATTTATAATACCAAATTTATTAAATGATTGCACACCTAAGACATTTTTGCTCGAATTAAGGCATAATATATCTATAAGATGTAGATCTACTAAACCAAAGACATTTTCTTTGTAAGGAAACATAAAATTGTAAGACTTAGATCTGTTATGCAATTGCACAACTAAGATATTTTTGTTGTAAATAAAAAAAACACGTTCATCAAAATAATAGATATTTGATAATAGTGATCATAAACACATTTTTGTTTTACGCTTTCGTTCAAGTACGTATTTGTCAAACTATAGATGGACACTTAAGACATTTTTACAACTAATTTACAACTCAAACCCTCACAAAGGAAGTAAATAAATTTTCCTAAATTAGGTAAGGAGAAAAGAGTCAACATAATATAAAGAAGAAGGTGTATATTAATAGTCAAGCTCAAAAAGGTCAACAAATATAATAACAAAAATAGAAAATAATAATGCACCTCTAATTAGAGAGATTTACAGACTCAAAAATACTCACGAAATTAGTAGAAATCACACTCCTTAAATACACACTACTAGCTTTAAACATCATCTAGTGAGTAACTCCTCTTGACCCTTATTGATCTAAGAACCTATTACCAACTTATTAAAGAGCACTAGATGATCGACATTAGTAAGAGGGCAATGACCCTCGGGTTCTTTTCTTAGAATTTCTCAACCAAGTTCTTTAAAGATCAGCAAAATCATTACGAGCAGACTTAGGCAAAGACTCAAACTCAAGGACAGATTCACACTTGGGGACAATTCAGACTCGGATACAGGCTTAGACTCGAGGGCAAGTTTGGAATTAAAAAAGTCGCTAATTCTTAAGTAGTTAATGGACAATTCTATATACTTGAACTTTTAAAACTTTAAGTTTGTGTAAGCCCTTAATAGAGAGAACTTGATGACATTATCATAATTCCAAGACATAAAAGACTTGCTCTAAAAATTCACAACATATATATGTCGTATACTCCTTCCCCATAAGATACCAAGTTTGATTTTAATACTCAGTGTGAGATCCCACATCGGTTGGAGAGGAGAACGAAATATGTTTTATAAGGGTATTGATATCTCTTCCCCATATACGCATTTTTAAGGGTGTCGGAAGAGCAAAACCACGAGGGCCTTGGTCCAAGGGACAACCTAAAGCGGACAATATCTGTGGGTAGGTAGTCTGGGCTGTTACAAATGATATCAAAGCCAGTTCCTGACCTGTTGTGCCAGTTAGGACAATGGACCATAAGGGGGTGGATTATGACATCCCATATCAGCTGGAGAGGAGAACAAAGTACGTCTTATAAGAGTACGAATACCTCTTCCCCATAGACGCATTTTATTGGGGGTGGAAAGAGCAAAATCGTGAGAGCCTTGGCCCAAGGGGTAACCCAAAGATAACAATATCTATGAGCGGGTAGTCTCGACTGTTACAAATGGTATAGGAGCCAGTTCCTGACCTGTTGTGCAAGGAGAACAATGGGCCCTAAGGGGGTGGATTGTAAGATCGCACATCGATTGGAGAGGAGTACGAAGTACGCCTTATAAGGTTACAAATACCTCTTCCCTATAGAAGTTTTTTTCTAGGGTTGGGAAGAGCAAAATCGTGAGGGTCTTAGCCCAAGGGACAATCCAAAGTAGACAATTTCTATGAGCAGGTGGTCTAGGCTGTTACAAATGGTATTAGAGTTAGTTCCTGACCCGTTGTGCTAGTGAGGATACTGGGTCCTAAGGGGGTGGATTATGAGATCCCACATCGACTGCAGAGGAGAACGAAGTACGTATTATAAGGGTACGGATACCTCTTCCCCATAAATGTGTTTTCTCGAGGGTGGGAAGAGCAAAACTGTGAGAGCCTTGGCCCGAAGGGCAACCAAAGCGGACAATATCTGTGGGCAAGTGGTCTAGGCGATTATACTTAGGCTCCAAATTCTCATAGTTTGTTATCAGATTATTAACCTTCTTTATTGAGATTCCTTATTTCCTCATTTTATCCTTCCAACTCCTGCGTCAAATCTTTCATAGTTTTTTGTGAGGATTGACTATCTCCAATTATCCAAAGAAGCATTTCCCTCTCTGTCTCTAATTTCTTATTATAGATATTCATGGACATCATATATAATTAGGACATCATATCTCAACCGAAAACCTTAAGGCAATAGGTTATGAGTCCTATCTTTGTATATAACTCACTTCATCCTTATGTCTCTTTCTGTTATGGGATTATTTCATTTGTGAATTTTTAAAATCTCCCACTCATAAGTGGATCCATCCATATTAGACTAGCTCCCCCTTAACCCATAGCTTACATTAAGCTATTTGAGTCATTTTATGAATCACCCATTCTTAGGACCCAAATCCATGAATCTCTATTTATCGAACTTTGCCAACGTAGCTCTGATACCAATAAAGTGTTTTGAGGGGTCCTAGGGAGAAATTGGGTGAGATCCAAGTAAGCCTATATACTATCAGAACATTATATCTCAACTTAAAACCTTGAGGCTATAGGTTATAAGTCCTATCTTTATATATAACTCACTTCATCCTTATGTCAACGGGCTCTACTTAACTAAATTTGTGTGATTTGAATGAGTAAACTCATATTATATGAATTTAGAGACAGGGTTAGGAATAACATATATGATATGTTTTGGCAAGAGTTGACACCTAACAGTTCTAAAAGTCACATGAAATGTGATTGATGAAGTTGTTATCTACCTAATTTAAGTTTAGTTGGTTTGTTGAGCAAACACAAGATCAACTAAATTTGAATGAAATCATAACCTACTAGAGAGATTAAAGTAATCTTTTTTAATAGTAGTTAGGGCCATTATTTCGAATAAAAGTGGGAGAAATCAAATACATTATTAAAGTCCTAATATTATTTGATCTCCTTGGTATATAATCGATTACTTGTCCTTTCTTATATTCATATTATTGTTATGAGTGGAATTCACCTTATTTAGTATAGTTGATACTAAGTAAGTGAACTAAATTTCTTGGGCATAGGTTATATTTGAGAAGATTTCTCAAAATTAGATAAAAAAAGTTGTACGCAATTTTGCTATAATCCCTATTGAGGATTCGATGAGAAATTTTTAAAGATATGTCAAAATCATATAGATGACAAAATTTATTAATATTTTGAGCCGAATAATGCCTTATAAACTTTGATGACAACATGTAAGATGTATGTCAACACCATGATAGCAAGATGCAAGAGGTTACATAGAGTATAGTTAAAAGGTTAATCAAATCGTTTCATTTAATTTTCTCTACTAAAAGTATAATTGTGGACTACAATTATAGTCAACTTTTATAGTATGATAATTGTTGTCATCAGAAGAAAAATGATTGCATGACTTTGGTCGCGTATATATGATATGATAAAGATTGTATATATTTTTAGTTCATACTTATGAGTATACAACACTGAATTCAGATACAACATTACTACAATGTTCAAAGCATGAAAAGAAATAGATTATTGAACAAAAATAGTTAATACGATTTTATACAAATAGTTTATATATATTGGATTGAAGGAGACTTATGCTTAACCTAAGTGCCAAAAATACAAATTTGGATAACTGAGACCATCCTTTTATACCATGTTAGTTAAATCAACATAAGAGAATCATAGAGTTACATATAAGGATATATGTATCTTTTTTTATTTTGAATTGTATGAAACTTGTGTAGTTGATGAATAATCAAATCAATCTTTGGTGAAAGGATGATGATGGTATTGAATTGTTACATTTATACATGTAATGTATTAGATAGAACAATAATTCAAAAAAGTATGATACTCATATTTTAGTGAATTAATAATGACTTGATATGATATAGTCATATGTGTTAAATGAAATAATGATTTGACATTTTGAAAAGTTCAAATTGTTTAAATCATTAAGAATGTCAAAGCACTTCAATGAGATTGATGTGATTGATGTGGAGATTTTTAAATTTTTGTTATCTATAGGAAATTAGATTCTTTGTTGAATACCTTCACAATAACAATTCTAATTTTTATTTGTATCTATAGGTATACAGAGACATATTGCCCATAGAAAACAATAATTCTAATTTTCAATTGTTGAAAATATGATCTTCCAAGAACAACTCTTATTGGATTTGAAAAAGTAACAACTAAATTCTAGGAATAAGATCTATAGAGATAGGTTGGCAGTTGTTAAATATTCTACCTCCAAGGACATAGATAATGTACTAAAGATGTGTAGTATTTTAGATTTTTCATACTTGTGAAATATTAAAGATATTCATTATTCTATGTATGAGTTTTTATTTAAGTTTAAGGTGATAAGGATATTAACTTTAGAAGTAAATCCTGATTAAGGTATAAGTTACTTAAAACAACATTATTTGGAAATTGGAAAAGTTCTAATATAGCAATGGTTGTTAATTAAGCCATAATACATTTTTCATTTATTAGAAATGATTAATTGGATTAATAGGTTCTTTAATAAACTTGGTATAATTCTTTGCATTTTTTCAAGATAGTAATGTAATATAGAACATTAGAGCAATTGTGCATCTAAAAGGAGCTAAGGTCTTATCAAAGATATTGGGCAATTTTTCTTAATTATGATGATAGTTAAGATGAAAGTTGTAAATTTAAGTAAGTGCTTACATAAAAGTCTTATAGAATTATATCAGTAAGCCACTATCTCAATAATACAATAATCCTCATATGGTGATATGGTATAAGATACTTAAATGATTGACTTAATGCAAGCGGTAGATTGTTAGTTTATGCTCTACAGCCAATTTGTTGGTTATAATTTAGTGAAAAAATAATTTAAAGGCATTTTTTATCTTTTACATATTTATATGTATATGATAAAATTCATGGATAATTATACATTACAAATAAAATTAGGATGAGATTATAATTATAATATTCATATTGCATTTATGTATTATCCCTAAAATGACCCTAGTCATTATTTTATTAAGATTGGACATTAGTAGAACGTAAAAAGACTAGTACATATTATGTTTTTCCTTATAAAAGAAGTAGTCGATCTCATAGACTAATGTATGGAGATACTTAAACAAATGTGTGGGTGCTTGGTAAATAACAAGTTCACTGAATTGAACTTATATGAAAAATCTATTTGGAACATTATTTGCGTGTCTATGGAAATTATCGTTGTGATGATTGTATAAGGATGCTTTGACTTCAAATATCCAAAGTTATCTTGTTTAAGGATCGTTATGTTTTGATACTACTTATGAATTATTCTAATTATAGATAGTTTAGTCAGTAGTCATTGGATGTAGCATGAACTCTATGGAGGTAGTCGAGTGATCAAGATAGGATTCATCACCCTAAAGTAATTAGTGAGAATGGTTCATTATTCTCGATTAGTATTGATTGGAGAAATCCTTGGTCAAGGTAGAATTATGTTTTGTAAATAGTTTACAAATGTTATCAATCGACTCAATAACTAATGGTGGAGAACTATGATTAGACTTAAAATATAGTAGACATTAATTTCATATTCTATGTCTAATCAGAACATTATATGATGAAATGATTGAATTATACAAAAAATCACGATAGAAAGGTTAGTCAAAACCACTTTAGCATTCATAAATATTTGAGAGGTCATAATATATTGCTAGACGTCAATATTAATCTATAGATATAAATTTTTAATTAGAGATTTAAAGATAAATTAAAGGAGTTTAATTTAGCTTATTCAAAATATAATTTAGAGTTATAATTTATATTCATTACCTGCATATTTAGAAACCTAATGGTTATACATTAAAAAAAACAGTTCAAAGAAAGTAGATATATTTTAATCAAATTGGACTTGATTGACTTTATGATTAACTATAAGATATCTAATAAATAAGGATTAATGTTAAATATTAGATCTTATTTGGATATAATTGGTATTTAATTACAATTATTCGTAATTCTAATTAAACTTTAATTTCAATTAAATTACTAAAATATCCAAGACCTATTATAAGTAGGCTTAAGCTCTAATAGAGCTAGCACTCCTTGCCTAACCCCCTCCACAACAGTTGTAGAGTTCTTTTAACTCATTCCATAGATACCGTTAGAGGTCAAACACTTGTGCAACTATGACTATTAAGATGAGTCAGTTTCAAAAACAATTTGAGGGATATAACAAAAACATGATCAAGCTTTAGAATAAGATACGAATTAAGATTTATATTTTATTATCATTTATGAGTTAATCATTTTGTAGAATTTTAGTGATCTTGACTTTTGGGAAATCAAACAAAAAGTTTTGTATTTCTTCCACTTTGCATGGGATTGGATTATAGCTTGATTTCCCAACAACAACAATATTAACCTTATGATCAAGTCAAGAGAAAAACTAATCTCCTTGGTGATGTTAAACTTAATTTACTTATATAGTATATATATAAAGACAAGCTTCTATACAATTATATACCAAGTATGACATAAAAAAATTGAACTATTGGATTTCATATCCTACTTGAGGACAAAGACATCATAATCAAGTTTCTTACATTTATTGTTGGTAATTATGCCCATTAAAGTCATTATCGTACCATAGTTCTGTACAAGATGGGGCCTTCCTCAATTATTTCATCGTTAGCATCAATTTTGATGATAAGGTTGGCTTGAGTAACCCTCTGAGTTTGGCAACTCTTTATGGAATTGTCCTCTTTCTTTTCTAAAGGCATCCTCTTCTTAATGAGCTATAAACATAATCTTACGCAGATTTATTCCTAAAAATTTAGGAGTTGATAATAATAACTATGACAAAAATAAAAAACATTTGGAAAATGACCTAGAAACTTATTAATTAATAATGCTAACATTGAAACAACTGTTGACATTGTTTTGTAGAAGCCTAATGATAAATATAAATAGATTTATAACCTACATAAGACGAAATGTAGACAACATGTCATTATAATATCATAACTCTTGTTAATCTAAGAAGATGAAAATTGTAAAATATCTTAAGCTAAATTTTTATGTCTAACTAAGAAAATAAAGAAAAAATTATAAGATTTGTTACCACTTATTTGGGCTCTAAGAAATAACACTCACAAGAACTTAGAGATTAGTCAACTAATAATAAACTATTCACATAATAAAGATTACTAAAAATTATGAACATAGGATTTAAATATGACAAACCCTCTAATGTAGAGGTAAAAAAAATACAAGACATACTAACAATAAAATTCCTTAAATTAAATAGCATGATACAAATGATAAAGTTGTCGAGCTCGCTCACTCAAGATACCTTACAAGACAACTAGAGCTAATTTAGCTGTTTCTACTTTATGTAAAGCTTTCTCAAAAGACTTATGCTAACAACCTCAAGAATTGAGTACAAATTCACACATACACACACACACGCACACAAACACACATAAACCTACACACACGCACACACATACATACACGCACGCATGCACATATACCAATACCACTTCTAAACAAATTCTAAAAATCAAACTTTAATAAAACTGTAGTTGATGAAAGCTATTTAGACTCTAAAACTCTTCTATCATCATATTTTTTTGTCACATACAACTTTTGTCTCTCAAACTTATTTAAATCTCAAAAGGATAAGAATTTATATTGTGCCACAACTTCATTCCTTTTCATCCATGAAGACAAATAATACTTTCGAAGTTCATATTTAGTATAACTAAACAAATAAATGTCTATAGAATGGGGATGGCCTATAATAATCTCTCCCTTAAGCCCATTATAGAGGAGAAATCAACCATCCTATTGTCACTTAAAAGCCATCCTGGTGAGCTTGCTACAAAGCTCAAGCATACTCTTAAGAACTACCTTTGTTAACATATCGACATCATTCTTGTTCATGTTAATCTTCTTCAACTTTATTAGTTATTCCTCAACCATATATTGTAACCAATGATGCATCCCATCAATATGCTTTGTATGAGAATGATATATGGAATTTTTGCTCAAATTTGTAGCAAAAATTCTTGGAGAAAATTATGTGCTCATCTTGTTTCACATCTAATTCTTAGATAAATCATTTTAACTAAAGCATCTCCTTTCCAACTTTAATGACTACAACATATTTCTCCTTAATAGTAGACAAAGCTATGCACTTATACAACTTAGATTGCTAAGAAATAGCCCCCTCCCCTACCCACCCCTTGTAAATTTAAACAAACATCCTAAGATTTATATTATTGAAATCACCATCCATGTCTACATCTGTGTGCCCTTCTGCAATTTGCTTACCACCTCTAAAGACTCTTATTTAATTTGTATATAAAGTTCTATTTCTCTTTTACATTGAACCTTTCTAATTGCTCCATATAAGTCTCCTTATCCAAATTGATATGTAAAAAAGTAATCTTTATATTAAGTTGTTTAAAGTTTGAAATCCATACTAGCAATAAAGCTCAATACAATGCGTGTCAATGTTATCTTGACCACTGGTGAAAAAATATTGTTGAAATCAATACTTTTCTTTTAATTATAATCATTTACCATTAGTCTTGCCATACGCTTCAAGATCTTGTTACCATTTTTCTTAATCTTAAACAACCATTTATTATTCAAAGCTTTCTGACTTTTTAAACACTTCATTAATTCATAGGTCTCATTAGTCTTCAATGATTCTATCTCATCTTGCATTTCCTTGAGCTAAGAATCTTTATCTTTTAGCAACTTTACTTCTTGGAAACTCTTTGGTTCCCTTTTAGTAATGGCTAGGAGATATTCCAAACTAAGGTATCTTCTTGAAGGCTTATTCTCTCTTGTTGACCTTCGAAGTTAGACATCTTTCAACACATATATAAGTTGCTCCTCCTACTCATGATGTTAGTGGACCTCTACCTCATCATCCACCAAATGTGTCTATATAAATTAGTATAATCAAGTTGCATTTGATCGTTATCATCTTATCCTAGCTTATGTTTGCCTTCTTCACTTATAAGCTGATCAACAAAAGTGGGAACAAGGGAAAATCTTCATTACTAAGAGATGAATTGTTGGATGTAATCTTGCCTTTATTGATGAGATCTATACCCATCTCATACGCATAGAAGTCTAAGCCCTTACCTTAAATAGCCTTATAATTTTTAGGTTGTAAAGCCTATAGTCAAACTCCTGATCACCATATCCAATGAACATACAAGAAGTAGTCTTTGAATCTAATTTTGATCTCTACTCCCTTGCCATATGCTTAAAAGCCTTGCGTCTAAACACCCTCATACGCAAATAGGTTGGATCTTTCTCTTTCCATACTCTTTTGGGCATGTTAAGATCTAAAACGATTGAAGGAGTTCTGTTGATCGTGTATACAACGGTTTTGACTACCTCACCTTAAAATAAATTTGGTAATTTTAACATTCAGAGCATACATTGAACCTTCTCCATAATTATTTTATTCATCATCTCGATAACACCATTATTTATAGATTATCAAGTTCTGTCTTCTTATATCTTATACCATGTCTTGCATATTACTCTTTGAACTTATTAGAGGTATAATCACCTTGATTCTCAATTTGAAGACACTTTAGCTTCCTCTCTATCTCCCTTTCCACCAGGGCATGAAATCTCATAAAGGTCTTTAGTACCTGGCTTTGTGTTTTCAGTTTAAAAACTAAGCCTTACATGTACCATCAACGATAAACGTAACAAAGTACTTGTTACAACCTAAGGACTCCCCCCTATGGGACCATATATGACAGAGTGCACCAACTCACTCTTTACCTTCCTCTTTGTAGACTTCTTATAGAAAGATATTTGATGTTGTTTTCTATCCATGTAATGATCGCAAGGGTTTAAGAGAAACCGTAGTCTTCATAAGGATATATGTTTGCCAACTAGCAACTTAATCCCCTTCTTACTAACGTGTCCTAATCTTTAGTGCCCCAAATCCCGTTAAGTATTTTATTAAATGACATGCAATTCTCCAACATATACCTTTAAGCATGTCTTTTACAAAGTATAGCACAACTTACTACGCGCAACAATCAGCGTTTCTTTAGACAGCTTCCACTTGTAATTATTAAACTTGTGTCAGTATCCCTCTTAGTCAAGCATATCCACAGATAGTAAATTGAGTCATAAGTCTAAAATGCTTCATACACCTCTCAAGGTAAACATGCACCCAACGTCAATTTGAAGTCGAGTGTCTCCTATACTTATGACGCTAACAAAGCTTTGATTTTCCATCTTCACACTTCCAAAATCACCACTCCTATAGTTGGTAAAGTACTCTCTTCATGGAACACAATGATAAAATGCCCCTATATCAACAAGCTACTAAGAATCTAAGTGAATAATATGGAGATACTTTTTGGTTGCATAAATCAACGACACTTCATCATCTGTACTTGAGGTCGTTGTTGTAATGTTTTTGTCATCTCCATCCTTCTGTTTGTCTTGCTTTTCTGGTCTCTTTTTCACTTATAGCATAATTTTTTTATATGACCAGGTTTGTTATAGGAGTTACAATTAGGTCTCCTTGTCATCACTCGACTTCGACCTATTCTTCAACTTAACTTACACTTTGGAACATCTGTTTTTGCTTCTTCCTCTCTTTTCTACCACAAGAGCCTACACGTTGTCAATAATGATCTCCTTTCTCTTAATATCTTCTTTGAACATGCTCTCTTTGATTATGTCTAAAGAAAGCACACCATTTATAGCCAAATTGATGATAGTCATATCCAAAGTTTCTCAACTATCCTGCAAAGAACTCAATAGGGATAATGCTTTTAATTCATCATCAAGGACAATATTCATAGTAGTCAACTTATTGATGATGTCTTAAAAGTTGCTAGGATGCACCAATATTGATTTTCTAGCCTTCAACTTTAGGTTTACAAGACTTTTAATTATGGAGGCCTTGTGATAAGTGATCTTCCTCTCATAGAGATCTTCTAACTTCTTCCACAACTCGAAAGGATTCATCTCTTGGGATACAAGATTGAAGATACTGATATCAATCTATTGTCTAATATTTCTCAATGTGTTCCATTTTATCTTTTCTCACTCTTTATAAGTCATCTTCTTCGGTTTAGATGGGACACAATCTTTTACATTTTTTTCCACATCGATCGTACCATAAAGATCCTTGGAATATATGAGATCTTCCATCAATAGTCTCTATATTGAGTATTTGGTTGATGTCAACTTCATCATAAGTTAATGACATTTTTCATATCTAAGACTTTGAAACCATTTGTTGGGCTCTAATACCACTTGTTAGGCTTTGATACCATTTGTTTGGGCTCCAAGCAATAATGATAACTCTGACATCAGTCAACTAATAAGAAACTATTCACACAATAAAGATGAATTAAAATTACAAGCAAAAAATTTTAGCAGAAAAACCCTCCAGTTTAGAGATAAAAATCACAGGACAAATCGACAATAAAATCCACTAAATCAAATATCAGGGTACAAACGATAAAGGTTTGGAATTCTCTCACTCAAAAATACTGCACAAGATAACTATAACTAATCTAGCTCTTTTAGGTTTCTCTAAAGCTCTCTCAAAAAACTTGTGCTAACACCCCCTACATATATAATCCTTAATTCAAGGGGTTATATATATATATATGCACTCCTAAACAAATTCTAGAAATTAAATTTTAATAAAATTATAGTTAATGAAAATTATTTGGACTCTAAGGAACTTCTATTTCTCAAAGTTATCTTTAAATCTTAAAAGGATAAGATTGTATACTGCACATGGTCACTTATAACTTTATTCCTTCATATCTATGAAGACAACTAACACTTCTGGAATTCAGATTTAGTGGAATTAAATAAATAAGAGTTCATAAAATGGGCTAGACTCACAACAAAAATAACATAAAAAAATTGCATCCATTAACTATGTTTCTGAATGCTACACTCATATAGAGGGCAATTGTAGAACGTACTAATCTAAGGCATGGACCATTCTAGTAAAAAGGGTTGGTTATTTATTTATATTTACACTTCAGATAGTCTTAAGACTCGTTGGTCCGTGCAGATCTTTTTTCTTGCAACTTATTTTGGCCTTTCGATAAAGGACAACTTCTCAACTTTCTGAACTTGACAGATTCTTATGGATGAATGCGCGAGCTTCTTGACATATATCCCAATTCCCCTAACTAAAACTAAATAAATATAAAGTTTAAATTAGCTTAACTATATATTGATGGCATTGAAAATTTGAAATAGCTTTGTGTTTGGTGGAAGTATAGCATTTATGTTGAAGAACTTTACCAGTGAGCCTTGAAACTTCACCACAGAAAAGGTCTAACATTTTCCCTCTTAAGTATGAAAGTCTCTTAATACTAAACTCAAATCTTGATTGTTTTTTTTAATACTTTTCACTACATTAAGAAAAAAGTTCATTTGACATCATTTCACATGCTTATTCAATCCTGTTCCCTTTTTTCTGTTGAAAATTTTAATAACTATATATTTTAACAAATCATTGGACAACTCACAATTTTAGGTCACTTTAGCAGTTGGAGATATTTGAAACTCCAGCACTTATCTGAAGAATAATGTCGTACCACTTTTACCAAATATTACTTGTAAATGCATCGAATCTTTCTTCTTTCCTCCCTTTTTTTTCGCTTTCCTTTTTCTATCTTTATTAAAAACCCAATTCGACAGGCATTTAGGACTCTAAAGTCCTACTTTTGTTAGCCAGGTAAAAGAACAGGCAATTAGGCAACTACTTTGATTAGATTGAAGACACAGCCTCAGTAATATTGAAGAGCAGATAACACAAACCTTGATAATGATAGTGGTTTGGGTGGGCCATGGATCTGTCGTGTGCGCCGACCCAACTCGAATTAATATTGTCCCCTTTGGTCGCCAGACGCGTATCTCGTCGCTTGAACATGCACCCAACAAAACCATGAGGTCTCAGGTTCGACTCCCCAAGACTCCAAGAGAGGATAGAGAGATAGATGACCTAGGAAATCAAAGGAGACAAAACCCCAATGGTGCAGACCCACCCAAACCAGATAGTGATAGTGATTGTGTTGCAACATTGCCATATTCTTTGTGTTTGCTTATTTTATCATAGTTTTTCTTGGATCAATAACAGTGTACATACGCGTTGATTCACAACACATGCAGCTCTACATATGCATGGCATAGATGATAAAGGAACAAGGAGACCATTGTCATGAGAAACGGGGACAGTCGCAGTTAAAACGGCATTGAAATCAGGAACAAAGAAAATGGCATACTTTTACTATTATCATATATGGGATTGAAGGTTTTGGTTCTGATGGTGGTTGGAAGGGCAATGGATGTTTCCTCCCATACTCACTTGCATCCTTATCCAGTTTGATGGACTCTTTCTTCACTCATGCAAAGCACTATTTATACTTTATGTGTGTGCATGTCTATGTGACAAGTTATAAATGTCTGTTTATGCATTTGTTTATATTTTATCTTTGGCTTCATCTTTGGTTTTATAAAGTCTTAATATTGACTTTCTAGAGGAGTCCCATCGCTAAACCTAACTAATTATAAGTAAAACATACATGTCTAACACGTGGGTGTAGTAGCTCTTTGACATATCCTAAGTTCCAAAGTGAGCTTCTTCTTTTTCTTATTCAACCTTTCTAATTGAGACCAAATCATATATATAATAATGTCATTAGGATCTCACTTGATGTGTGTGGTAGATATAAAATGAATAAAGAAATCAAGGGGGAGGACATATAATTGCGAATGACATCAACTCCAATGACAGCTGCAAAGCAGACAGGGGTTAGAGAAAGCCAAGAATAGACATTTCATAAATTATGAAGTCCTTTTTTAAAAATTAGATCCTTCCAAATGAGATGAGGAGCATACAAGAAACAAAATGGGGCATGCCTCCATTAGGTCAGGAAGATCTCAGGCAGGATCTCCAGGGTTTGAAAAAGGGTCATGGAGATGCATATCAAATATTCCAACATCAACTTTGTCATTTCCTTTCTCATCTCTCTATTCACATCACTCCATTACACTTTCCATCTTTTCAAACCCATAACTCCATATTCAACTAATCTTAGTCTGTAGAAAGTATATGTTAAGAGGGATGGAGCATTGTGTAGACACTTTGGACATGAAAGGCTTGTATTAATTACTCCCAGACTTGGGTCTCTTTTTTTTGTGAATATGCAGAATCCCACCTAAATTCACTATTATTTTTATCTATTTTGGATGGTATCTGATAAACAGGATAGCCGCTGGAGTTAGGTGCATATATGGTACTCTTTTGTCCTGTTTCGTTGAAAATGGACCAAGTTCGTATATTATTACACAATTATCAGAAGGTATCTCGACGGTGGTCATTATTTGGATATAAAATTTGCAGTAGTCAATCCATGAGATACGTGTCATGATTTCTCTCTAATGAAAACCCTTGGCTTATGATGACAAGTGCCTCATTTCTTGAATTTGTGTTTTAGAGTAGTTGGGATGTTTTAGACTTTTATTTGGAATCCCACCATGTAGTACTGCGGATTGCATAAAAAGACCTTATGATTTAACTCTTCAGACCAGTAACTAGAGTTCATGATCACTTATGTTGAACTTACCGAAGTTGGTAAAATGATCACGAATTGTACAACAAAACCTGAAAACTTCATGGATGGATCACAAGTGTTGTTTCCCTATAATGGAAGCATTTAGTTAATAAGCATGTTATATAAATGTGCTCTGGTCAGTTAATAAATTTTAGGAGATAAAATGGCAAGTGGTGATATAAAAGAGAGAGCATGGAGCTCCATCAATGTACAAGGACTGAGCAGTGAGCACAACTGCACAGTGGCTGTCTAAAAGACACAGCCAATTAATCTATTCGTGAACAATGGAATTAAATTCTGAGGACATGAAATTTATTTCCATCTTTTTCTCTCAGGTTGTTTCCCATTTCATTGACATGACAAAAACAAGAAAAATAAATTAAATTGAAATAACAAAAGATATTTTTCGATCCATTTCTTTGATGCCCTTCACACTACCATCTCTTCTAAGTTCTATAGCAACTTCACCAATCACCACCAACACTCTGCTGCGCGGCAGCAAGGAATGCCTTTTTGACCTTATCTCATCTCTTCACTCAAAACCACCTGCAAAAGAATCCAACCAGGTTCATGTAAATTTGTCAAGGAAATAAGATGCGGCGAAACAATAGGAATCATGTGCTAAACCCGTACTCAACTGGTTATTCTGAAACTGGTTTTCAGATGGAGCAGGGTGTACGAAACCAAAGTGATGATCTTGGTATGCAGATGTCCCCTGAAACAATGCTCAACAGGATTATCAAAACAAGACGTGACCATCACATAGGAACGATTTTCTCAACTTTACGGCGAGTACCTGAAAATGAGTAGCTGAGAAACCCTGTGAACAATCCAAGACACTCTCCGTTGAAGTTTGGTTGCTGTTATAGGCAAAATTACGCTGGAAACACCAACATGTCAAGGACAACCCACCGAGAAAAATTATCAGTTCCGTGAACTATTATTACAGAAATGAATATAGCAAAAAATGTAATATGAAACTATTGTGCACTCGTATGTACAAAAGACGAACCTTAGAGAAGTTGAACGCAGGAGAGCTAGCTGTATCATCGAGACAAGAAGGCAGCTCCTCATTAACCTCGCGACGTCTGTGCTCTTTCTTCTGTTTCTGTTTTTGCCTTCTGCCACAATTTTTAGCCAATGGAGTCGTGGCATTATCCTTCACTGCAGGATAGAAATGCACATTGTTGTAGTTGAAATAGCCTTCATCTTCTGGAAAATGCGGCGGACCAGAAGATGCATCAGACACCATTGACAAGTCCTCATCTTCGTCTTCCACTGCTTGAACATTCTTTCCCCTACCACAAAAACCACTTCTTGCTTCTACAAACTTATTGGGCTTATCTTGAGAAAGCAAAGATTGTTCCAAGTAAAGGGTCCAGCCGGACTCACAATCACTACTGCATTCAGAGGCAAAAACATCCATCTTTTTTGTGCTCTATATTCTCAGTGAAATCACAAATGGGGCCTTTTTTTTTTCTTGGATGAGCCCCCTCTTTATGAAGGGGGGAGATTGGAGTAAGACAGAGAGATAGATAAAAGGTAATAATAGACACAGTGGGGTTATGTGTCTCTAGTTCTGTTCCTTGAGCCAAAAAGCTAACAAGTGGCAAGTAGGCGAGCAAAGGAATAGGCGTGGGAAAAAACCAAAAGCAAAGCCAAGACAGGCCAGAATTTGTCCTCACTATCAAACCCATTCAGGGACTCTGGGAGAATGTATCAAAAAATGCCAGTTGGTGTGGGTTATGGTTGATGCATGCAAGGAAGAGGTAAGATAGAGAGCCACAATCTCTTCACGTGCTATACAGCGAGGCACTGTGTACCCTCTTAAGTCTTAACCAAACCAGGTACACGTCCATTTTCTCCTTCCACACTTTATGGACACCTATCCTTCGGTCCAGTAGTATCCATCTTCTTTTGTTTTTTTAATATACAGAGGATTATAAAGACTGCCAAATTTGAAACTATATGAAGGACCTACTTCATATAAACATGAAAGATGAGTAAGTTGGGATAATAGAATTTGATTAATTAGCATTACCATGTTCGATTCCTTCCATTTTTTGGATTCTGGTTGCGACCCAATTTGATAATCCTGATTGGTTAATCTGGTTTCTAACAGTTGATGTGGTTGTCAAGTGGGTGGTGGTCCTATCAAGTTTGTCTTCGTACAAATAATTCGGTTTTGTGGGTGAATGTTGCAAAGAGACCATACTTTTCTTCTTTTGGGCACAATTAGCACACTCACTTGTGTACTCATTTGATCTTAGCATGTGTTTTGTTTAGTCAAATTGAGTGAGACGAGGGGTGAATTCAAGGTCAAAAGCCCTTCTAAGGACCCTAGAGGCCCTTCCAAGCATCCTGTATAGGCAAGACAACTAATGTTAAAAGAGAACCAAAGCCCCCACTGTTAGGCTGGGTAAAAGTCAACTCGGATGGCGCTTATCGTTCTTCACTTCATCGAGCTACAGCAAGCGGAGTGGTTAGAGACTGGGTGGGAAATTGGATCAATGGCTTTGCTTACAATATTGGGATCTGTTCGGTCATTTCCGCTGAACTTTGGGGTATTCTTCAAAGACTTCAACTTGTTTGGAATGATGGATATCGTAACGTGGTAGTGGAGTCTAACTCAAATTTAGCAGTTAATGCTCTCACAGGAAAGTCTTCTGGGGATGGCATGAATCAACAGTTTTTGTTTGCCATTCGGTTACTTTTGGACAGACCTTGGGTTGTGCGCTTCGTTCACACTTATAGGGAGGGAAACCGTTGTGCTGATTGGCTGGTCAATCACGCTTTTCAGTTGGATCCTAGGATTCATTATTTCTCGACGCCTCTTTAGAGTTGTTCTACGATTTGTATGGAGGATATTTGTGGAGTCTCTTTTCCGCGAATGTGTCTTATTTAATTGTTTTTTTTAGAACTTTGCCCTCCTTTTTCATTAAAAAAAAAAAAAAGAGAACCAAAGCCCTATTTTCTTCTTGCCATAGAACACACACCAAAAAATAAAAAACAGTTGATGTCATATATGAACTCATCCAACTATAAATCAAACTCATTTTCTTGTTATTTTAAGTGAATGAGTAGAGATTTCTTGGGGCAAGCAGAAGAACTATTACTAACACAAGTTGACTATGTTTTTATGAATCCACATGCCTTCACATTTCGATCTTCTCCTTTTCAATACTATCCCAAAAACTCTTTACATGGCTCTCTATCGATGCACGATATACATACAGCGCGCATGCATGTGGGCACGTGTGCTTATACTATTTGCACTTCAGATATTGGCACACATGTTTGCACGTGCAACTACACGCAGTTCAACTCTCAATTTCTCTGTTCTAAAAATCCCAACTCTATCTTTACTTTGCCTTTCTAGTCCCAAAGTGAATGCCCTAATTATCCTTCTTTATCTTAATTTATTCTACCATTTGTTGTTTAGATACTCCTAAATCCTAACAGGGTTTTTTCTTTATTTTTTATGGTGATTGGTGATTCTCTAGGCTTCCTAAGTACCTACACACCATGTGATGTGATGACACTTTCACAAGTTCGAGTGTTCCACATGATCCTAATTACAAATTTTACAAAGTTGAGCTTAATTTTCTGTTTCTGTTTCTAACTAGACAAATCAATAATAAATTATGTGCATGGTTGAACATAGGCCCTTAAGGGTGTGGCTCAATAGTTGAGAGCGGAGCTTGATTTTAATTAGGTCCCAGGTTCGATTCTATGCTAGCCCCTCTTGTAAGAACCTGGAGCAGCCGGGGTCTTACCTGTAGATGGAGAACTAGTTGGGCCCTCAATGATGAGTTGAGCTCGCTTGGTCCGCCTGTGAAGTGGTGCGTCAATTGGGTCCTCAAAAAGGTGTGCCCACTTAGCCCACCTACGAAATTTTCTCGAATAAAAAAAAAAAAGTTAAACGTAGGATTAGACAAGTCCAAAATTCGCCAAATAAAGGCCCTACTTACACACAACAAGCTAACTGATACGACAAGCTAGGCTAATGAAATTGGCGAAATTGGGAAATGGATGCCTAATATACGTACTATGACATCATTATGATAAGTTCTTTGTTTAGTACAAAGGCAATTTTTCAATTTAACGTTATTAAAATTATGATAAGTTATTTGTTTAGTGTAAAGGTAAATTTTGAATTTAAAAAAGAAAACTTTACTACATTAGCTTAGTATTAGAACAATAATTAAACTCGATGCTCTGTACTCTTTTTTTATTTTATTTAAATATTCGGGCTAGGTTTATTTGTAAATAATTGTTATTCGCAATCCACTATGTCTAGTACAACAACGTCTACCAGAAAATCACAATCGTCGAAAGTCGCCGAGCTTCGGGCCACATTGGACATGGTGATGGAGCAGATGGCTCAACTGAGACAGGAGCTTGAGCATTTGAAGAGGAAGGGTAGCACCTCTGAGCACCCTCCATCACTAGGATATTAGGATTATTGTAGTCATCTGTTTTGAAATACAAAGATATGTTATGTAAACTTCAATATTTTTATTATCACTTCACAAATTTTGAACTTTATATTACTAAGTAATTTCTTTTTCAACAAATTTAATAAATACACAAATTAAATTAATATACATAAATAATTCACAATTGTTCAAATTATGCATTTTTAATAAGATCATTAAACAAATTTAATGCCAGGATTTTTCAAAAAATTAAAACTACCAATTACCGATGGATTATAGAAAACCGTCGACAAACATGTTAACATATTACCGACGTAATAAAGACACCGTCGGAAAACATGTACACATATTACCGTCGGAAATTTGTTTACGTTCAGTAAGTTGTCCGTTTCATTTACCAACCGATTCTGTTAATTCGTCGGTATACTTACGTCTATTTACTGACGGACAAACATTTGATATTCCGTCGTTAAATTTAACTACGCTTTGATTAACGATGACTTTGCTGGCCGTTAAATTCCGTCGGTAAATATTAATACCGACGACATTCTTGTAGTGAAAATAATTTATTTTTAAGTTTCATCTAATATATAATTATCATCAATAAAAAAAGAAATTAAAAAATGCATTGATCCAACATGTATTTATTTTTATTTGAAAGAAAATCTAAAACTAAAAATTACAATTAAAAAAATAGAAGTGGAACTTGGCCCTTAAGCAATCAATTAGTTAAATACGTGCTAAAACTACTCATTGTAATAAGTAATAACTAATGATTTTGTTTTTTAGTTCTTTTTCGCATACATATTAAATTTGTTTTGCTTTTACATTATGTATTAATTGTTATTGTCAACGTTGAATAGTTAACCTATGAAATAAAGATAATAGCTTTCTTATAATTCTGTTTATTAAATTCTTATATATTGTTCGTGCAATCATATCAAATGTCTAAATAAACAAATATGGTTAGAATTGATTTAAAATTTTAATAAATCGTTAAATATTAAAATTTTATCCATTAGTATACAATGTTCAATAGTGAATAATTCTTTTAGCAAATTGTAGATAAAAATATGTCTCAGTTAAATATTATATTTAAAATACAAGAGAATCAATCACCCGTTCGAGCCACGAAATAAAAATTAAGAAGCGGGCCATGGATGAAAGGGATGCAAGTAAGATTTTAGAAAACCCCATGCCCTGCTCTTCCTTCTTGGATCCCTAACTAAGCCGATCACTTACCCCACTCAGTCAGTAGAAGGGATGGCAGTACGGCATTGATCAAATAAGGCTCTTAATTGAGAGGCGTTCGTGGGTGCCCGTATCCCCTCTTGCAGTGCATATGGCCCATCATTTCTTTTTGTTTTTTTCTTGCTTTGGCCCAGCCAGGTAAAATTTTGTCCCATTTCTTGCCTTCAACCCATTTGAGGTGCATTGTTCGCTATGAAGTTTTTACAAGGTTTTTGGAAGCTTTTATCCGATGTTTTAAAAATTAAATTAGAAATTAAATCATTAAGATTTAAAAAATTAAGATTTAAAAGGCTCAATTAATATTAGATCTCGTAAAATTAGCTAAAGATTGAATAAAATTAAAGAATTTGAAATATAATTGAAAAAATTATTTTTACACATTGAAGAATTTAAAGTTTAATTAAAAAATATTATTAAATAAAAATTAATTATATTTTATTTTGTAAAAATTTATTAATTTATAAATTTTGATCAATTAGTTAATAAATTCATTAGTTTTAGCAACAAAAATTACTATCGTAAATCAAACAAAGTTAAACGATTTAAGATTTTTACGATTAAATCGGTCGAACCAGTTGATTTTTAATCATTACTTTTAAGGTCGTTTCTAAACATATGCATTATAATGAGAATAAATTACTGGCTTGGATATGATGTTTCATCAATTAGGGCATCCTGGTAATTTTAACCTATTGGAACTAGCCCATGGAAGTATCCCCAAATTGGCAAGCAAAGATGGGTCGCAGAATCTCTTGACGCGCTGTTTCGCTTAAACAAGTGAAGAAATGAGACAAAATATCACTCGTACGGATGACGTACTGTTTCGTCACATCAACACCGATGATGCAGGTGATCGGATCACCATCGACTTCTCCCAATCATAGACAAAGATGCATATTCCAATTACGTCTTGCCGCTTACCACACGCTTCACTTATGTGTGAACCCAAACACACTTTTATATGTTTTGATTGTTTCAAATGGCTCTTTGTGACTGTTTAGATGGGCTTTAAAGAGGTAAGTAAGCACTTCTCTTCACCATAAAAGTCTTTTTTAAAAAAATAGGTGTTTGACTGTAAAGTAAAAAAGCAATTCTTTAATAGATATGACTTTTTTGGTAGCCAAAATACAGCTTTTTGAAAAGCTCAAATTTGGAGCTTCTCAAAAAAGCCACTCAAATGACTTTTTTAGTTAAATTTTTTATATTAATTAATGAGTCAATTTTTTAATTCCTTTTGCCCTTATGTTTTACACATAATTCCTACAATACCCACAAATTCATCTTCACGTTTATTTTACAAATTCATCTTCACATTTATCTTGCAAACTCATCTTCTCTAATCTCTTACGCAGTTGTTTTACGCAGTTATTTTGCAAACCCATCTTCCCTAATCTAATTTTGAGTGAATCATCTCAAAGGACACAGTGACCACCAGCTCTTTAAGAGTTAATGAAGAATCAACCCACAGGTGAACAAAATTGCCCTTTTGATTCTAATTTCTGATTTGTGGTTTTTGGGATGTTTTTTCAAGGATGCTAATTTGTGGTTTCTACGATGTTATTTCTTGGTTTTTTTCCCTCCTCCTCACCAGTTTGTCCCCCTCCATTCACGATGACTTTGTTTGTTTCTTGTTCGTTTATCCCCCTCCATTCGGTAATAACGTTTTCAATTTCTTAATCACATCTTTTTAAATTTTCTTATCTAGTCCTTGTCTTGTTTCACTTTCACATAATAATAGTTAGTGGTATATGCTTTTTTCCATTTTTGTGGGGTTAACAGTTGTAGATAATGGAATAAGGATAAAACTACTCAATGGAGTTTTGCAGTCTGAAAGTAAAGAGGTTGATACATCAATAATTTGGGAGAAGAAAAAATTCCCCAAAGAGATTCTTCTCTCTGTGAATCTTTGTTGGGTTATTTTCTATTTTAGGTATACCTAAGTTTATATTTTTGAGTCAATCTTAAGTCTTTTTACACTTATAAGAACACAACACTTATTTACTGAAAAAGATATTAAGATAAATGAAAATGTCAGTGGCTTTAGTGACAGTGATTGTTAGATCCCGTATTCGGAACCCAACTACTTATACATATTCCCTCAACACGTACACATGATTCCTTATGAACTCTTATAACCCGTTACCGAATATCCAATCTCTAATCCGAAAATTCCGATATAAATTTCTCGCCACGAAAGAAACCTCAAATCGAACTTATTTTAACGTCATCCGAACAAAACTTGATAAGTTCACCCTAATTATCACC
>JANZLF010000221.1:38904636-38917808 GCA_026546835.1 Erythroxylum foetidum
AGATGTATGGAGGTGCCAATTGACGATGAAGATAAGTATGGAGATGGATTACACACAGCTAAAGAAGGTGGAGAGGAGAGTAGGGAGTGCGTTTGATATGGGTTGTTAATGCTGATTTGTCTCATCCATTGGCAGTTTCATTCTCTCTATTCAGACCCCTTTGCGTTCTTAAAAGGGGCAGAGACCCTTTTCTAACCAAAAGCTGCTAAGGGCTTTTACTCCCATCACTCATGGCTATGTTGTGTGGGCCAATCCTGCCCCTATGAAGTGGGCCCCACCTATGCTCCCAACCCAGGTTTCACATGTATACAAAATCTTCCCATTTACTTTCTCTTGTTTCCTTTTTTTTTTGTTTTCAATATTTTAAATTATAAATGCGATGGTAATATTTATTATTGCAATTTATAATAATTATCTTTCGGATAAGGCTGCTACGATTTCTACTCAATAGTGTTGTTATTATATATTTTATAATAATTATGTTTATCTCCATTTTAAATTTTGAAGCACATACAGCACTAATGAGATTGAAAATTACACATGATGGAGCACCAAGTCAAATCTTGAGATTTAGATTACAGAACCTCCGGCGAAGCTGTGGAGAAGAAGGTTTAAGGTAGTGGGACCCCTGTGCATCCTTTTGCTTACAGCCTGGAGGTGTGACCCACCTTGACCAACTTTTTTTTTTTAGGAAATCCCAGCTACAGAATTTGTTGGGTCCCATCTTAACCAAGTAGAGGAGACTAATGGTAGTTTTTATTTATCAGGACAAAATGCAATAACTAATACAACCCCATAATAATGGTATATACGAAATGTTCACTTAGAATTGGTCTATTATTTACGGACATATATGTTGAGAAAGCAGTAAATGTGCGGATTGATTTATAATTCATGTTATTGGTATCACATATTTTGATATTATATCTATCGGGTGCTAACGCATCCTATTTGAGGATACGATGAGAATCTGTTTCTCCTGACTTATTTTATAACATGTTTTATCTTATTCTTTTTAATTAAAAAACAAAATTTGAAATAAAATAAAATATTAAAAAGATCGAAATAGGCCAAACTTTTTAAAAATGGAAAAAGAGAAAATCATAGCCATATTGAAGAAAAAGGGAGCCGGGGGACAACATGTGGTTAACAGGATTGGAAATCAAAAATCAAGTAGGTCATTACAACTTGTCTTTTTCCGTTCAAGGCCGCGTTTGGATTCCTCATTCAGATGCAGGAGAGGCATGTTACTTAGTTGCATTACACAGTTGATTCCCCCCCCCCAAACAAGCACCCTCTGTCTCGCTCTTCGTAACTTGCTTTGGCTCCGGTGGTCCCGGACAAACTCCTAGGTGATGTGACATGCCCATCAAATCAAGATCTTTGCTCCATCCCCACCTCCTCCTACGCTCTCGCTACAGATGTACGGTCCTCGTTCATTCCCTCTCTCACCCATCCCTTACCTCATGCCCACGTCATCATCTCAAATATTTCTGATGTTATTTTTATGTTTTGTATCCTAAAACTTCATCTATCTAAAATAAGTCTTTTTTTGAGAAATTTTAATTATTCAAAATAAGTGTTATTCATAATTTTTTATTCATGTTTATAATTTTATTTCTAAAATTATCATTTAATTTCTCTCATATTCTAATTATATAAATTACATTATCAAAAAAATTCAATATATAATTAATAAAAATATATCAAATATTTTACTAATTTTTTTAATAAATATGCATCCTTATAAAATAAATATTTTGTAGGGGCTCTTTCGTTATACAACAAGAATAATGAAGGCCATTATCATGCTTAAGCCTTTATATCTATCATAGGCATGATGATATGAGCCATTCGTTCTCGTGCAGGGATGATTGATGAGAATAATTGAGAGATCATTGGGCATTCATCTCAAGAAGTACTCATTCCGCTTTGACCCAAAAGCCACCATAAATTTTGTAATAAAATAATAATTATATAATTAAGTTCTTTACAGATAATTCCAAAAACATTATTAATTAACCTATATATATATTTTTAATTAATTTAGAATCAAGCTAACAAAATCTCTCATTACCCTTTAATTTTTGCATTAACTAATAACCAAAAGGTTGGGCGATTTTCTCTCTCTCTTTTACTTTTTCCTCTCTAGTGCAAAAGACAAGATTAGAGGAAGGCTGTATGGACTATGGAGGCGGTAGTTGTGGTTGGAGCGGCGTCTGCGCCATTGATGGTGTAATCTATGGTGGCTGTGCATCCGGTGCCGACGATCTTGGCCGCTTAGCCAACTGCTGAGCTCCCGCTTGATTGCTTGAGCCGGGATTCTCGGAGCGAGTGTCGCAGCTTCCACAAGCGGCGGCGTCCAGCACACCTACGGGGCTAGACGGCGACGTGGGAAGCGGCTCAGCCATCGGGACCTTGAGCCGAGCCGAGGGGCACGTATCGATCAGGTACTCCTCCATTAGTTGGTGACAGCTTCTCACCATTTCCTTTGCAATAAAAACCAAAAAAGGAGAGAAAGGAAAAAGAGGAGAACATAAAAATTTTTAGGACACAGATTTCAATACTTCTCAAATCTTCGAAACTCTCGAAAGTGTAAAATATTTATAAAACTATCCCCGAAAATTTCAAATATTCCACATCCAGACCACAGAGACAAAAAATGTGTTATGCAATGTACTTTTTTCGCTCGGTCGTTGAACGAATTGTAGTACTCCCCGTCACCTCCGGTCGGCGTTGCATCAAGTCTCTCCCCGGCGGCGCATAGGACGGCCGCCTCTGCCAACGTCGACGGCGAAAAACCCAAGAAATCAATCACTGTAAAAGTCAACAGAAACACGCAAGTTGAAATTCTTGTCCGATTACGATAACATGATTGAAAATGAAGATCGTGTTAAGCTTCGAGTCTGGTTTTTTTGGCGGGGAATCGTACAACATTATAACTTACCACGAGTGGTGCTTAGTATGAGAGCGGAGGAAAATTCAAAGATCCGATTGAAGTCGCAAGATGGAAGCTTGGAGATAAAATAATGGAGGTAGTCAAATGGAGTAACGGAGCGAAGTCTCCAGTCGAGATTGACCATAACCCAAAGCTCCATTCTTTGAACAGTTTTTGGCTCGAAAACAAAACCAGGTTCAAGCACTTGAAGGTTCACCAACAGTGGGACGTGGGTTTCCTCCATTTTCGCTGCTAAAGACAAGCAAGCCACCGAAAGTAGCTGAAACGGCCACCCATTGACCTGCAATTGTCCTAGAGTGTTAGGATTTTACCAAATAACCACAGTAATGACACTAAGAAAATAAGATAAACATTTTCTGAAGCAAAGACTTTCAGTTTCCCGCAAAATCCGATATTCTTCACGAAAAAGATGACATCTTCGACGTTTCAGTAAGAAAACAGCAGTGTAGCTAGAAAAGTGAAAATCTTCGGGAAAACTAGGCAATTTCGAGGAAAATATGCAAGAGGGGTATAAATCTTTACCGGGAAAGAATGAGAAGAAAGGAAGCGATCGAAATAGTTGACAGAAAGCATAGCCGTTACTGGCCTAAAACGATAATAACCATGCACCTGCATTTCACCAATTATCACAAACTCAATCCACGAACTAAAAGATTCATTTTGTACACAGCTACCTTGATGGGCACGCATATTTATACCTTGAGGATCCAATTAATGGAATCCTGACGAGCAGTTACGTCGACGGAGCGGTTTAGGCAACGGTGGAGATAATCAGACCGAGGCATGAAGTGGGGTTCAGAGTCAATAAGGTTGGTTATGTAGGTTTCGTCCGTCTGCGGCAGAAAACCGCTGGAGAACGAGGGTTGGGGTTGATCATTGACCCAGGAGTCGTCGGTATTGGATGGGACCACCTCACTGGCGTCCTCGCCGCAGTGGAGACCGTTGGTGGGGGAGGAAGAGGGCTCCGGCGAAGACGACATGACGGCGGGGCCGGCGGTGGTGGTGACGATGATGATGATAAGCTGCGATGTGGAGATTTTCTAACGTCAGGTTAACGGCATTTGCGACGGGAGGGGCAACGGCGACAAGTTGTGTCTTCTGGTCATTTGCTTGCTTAAAACATGTCTCTTCAATCTCTGGTCTTTGTTTCTCTTTAGCTTAGTTTGTTCAACTAATGTGTGTAGCTATGTCTGTCTCTCTGTCTGTGTCTGCCTCCTACCACAGCTGTTTTTGGGGATGGGGTTTATGTAGAAAGGAGAAAGTGAGGCAGAGAAGAGGGTGGTGGAGTTTCCACGTGTGAGTATTGGAAGTGGTTTTTGTTTGGACCAATTGGTATCTCAGTCGATGACCTTTTGCAATATTTTCACTTATTGGGATAAATGCAAAACTTCAATCACAATTACAACACAGTCAAAATGCTTCAATATGGTTAAACCCGTTCTATGTTACACCATACTCATTCTTATTTAAAATATAGATTTTAATTATTCAAAATAAGTATTATTTACGATTTTTTATGCATATTTATAATTTTATTTTCAGAATTCTCCTTTAATTTATCTCACATTCTAATTATACAGATTACATTTTCAAGGTAATTTAACATGCAATTAATAAGGGTATATCAAATATTTCACCAACTTTCTTAATAAGTGTACATCTCTCTAAAACGACACTTATTTTAAACAGAAGAAAGTATAACTTCATAACTTGAGATCAATTAGTAACTCAAAGTAATGCGTTCTTATTAAAAAAGACTTGAACGGTAAAAACGACTTACTATTTTTCCTGATGCATTCAGGGTTGATTTTGAGCACTAAGATGTACAATTGATTCTTTGTTTTTGCATGAATCATTGGTAGCAATAGTTATCCTTCCAAAACCATTATGGGTATCAATGTTTGATACATTATAAGGACAGGATAATTAATAGCATCTCCTTTGTTAGTGTTCGGTCCGAAGTAAGGTGTTATGGTCGATAGCTGAACCTGAGTCCCTAGGTTCTCGACTTTTACCTTGTTTCCATACTTTTTACCCAAAACATGCCTGTAATTCTTGAAAGTACAATAATCCGAGCCTATTCTTCACAAAAGATGTTCAATTCCTGTAAGTGGCTGGAAATGATAGTAGGTCTCAGTTATGGCAGGCGAACTTGGAATTGACATTCAAAAAAGGAAAAAACTCTACACAAATGGGGATCCCTAGTAAGTGAACTACAGTTTGCCAATTTCTGAGTGTGCATTATTAGGCATACGAGGAGCAGTAGGTTTTGCATAGAAAAGAAATAACATGCACCCCGTTTATAGATAATCCATATTCCGTAGGACATATCTTGAAGAGTAACACATAGTAAGGGACAATTAGGAGTGCAGGTAATAATTGATAGGGCTAATCATATACTGTACAGTGTCTTTTGCATATGTTTGCGCAGCAGTGCGATACAGATACAATGCAAAAGTTCATGTACAATTTCTGAAGTTCTTGGCAATTTGTGGAAAAGGATGTAGACTTTATAAAACGCTCCTTTTATTGGTGGGTACTATCTATGCCCTTCGTATTTGTATATGGTCGAACGGCTTAGGAGTTTGGACTTTGGACCAGTGAGCTTCATGTCATATCAGAACAAATAAATACAAGGACTTGTTTTCCAACTGGTAACCATCTCATTCATCTTTTGACAATGAAACCAATCAAGAGACCATGTCTCTTAAGCCTCACATCAAATTTCAATGGCTCCACGAACAATAAGAGCAATTCCAATATTATATATGTTTCCCATAAGCCAATGACAGCTGAAAATAGTTGGTAGTTTTGCAGAGGCAGTCACAATCTTGTGGGATAGGGAAAAGAAAATTGCCATTTCTTCTTATATTTTTTTCTGATTCTCTTCATTGGGAGTTTGGAAACTATAATTGAACCGCGAAGACAATGTCATCTAAAAGCACATGGCTCTACAGTCTACAGCATTTGAGTTTCAATGAGCTTTTAATTTCTGACATTCAAAACTGAAGGACAAAATATGATAAGTGAAAATGAAAGACAGCTCATAGGAGTCGGCAGAAATTTGCCAGTATGCAACAAGATAATATGCCAATCCAGTTTGTGTACAATTCAACCATGTATATTTTCTGCTCAACTCAATCACACTTTAGTAGCCTTGACTAGGAATTTCTTTATATTTATTATATCTCATGATTGTCAGACCAAAACATAGACTGGAAATTTTTCCTTTGTCACTGTTACCTTTGACATTTAGTGTACAAGAAGCACACAAGTAGAGTAAATAGATTTTGGAAGATGGAACTTTTCATCGCGTATGTAAAGTTGTGTCACAAACAAGTCGAAAGTATTCTTCAAGAAAGCGATGGGAAATTCAAGAAAGTGGTTGTGCATAAAGAAGGAAGATTCAAGCAATGGTTGGCATCAACTTGGGAAAGAAAAGCTAAATACAAAACCAACTTATTGCTTACTTCGAGTTTAGCAAAGAAGTGGGCATAGGAAGCTTGGAGCATATGCTTTTAGGCTAGTGAGGTTTTGAGCTTTTGTATCGCCGGATTCCAAGAAACAGTGAGAAAAATGTGTTCCATCCTCTCAAAGGAAAAAGATTGACCTCCATGATTCTGTTAACTCCACAGTCACATCAAACAATTCTCACTAGTGAACAAGCATTTACAGTTCTTGGGAGATAAAAATGCCATAGGCATCATGATTCAAAGGTACTGTTTTGACTAAGAAAAGCTGTAAGACAAGTCTTTTAATGCGAGTACAAATGAAGGTGGACTTGATCATCGTTGTTTATACAGTGAAGTGTCTTTTCTCTGAATTCTTATTAATCACATCAGGTATGGAACAGTATCATATCGTACTCAAATCATCGGACAACAGTTACCAGGTTGCATGATGGCCCCTGGCACAGCTAACCCATGTAAATTTCCTTTAATGCAGTCAGAATTTGGTATGGTGACGAGATGGTAATATGTACAAGCGTGACATATTCAGACTCTTGCGCTCATTTTAAGCTCTTTCAGACAAGACAAACAAGAGCTTCCAAGCTAAAATGAGGGGAAGAACCTGTTAAGGTCATAGGGCAGAGCGTAGAACTCTGCACTTCTGGCGTCTTGATCGAAGTACCTAAACTTTTGCCACCAATGCCTCCCGCTATCTCGGCGAGTCGAGCTGTGCCTCGGACTGTGAGTGATGTCTAATAAATATGCGGTTGCAATTCCCACCGTTGCTGGAGATGTGAAAATCACTTGCATAATATCGTTAAACTGCACAAAAGTGACAGATAATATAAGACTATTTATATATATTGTAAGGAGAAACAACGAAGGTAATTCAAGGCGTTCTCACCCAGATAGCACCAGTGGAAACAGGGCCATGACCTTCTACCAGCATAACTTGGTTGAAGTATTGAGGCACTGAGAGGCCCATGAAGAGGGAGAAGCCTAAGATGAACTTTGTCCTGAAACTGTTCAGGTTGCAAAACTGGAGATGTCCCAGACCTGCTGATGCTGTGCATCCAACAAACATATCATATTCAAAACTTTATTATGTGACTTCCCCTCGGAAGTATTGAGATGGAACGACGGATAGAAGATGTTGTAGACCACTGATTCTTGTTTGATCCATGTTAATTAACGTGAAGAACAGGGGACCTACCAACATAGGCAAACAGGACGCAGTAGATAGCTGCAAAAATTGGCAAAGGTATTGAAGCAACAACAGCCCCGAATTTTCCTGCAAGACATTGGTTACGAGGCCAAGCACTCGAGTCACAAACCTAGAAATCAAGGACTACTTCCTTCTTTGAAACATTGTTTGATTGTTTTTAGTAGAATTGTGCACCTAGTACAGAAAAGAAGAGCATAAATCCTGCTGATATTTGAATTACTCTCCGGCTTCCAACTCTTGTTAATCCCATCAGACCTGCATTTTCACTGGAAGTACAAAGAATGCACAATCAGATCACAGAATAGCTGAAGACAATGCTAAGATTAGCAATTCCCCCAGTTCTATATTGCAAACGTAGTTAGAAACAACTAAATTCAGAAGCAGGAGATCATTACACTGAAGCAGTGCAACCATTTCCTGTACCGAACAAACCATTCAGCATAGTCCCTATTCCCTGAAATTAAAATAAAGTGAACAATTGAAAAAATAGTTCTGAACCAAATAGCACGTTGTATCCTTGGGACTTCAAAGGAAATGAACCTACCTGCCAACCTATACCACGACTGAGCACAGACGGAGGGACTGGAGTGGCACTCCCATACCTGGATGCTGCGATGATTGTACCCGTAGACTGCAAAATGACAAAACAAAAATTCAGAAAGAGGTAATGATAAGCACTGAGGAGCAAACAACATCAGTTTTAAAAGCTTTTAGAGAGTAGTAATCGCTATAAAACCAGCATTACAAGCATATTTCATACTTGGTTATCAAAGTGAACAGAGTAAACTATTGCATTGAGCATCCAAGATTGGATAAATGATGTTCACATAATTGCACCTCAATAACCGAAACAACGCAAGCAGCCATCATTGCAAAAATATCACCAGCCTTAAATGTTGGTTTTCCCCATTGAAATGGATACGGAACCTTTATCCTACATTCAAGTAAAAGAAGATATTAGCAAATGTCGTACTTAACAAACAAACAATTCCACTTATCCCATGTTTAGGAAAAACAATTACTCCCAAGTCCCAAACCAGAAGTTGCCATAAACCATGTTCATCTGTGAGAAACATGTACCAGTTCTCTGACACAGTATATGATCAAGTACACAAGTTCATTGACCCTTCAAATATAGCGGCAATGCTGGAGAATGAATTTCGCTTCATATTATTAGATTTGAGAAACCAGTACCTTTATCTATCCAGTCTATGCAAATGTGACTATTTGTTACTCCATGCAAATTATAATCAAGAAAAGAAAAAGAAATCAGTTAAAACTGGTGAACAACAATAGTCTACAGTCATTATAAATGGATTCTCTTAGTCAGTTCACAGTCAAATAAGAATTAAAGGAATCCAGTCTAAGAGTAATCACGCTCACCAACGAGCACCACCAATGAGCCCCGATCGATCAGTACGACAATTACTTTGTGTTTTTGGAGATGACTTGTCATATGCACCTGCTGCGGTCAAAATTTCGGCATAGACCCATATAATTGCAACAGAAAACAGAACTGCAAAACGGGTGACCGTCGACGCTCTTGATTCCAACATATGAGGAAGAAACTGCCATGTTAATGATTAGCCAGAACAGTATATAAAGTAAAGACGACCAAAAGATGCAATCTTTTTCTTGCTTACGAGCATGAATTTAAGGTGAGACTAAGTCCAACCACTTTTTTTGACTCCTAAGTGATGAATTAAGAAAATATTCCAGCATCCATCCTAAGAATTACCATTTATTTGCCAATTCAGAAAGACTATGAGTGCAAATAGACATATACACGAGCATTCCTAGGATCTATGAGAGGCTAAACAACAGTGGGGAATGTGGATTTAATTGAGAGCATATAGTACCTGAGATAAGAACACAACAATTACCAACGCTGGAAGCCCAACTTCAACGCACTTTGCTACCTGCAATATTCAACCAGTGGAAAGTTACATTCAACACACTAACCCCAAAGGTAAGGCATTCAGAACCATCAAATAGTTTTAGTTTAAAAGGGCCAATGATAATTGTGCTCGCATCAGAAATGGTCCACTAAAACCAGAGCATCTTCTTGGTGCAAACCCAACTTGAGGAACAAAACCCTAAAAGTTCTCCACTGTCCCATCGGTCGTATAAATTCAAGTTACCATCTCTAGACATAGCCAGAGAAAGGGTTCATACAGAAGCAAAGAGTTTCTAAAATTTAGGAATTAAGAAAATAAGAACTACATTACAGAAGACACTGTATGTCTGGATTAATGTAGTGTATCAGCGAGATAAACTAAAGGAAAAAAGGAAGACAAGAAATCATTGCGTCCCTAGAAGTTAATCAACGACGTTAGGAACACTTGAGAGTTTTACTTCTTATGGATTTCGGGACCTTGAGTATTCTGAATTATTTGAAACTGTTTTAAAAGCTTTTTGTGATTAAAAGAATGTCTGAACTTGAATCTCCATCTTTTCAACAGGCAAGGACCAGAGTACCAGTAGAATTAGGCCTTCAGCACAGAATTACCTGTGGAAATCCACGTGCATAGAGCCCGAGTCCCGTTAAAGTCACAAGAGGAACGGCAGCAAGAGGGCTAAGAAATCTGCATCACAAGACATCCAAATGAAGCTCCTTTGAATAAAAAATGTTAACCAAATACGTCTCCAAGTTCCAGTACCATGCTTCTGCAAATTCATACCTTGCAAATATTCTCCAGAAGCCAAAGAAACCTATTGTCATTTGGAGGAAGGAAGCAATGATGAGTGCTCCTTGTATGGCTCTGACGGACTGAGTAAACATCTACATCCACCCACGAAAGAAGATGAAAGATCATAAGCACAAAAACTAAACAACCATCAACCGAATATATGTGCAGGTGAGGGCCATTATGTAGCTTGATTCAGAAAATGAGAAAATAACAACCTGATGCTGACTAAGTGATGCGCTACTACTGCCACTGTTGTTTGACAAAGCAATGGACGTGGCAGGAATAATGAAAGCGAAAGATCCCCCCATCACTACAGGAACTCGGGAACCGAACAAAGTCTGCAAGAGTGTGTTTATCCCCGCAACAAAGAGAATGGTATTGATTAATTCAGCCTTCTCCTCCTGAGAAACCAGAAGAAAAGCAGAAACAAAATCATCAAAAGTTTCAGGAAAACAAACGTAAAGTGGAATTCCTTTTTTTTTTTTTTCATGACAGTGCTCTGAATCTTAAGTACATTGCCACCACCCATCAAAGGGACTAATATGCTTGGTATGATCACGGTATTTCCAAGCATCACTACATAGTGCTGAAATCCAAGCAATACTGCCTCGGCTGCATAAACAAGGAATTTCAATACAAGCGAAAATATTTAGTACAAGGAGACCAGAAATAAACAGAAAACAGTATAAAGTTTCTGCAAGTAGAATTGCATTGTGTTATCTGGAGATTGTGTGCGCAAAGAGCTATATCTCAACGATGGTGCAATTGGCAATTTAAGACATTGACAAATTTTGATAGTATTCATCAAATATGTTACCATAGGAATTTGCAATTCTTTTGTTAATCAGTAACTGATTATTTTGCTTAGTAAATAGCAAATGCATAAATGTTATAATTCCAAAATCTAGATATATTACGTATAAACAACACATAGGTGAAGCAAAATACAGACGAGAGAGGTGGTTGACCGAAACAGATGTATGTTGTGACTAAAGAAGTGCAGGGAAGAGAAAGAAAATTCATGAGCACAACAGAAAAACAATGGAAACTTCAAGGCTATAACTTTTCCGAGTTGCTTAAATTCTCAGAAATCAATGGGATACTATCTCTCACGTAGGTTCCAGGAGAAAAAGACAGTCGGAGTGACGTAATCTTCTGCTATATTTCTCAAAAGGGAGAAATTGTAATCATGGTATTCCTAATTGATCCCACATGATCACTGCATTTCGGCCATCAGAAACAAGGAAACCAAACATTTTGATATTTGAAACGAATGAGAAAAGCAGAGATGAGTGAACATACGCCAAGGAGGAGAACTAGAGATGCAAAAGTCGACGCCCGGAAGTTGCTCTTTCACAGGGTGAGGCTGGAACTCGTCAACCTTAGCACCTCCACCCTTTTCCACCATTGCCACCTTCTTTCTGTTTGCTTACTCTGTTTCTCAAAACTTAGAGAAGCACAAGACAAGAGTGATGAGCTGAAATGTGCTTCAGAGTTACACTTTCTTCGTGTGTAATAGAGCTATGGAGAGGTAGGGGCAGAGAGGATGGAGTTAGGCACAGACTGTTATGACCATAAGTGAAGCAAACGTGGCTTATAGTTTCTGAAGTTAACTTGTTGGGTTCCGCATTGACACCAGAATAGAAGAGTTCTTTTTCTTGTTTGGAAAGCGACCAATGGCTTCTCCTTGCTCATTTGACTATGACCTCTCTCCTTTCTCAGTGATGTAATCACTCATTCTTCGGAATTTTTTTGAAGTTAATTTTTTCTTCTCTCTAATTAATTATTTGATTTCTTAATTTTTGTCGCCAAAAATGATAATTAACAAAAGAGAAATTCGTTTTTTTTTTTTGCCCATGAAGTGTTCTAGGAGGGTCCCAATTATGGGAAGACACTTTTAAATCATCCACTTTTAAACTAATCCCTGTTTGAACCCGATAAGTCACTTGTGAAAGACAAAACTCTGACCCAAGTTTTATAATCTTTAATAAACCCAAAATTGTACATTTCATATTTATTCCAAAAGACATAATTCAAAGTGTCTAATATGCTAATGGAAAGGATAAAACTTTCTATTTATGCTTCAACTCTTAACGTTAGTTAATTAGAACTTAACGCATTTTAGAATAACTATAATCCATCTATAACTGAAAATGAATTAATGGCGGTTCAACTATAGAAATTAATGCCTAGCATAAGTTATATTTCCAAAATATGGATAATCATATTAAAATCTAGGAGAAATATAATTAGCACATATTATTTCTTACGCGCTTACAATTGAGAATTATTTTTAATTATAATAATTTAGAAGATAGTATTTTTATTAGTTAGAGGTAAGGTTGTGTATTACTAAACTTTTCCAGATAAAGTTTTTACTGGATGTTATTGTTGTTGTGATTCGAAAATAAAAACATATTCAAGTTATAATTATTAATCCCATTAAATATTTTTAATTTTAAGTTACTAATTTATTAACTACTGTGTTTAAAATACATAATTTATGAATTATTATTTATATTTGAGTATTTAATCAGAAAATATTCAAAATGTAGCAGTGTAGCAGAGCCGACCTTGGGTAAGGGTAGGATGGGCACTTGTCCGGGGCTCATCCTTATAAATAATAAAATATGTCATATTTTTATTTTTATAGAAAATAAAATGAAATAAAATAGGATCTATTCTTGGCGTTATAAAAAACAAAAAAAAAGAATCTTTTATAAAACCGAAACTAAAATGTAAGAATATTTGGGAGAGGAGAAATCTTCTTAAGAAAAAATGGTGTATCTTACATCAAGTTAACCCTTCTATTTATAGTACATTTTAACCACCTAACACACATGTGACCA
>JANZLF010000221.1:38941715-38954024 GCA_026546835.1 Erythroxylum foetidum
TCTCACATGCTAATTTAAGATGCTGATTACCGAGGTAAATTTATGGGAGTATTAATAAGGGTAAATCTATAATTTTATCATCTTTCTTAATAAGTGTGTACTTTTCTAAAAAGACTTTTATTATAAAACGGAGGGAGTAATATTTTTGACAATTACTTCTTATTTAATATTATTTTAGCACTCCCAAGAAGATCATTACTAAAAACAAGGTAAGATTACACACGAACTTCCCACGGTATTGCGTTGAAGCAAAAAACATAGACAAATGATCAACTGCCACGTCAAAACTGTGATTACTGAATAATATCTCCGTCTATGTAGAAGCACTAACCATAACAACTCCCCCTGTTCTCTCTGATCTCTCTCGCATATTCCTGTTAGATCAAGGGTGTTTTGATTTTGTCGTAGCGTCATAAAACCCACATTTTGACGAGAATGAGTTATTACAACCAGCAGCAGCCTCCCGTCGGCGTCCCTCCTCCTCAAGGTTAATGAACCTTTTATCTATATTTCGTTTGTATTCGTGTAATGTCATTGTTCGATCTGTTTATTCGAATTCCGTTTTCTGTTTCATTGGTCATCTTTGGGTTTGCTTGATCTATTTGTTGAGTGGTTTTAAATTTACTATATTTGTTCATGCTGTGAATATAAGGTTATCCACCGGAAGAATACCCGAAAGGCGCCTATCCACCGCCAGGATATCCGCCGCAAGGTTATCCCCCACAAGGTTATCCGCCACAAGGTTATCCACCGCAAGGTTATCCTCAATATCCGCCGCCACCAGCCTACGCTCCACAGTACGGCCAGCCACCGCCTCAAAAGAACAGCAGCAGTGGTTGTTTGGAAGGATGGTAAATTCCAACGCCTCTCTTTCCGGATTTATATGAACCCTATGTTTGGGTGCGAACTTGTGTTAAACTTAAGCTGGAATCATCTGAATTTTAGATCAGATCTGGGCCGTTGATCGTGCCAAAAACTGGTCAACTGTGATTGTTATTTGTTACAGGGGAAGGCGATAACTAATAGTGTGTTACATGTTTGACGTTTTTCCGTGGCAAACTGTGTTGTTCTTGTCTCGAACCTACGGTTGTGGTAAGTTGTGGGCACACATGATTGGTCTACGGTGTTGTTAGATGCTGCCAAGGTTACTGCTTAACATGCTCTTGGTACAATATTGTCAGAGTTGCTTGTTTGCCTGTGTGTTTCTTTCCTTTTCTTATGCATGGCATGTAGAAAGTTAAATGGTTTATGTAAAGGTACTGCACTTAGCAGATACCATGTGTTTTTACCAAGGATTTTCCAATGTGCCTTATCATGTAATGTAATTCGTTGTTTGAGTTTTGGCTATTGGTTAATTGATGTGGGTATTTATTGAATGATACAGTTTGGCTGCTCTCTGCTGTTGCTGCCTCCTGGATGCTTGCTTCTGACGGAGAGGAATGATGTGATTCAGTAGAAGCATCAATTATTTGCGTGACATTGTAGGATCTATCCATAAATCTTATATTAACCTGAATTTCTTATGTTAGACTCTGATGTTTAATGTCTATTGGAAATAACTAGACTTTTCGCTTGGGAGTGGAAACGTTTGGTCCCGAATCTCATATATGCTGATGGTTTATCCTATTCTTTGTTATAATGTATGTTGCTTTTTCGGATGCTTGTAAATAGTGGGAAATTCGGGTTAGATTTGTGGGACAAGTACATTGATCCACATGCATGTTTGTTTCTGGTAATCTTCAGGATTAATCAATTGTTTAGTGTTGTTAATGGGTTGGAGTTGGGCATCTTTGAAAACGTAAGAAAGTGTCGAGTATGGAATATTCGTATGTCGGGTTCTGCTAGTTGGCTTCTTGTAACTTTGGTTTTGACACATGCTTGATGGAATCTTGTGTTTAAAGTGAGCTTATACATTTCATGGCGTGGACGAAAGGATAGACTTCATGTCAACAAGGACTCGTGGATTTTATGGGTTTAATTAGGCAACATGATAGCAGTGAAATCCATAGCTCATCGTTACATGATTGCCTTGTCTCCACAAAAAAAATGCTGAGAGCCCAGTTGTCTTCGATTATATTCGTGAAGTAGATCATATAAAGAGGGTCGGTCGTTCATTTTTATAATATAACCTATTATATTAAGAAATATTATATTGTTATTTATCTTTATTTTTATTTTTATTTTTCCTTCTTTTCACTCTCCCTTATTTTTTATGATATTTATTTTTTCTTTGTTTTCTATTTCTTTATTTCACTTTTTATTTAAAATGCCTTAGCTTTTTTTGGTAATACCTGTCTAATTTTATTAAAAGAGACACAAATGGACTTAGATAATGTCTATTTTACTATTTCCTCACTCAAACTCCAATTTAGATAATGTCTATTTTACTATTTCCTCACTCAAACTCCAATTGTCCAAAACAAGATGAGATAAACTTAAGGCCCAAGATTTGAACATTCAAATTAGAAAGAATACTTCTTTAAGCCTAGGTCCAAACCTCTTATTGTGTGGTGCTTATAGTTTATAGTTTATAGTTTATAGTTATACTTTAATTTAAATTAAAAAAAAACCATTGGGTTCTTTTTTTTTAATTAATCAATAAAATTAGTCATTTGGATCTCACCTTAAGAAAGCTACAAACCATATGGTACCTTCAAAACTAAATTAGGTAATATGGTCGATTCAAGAGTACTACGTCCAAAGTCAAAGCCTAAAAAATAATTAAAATAAAAAATGTTATTCTTCTTTTAGTATTCCAAATGTTTGGTGTAGAGAGAAAGAGAGAGTGAAGTTAAAATTATTTTGGTCTAAAGCACCAATCAAATTTCAAACCCACTCCTTTTAAAATCAAAGTTTGTTTTTCATAATTTAGATTGAATAATGGAACCCTAATAAATTCATAGTTTAAGTCCTCTCTTTTAAAAATTAGAACTCAACTTTTAATTTAAACAAATATTTTTTCCTTTATTTAAGGACCTATGTTTTTTTGTTTTCATTTAAGCCACTTATAACTTAAGAATTGTATCATGTTTTGGTCATTTCAGTTGAAACATTTAATCTCATTTTATTTTAGTACACATTGTCTTTTTTTGGTAATTATTTTAGTACACATTGTCATTTAAGCTAAAGTCATCAATTTTATTTTAGGCTAAAAAACCTAAAACTTCCCTATAGTTTCAATAACTTTTACATAGCTCTTTAATCTTTGAAATTCTTGAAAATTTTTCTTGTGACTTTCAATTTCTAGAAAAAAAATCTCTCTTAAACATATGTTAGAAAATAACTACATAAACACATAACATGAGCATCATATATGGACACATCTCAATTCTTAAACTTGATCTCAAATAATAATTTATAATAGTAATCTTAAATTATTAGTTTGAGTCAGGTTTAATTAGTTTGAACTGGGTTGGGCTGTCATGCTAGCAACATTAATTAGTCTACTATGATGCTGCATGTGACGTATATTTTGTTGTTATTTGCAACGAAAGTTTAAGAAAAAAGATTTTTCTAAAAAATTAAATAGTATAAAAAGATTATTTTTAAAAATTTAAAGATTAAGGAATTCTTTTTAGGGTTACTTAAAATACAAAGGAGGTACAAGTTTTTTACCCTTCTTTTCATTTTAGTGCAAATAGTCATTTAAGTCAATTTCGCTAATAGTATTTCCTTTTAAGAATCATATCATGTAATGGTTATTTTAATCAAAATCATCAATCTCATTTCATTTTAGAGCAATTTACCATTTAACTCAAATCAGTCAATCCAATTTCATTTAGCATATTTAGTTATTTAAAATCATCAATTATGTTTCATTTTAGGATTAATATCTAAGTTATTGAAGTTAATTCATCAATCACATATTATGTTTAGTCATTCACTTTAAAGCATTGATTTCATTTCAATCATATCACTATTAGGTTATTTACATTTTCCTTACAACCTATCTTATTATATTGCATTTAGTTGATTCATACATTATTGTACACACATCCAATTTTAAGTCATGCTCTTCAAACCCTATTAATTACAAATTTTTTTGGGCTTAAGTAACTATTTAAGCGAGTAAGACAAGGTGCTTAACACTTTTTCTATTTTGCAATAAATTCTAGAACTCAAATTTCTAGTTATGAAATTTGAAGTTCCTTTTCTTTTAAATTTAAAATTTTTCCTTTAATTAGATAAGTGATGTCTTTGCTATTTTTGTTTCAAAATCTATAGTAAACAGATCTATTTTCATCTAATGGCATGCAAAAATGTTAATGAGATTTATAAATTAAGGAGTTATTTGGTTCCACTTTTATTCCTTATTATAATTTTTTGTTGTTGTGTTCTGTTTTTTATTGTTTAGTTGAGATTTGTAATAAAAAATTAAAATAAAAACTTATTAGGTGGAGATTTGTAATAAAAAAACTAAAACAAAAAATTGTTTGATTTCATCATCAACTTTTTCTATTTTATTTTATTTTACTATTAGATATTAATATTCAATTTTGATTTAATTAAAATTTTATTCACAAATTAGTTAATTCTCATAATTATTAAAAATAAAAAGATACGATTGTTCAATACAATCAAAGAAATTTATATATCAATTTTATATAATAAGAGTTTAATATGAAATATAAAAATTACATAAACATGATTTAATTAAATAATTAAAACTTTCATTATGCTATTATATACATCTTAAGTGCCTAAATATGTGTCTTGAATATAGTTCCAAACAATATATATAATTGAAAGTTTCATAATGTGATTCATAATTATTAGGATATATAGCAAAATTACAAACTTTAGGTGTGAAGTGCCAAAGACCTCGGGCATATCATAGGAAAATAAGAATTAATTATAGGTGTTCTTAACACAATGTACTACTCTTGGATACAATAGGATGAGGGCAAATGGTTTTTACTAGAGATGGAAAATTTTGGCCTAATGTGATCAACCTCAATCCACAGTCAAAAAATTAGGTCTAGATGAACCAAACTTCACACCAAGCATGAACATGGGGCCCAATCTAAATGTTCTAACCTTTTACCCAAAACGATGTTGTTTTAGAGGATTAGGTACGACATCCCTAGTTTTAATTTTTGAGTATCATTTTCTCATCAAAAATACCTAAATTTGTATAGGAAGTATACCACCAATAAGTCATTGATTGAGCATTGTTTTTAATAAAGTCTTTGAAATCATGCCATTGATCATATGTTTTCTTTAGGGATAAAATCAAAAGTTGCACCTATTTTTTGAAAAAAAAAAAGGTGTTTGTGTCTATTATCTGTCAACCTTTGCAAGATCTATTTCACTTCTTACTCCTATTTGTAAGAGTTTCTGTATCATTATTCATCTGCATAGGAAAATTCCCAAATTCATATTGGCATTCATCATCTTAAGTTGACTCTATACACACAAATGGACATTCTATGAAAATTTTAACTAATGAAATAATAAAAAGGGTTAAGATCTTTAAGCAATAACATCACTAAAAATTGAGTTATAACCTATAATCCATTTTAACCATCTTCTCATTCTATAAACCATAACTTATATGCACATATTGTTTACTAATTAGAATGAACACCATCACAACACAACCGAAATTAATAACAAGTAAAATGTTGTTAAACAAAAGGTTTCACCAAATTATTTTCAAGATAAAATTTCATAAATTTTTTATACTTTATTACAGAGAAACATATGTTGTGCACTGTTTAGCAAAATGAAAAAAAATAACTAGGATAACGAAAAGCAATGACCACCTTCTCATCTATTATTGTTCATATCGGAATAGGAATCATTTAGCTCTTCTTAGATCTCCATTTATAAAAATTTCTCTGTAATCTTAGTAAGAATTTGTGTTTAAAAATAACTATAATAGAGATTTTGTTCAATACACAAGTAGAGAGCTATTAGTGCATTATGTATGCCAATATTGGCCAAAATTAACAATTTGTTTTCTCTCTTTTATATACTTTTGCTTAACCATCTTTATTGAAAACAGGCACCCTCTAGAGGATACAATAAAAGGATATCATTTATGGGTACAAGTTACTATGAGACCTTTGAGGGAAGCATCTCCCTTATGTTTGCCTCGATAAAAGGCCTTATTGATGAGTAAATCTATGCACTTTTTAAGCATCTCCCTTATGTTTGCCTCGATAAAAGGCCTTATTGATGAGTAAATCTATGCACTTTTTATGTATACTCTCTTTTCACTATACTTCCTTATATTATAAGGCAATTGTGGCGCCAAACAATGTTGCAACTCTTGCAACCCTTCAGTGCCTTTTACTCTTCTGCAATTGAAGGCTTTATACAAACTCTCACATACTTTATTATTATCTATGTCCATTATTTCACTGTTTGTATCTTTCACTTTTATTGACTTTGGCTCTAACAATTTCGAAGGTTGTCTAGTTGAAGTGTTCATAGTCATAGGTAGTTGAAATACAACATAGGGAACACTTGCAATACAATTATTTGGTTTTTTTGCTTACCTAGTGACAACTTCATTTCCCCATCAAAATTTTTGTTTATAATCTCGCTTGCTAACATAAATGATTTGTCACATGAAAAAAAATCAATAAGCATCAGACAACATAAATCTACTATATCGGAAAATACGAATAGTTAGAAATAACAAGAAAAATAAAAGTAAGTTAAATGCAATAGAGTGACATCAATAACAATAAAATCAAGGAACCAAGGATTCATTGTCTTTTTAACCAACATTCAAACTTCCTTCAACTTAGTATTTAATTGTCTCTCAGAAGACAAGTATTTCTCTTATTTCATCCATATTTGTAAAGGAAAATGTACTTGAGAGAGTAAATCAATAGAGAAAGAGAAACATAAAATCTCAATTCATATTTCATTATTTACAATAAAAATGTAGAAATTGAGAAACAATCTAGTCGTACTTAAGATTGGAGTGCAATAACTTTATTAAAAAAATTGATAGGAGCAACAACAAATTGTCGACCTCTGTGTTTGAGAGCAACCATTGTCATTAATGAAGAAAAATAATAACAACTATAGCTCTGTAAAAATTTTGCTGATATATGGGGTTTGAGAAGGTTTAATAGTACGCAACCTTATTAGAGAGGTTGTTTTTAAAATCATCTAATAAGACAAAACACGATAGAAAATAATATAAACAACAAAACAACATAACAATTTTACGTGGGAAATCCAAAATTAGGGAGAAAACCACAAGTAAAAGGGGAGAGCTTCATTATAAAAAAGGATGAATACAATGATAGAGAGCTTTGGTTAGCTCAGAAAATATATTTCTCACTCACCCTAGTGTAAAACAAGATATATAAAGTAAACCCTAATTTCAATAGGGCTTTAAATGGGTTGTAATTTAATTTTTTCACAACTATCGCACTGTGAACTTTTCGAGCCAGACTAAAATAGAATTTGGATCACAAACTTTAACAATCTCCACCTTGACACGAATTATATCATAAGAAATCTTCAACCTTCAAAACAAAAAACTATCCACCAAAAGCCCTTAAGGGCTAACGAGTAACACCAACCAAGTCAAGCGATGCTCAAACCAACGAGTAACACCAACCAAGTCAAGCGATGCTCAAACTTGGTTATAGGATGTGCCTTAGTCATTATATCAACTGGATTATCATAGCTACTAACCTTTTTCATAACAATATCACCACGAGCAATGACCTCACCAAAAAAATGATAATGGACATCAATATGCTTCGTTCTCTTATGAAACATTTGATCCTTAGTGAGGAAGATAACACTTTGACTATCACAGAAAATTGTGGTAACTTGCATATCTTGAAAAAGTTTAGGAATCAAACATCTCAACCAAATGATTTATTAAAAGGCCTCCATAACCTCCATGTTCTCGACCTCAATGGTGGACAAGGCTACATTAGTCTGCAAATAAGCTTTCCAACTGATGGCAGAACCATTAATAGTAAACTCCTGTAAGTAATCTTTTCTTATCAATATCACCTGCAAAATCATAGTCAACTTACCCAACAATCCCATCTCTAGTTCTCCCAAATTCCAAATAAACATCAGTAGAGCCACGCAAGTATCTCAAAATCCATTGAACTGTTTTATAATGCTTTTTACCTAGATTCACCATGTATTTACTAATTGCACTAACAACATACGATAAATCTGTACGTGTACACACCATAGCATACATGAGAGATCCAACTGCACTAGAGTATGAGACTTATGACATATAATCAATATCTTCATCTAATTTAGGAGATAAAGCACATGAAAGTCTGAAATGTGCAGCTAATGAAGTCATAATATGTTTTGCATTTTGCATCTTGAATCTTGAATCTATGCAAAAACTTTATCAATATAATCCTTTTGGGTTAAATATAATTTTCCTAGTTTTCTATCTCTCAAAATCTCTATGCCAAGTATCTTCTTTGCTACACCTAAATCTTTCATATCAAACTCTCAACTAACTTCGGCTTTCACCTTTACTATTTTTTATTTATCTTTGGACGCTATCAGCATATCATCAATGTATAAGAGTAAATAAACAAATGATCCATCAATGACCTTTTTATAATAGACACGGCTATCATAATTGCATCTTTTGAAGTCTTAAGCAATCATGAATGAGTCAAACCTCTATACCATTGTCTAGGTGATTGTTTCAGACGATATAAGGACTTTGTTAGTAGACACACATGGTCCTCCTTCCCTATAGCTACGAAACCCTATGACTTTTGCATGTAGATGTTCTCCTCAAGTTCTCTATATGTAAGAATGTTGTCTTGACATCCAACTACTTAAGCTCAAAATCATACATAGCCACAATAGACAATAAAGCTCGAATTGAGCTATGTTTTACAACTGGAGAAAACACATTTCTGAAATCTACACCTAGAATTTGACTATAACCCTTAGCAACTAACTTGACTTTGTACCTGACTTCTTTAACTCTTTGTGTACCTTCCTTTCTCTTGAATACCCATTTGTAATGAATAGCTTTCTTACCTTGTAATCTCACTAAATCTCAAGTATCATTCTTATGAAGGGATTTCATCTCTTCTTGCATAGCTATCATCCGTTTGTCAAAGTCGTCACAACTAACTGCCTCTGAATAGGTAGAAGGTTCTTCAATGGACTCAGTATTCTTTGCCACATTCAAAGCATAGGAAACCAAATCAACCTCAGCATATCTTTGTGGAGGTTTAATTTCTCTTCTAGGTTTGTCTCTAGCTATATAACCCTGCAGTGATTGAGTGGATGTTTCGACATCATATTTTATCTTTGGACTAGACTGGGCCACAATTTTTGGTGTATTCTCTATCCTTATATCAAACTCCACTTGCATTTTTTTTAATCTCTGTTGATCTTTATCACCCGAAACATTAAAAGACAAACCTTAAGCATAACAATTTGATCAAAAATAACATTTCTACTTACAACGGTTTTATTGCTCTTAGGATCCCATAACTTATATTGTCTCTTCACACTTGATTTATAGCCAAGAGTTCTAACTTTCTATTGTCGATATGAACATACATATGACCATCGAAAATTCCCAAATCACAATAATTAGCAGGAGAACCAGACCATACCTCTTTTAGAGTCTTTTTCTCAATGGCAGTTGAAGGAGAGTGATTAACAAGTAAGCACGTAGTAGCTGCTGCTTCAGCCCAAAAAGACTTAGGTAAACCAAAATTGGAAAGCATACATCGTACTTTCTCCATCAAAGTTCTATTCATTTGATCTTCCATACCATTCTGCTGTGGGGTAACAAGAACTGTTAAGTGCGTCAAAATTCCTTCAGTACTGTAGAAGGCATTAAACTCATCATAGCAAAGCTCCAGATCATTATCAGTACATAAACGCTTAACCTGTCGCCTGGTCTGCTTTTCAATCATGGTCTTCCCCTATTTGAAAGTCACAAATCCATCACTCTTTTTCATCAAGAAGAATGTCCAGACTTTTCTGCTTTTCAATTATGGTCTTCCACTGTTTGAAAGTCACAAGAAGAACATCCAGACTTTTCTAGAAAAGTCACCAATAACTGCCAACATATAATTAGCGCCTCCTTTAGAAGTCACAATGGCTAGTCCCCAGAGGTCGGAATATATATAATCAAGTGTTCCCTTTATGCTGTGAATGTATTTCCCGAAGCTAACTCTCTTATGCTTCCCAAAAATATATTGCTCACAATACTCTAGTTTGCTAATACACTGTCCATCAAGTAGTCCTCATTTACTAAGCTCAGCCATTCAATTTTGACTCATACTCGCTAGCCGCATATGCCATAATTTCATAACATCACCATCAATCATAGATTGGGTAGTAATATCTGCATCACCAACAATTGTAAATCCTTGCAAAACATATAAACTAGTAGGCTGTTTCTGCCCTTTTATCACAACCATAACACCTTTGCCAACTTTTAAAACTCTGACTTCACTAGTGCACCTATGCCCATTGGCTTCCAGAGTACTCAAAAAAATTAAATATCTCTTCAAACTTGGGACTTGTCTCACATATGTAGTGTTCTAACAACACCATCAAATATCCAAATTATGGCTGTTCCCATGTCAGTTATCCTACAAGGAGTGTTATTTCTCATTACAATAACACCTTTAGATACCGTTTCATATGTTGAAAACCAGCCTGGATTGGGACATATATGAAACGTGCAAGTTGTATCAAGAATCCATTCTTCATCAAAATTAAACATGCTCACAGAATTTGCTAAGACTTCACCATCACTGAATGCATCTTATACTTCATGGAATTTTTTAGGTTGCTTTCCCTTTGAATTCGCTTCTTCTTTCTTTTGTAATTTCCATCATTCTGCTTTAATATGACCTTTCTTCTTGTAGTAGTTGCAGATTTTATTTCTATGCTTGGATTTTGGCTTACCCCTTTTGTCACCACTAGGATTTCTCTCCTGTAGTGTTCCTCAAACAACAAGACCCTCAGTAGGAGCCTTATAACGTAAACAATCTATTTCATCTTCTTTTTAGAAAGTAACGCATCATATACCTCTTATAGGGTTAGGGTATCACGACTATATAAAATAGTATCTTTAAAAGTGAAATATGATTCAGACATTGAACATAATAGTATTAAAGCCAAATCTTCATCCCGGTACTTTACCTCCATAGTCTCTAATTCATAAACAATCTCTTTAAACATATTTAATTGATCATTAATGGATGTACCTTTTGTCAGACAATGAGAATACAACATTTGCTTTAAGTGCAATTTACTGGTTAGGCATTTCGTTATTCATAACTGCTCCTGTTTTAACCACAATGAAGCGACAGACTTCTCTTTCAAAACATGTTGTAGAATTTGATTAAAGAGGTCTCTATGATAGAACCTTGCGATCCTTATGTTGTTTCTCTTTCGTGATCCAAGATGAAGACATCTTATCAAACCCTAATAATCCGTCATCCAAATCCATCCGTGCTAATACAACACGCATCTTAACTTGCCACAATGAGAACCTGGTGTTGTGATCTAGTAGTGGAATATCACACTTCATGGTTTCCATTGACGTAATCAACGAACATGGTTCAGATACCAAATTGAGAAGGCAAAACACGATAACAAATAATAGAAACAAAAGACTAACACAGATTTTACTTGGAAACCCCAAGTTGTGGAGAAAACCACGAGCAGAGGAAGAGAGCTTCCCTGTGAAAAGGATGAATGCAATGACAAAGAGCTTAAGGTGGCTTACAAAATATGTTTCTTACTCACCCTAGCATAAAACAAAATATATAAAGTAAACTCTAATTTCAAGTGGGCTCTACGTGAGTTGTAATTTAATTTTTCCATAACTGTCGCACAAAGAACTTTTCGAGTTAGACAAAAATAGAATTTGAGTCACAAACTTTAACACCATTAATAAAGAACATGATCATAAAAATCCTAGAAATATATGTTAGAGAGTTTTCATTTTGGTAACAAGTTTTTCCTATTTTTGCAACCAATTATCATAAGGTGAAAACACAATTTTATGTTTTTGTAATATTGTCATGTTTTTTTATTTTGAAAATAAAAAAATCACAATGCTGTAAAATTAAACTTGTTTTAATAATTTGTTTCTTTTCGATAAGCACATAAAAAAGTAGTAAAAAATAATGGTAAAATTGGTGATTTTTGATTAAAAGTTTGGGCCAGTTTAGTTCCACTTCTGCTTTTCTGTTTTTCTGTTGTTGTTTTTAGTTTCTGTTTTCTGTTTTTGGTTTCTGTTTTTTTGCTTAAAAAAATGAAAACCTGTTTGGTTGAGATTTGTAACATAAAAACTGTAAATAAAAA
>JANZLF010000221.1:38961392-38975182 GCA_026546835.1 Erythroxylum foetidum
CAATGAAAAGCACTTAAATAACATTGAAAGAATGGTCTACAACCAAAAAAAAAAAGGAAAAAAAAAGAGAGAAAGAGCTTTTTCGGTTTTTCCTATAAAATTAATAGAAAAAGTAACAAAATATTAAACTAAAAAGGAGAAAATCATTTTATTAAAATTGTCTTCGTTGTAAATTTTATAAAATTTCTTGGACCATATTGTTTTACCATATAACTAAAAGAAAGTACTACTATGATAAATATATATATATTAAAACTAAAACTAAAATAATGCCAATTTCCTCTATACATTTAGTCAATTTATTTTTATAATTTAAATTATAAAATTTCAATTTAATTTTTTGTTAATTTTAATTGTAAAACCTCCTTTAGTATTAAGTTTTAGAAATTTTAACTTTAAAATTATTGTATAATTTAATTTTTATCATATGATAAAATTTATATGACTGAACTAGTCATTATTTCATAAAATCTTATATTTAAAAATATTTAAAGTAATAAGTAAAACTATAAAAATAAAAATTTATAGAAAATTTTATACTTCTTAAATTTTTTTTTAAAAAGTAATAAAAATTTAAAAGTTATATTTTTTGTTTTTGTAAAGTTATTCAATACTTATCTTATTCTATTAAATCTTATCCGTAAATTTAATTGAGATTTATTGGCACACACCAAACGGAACAGAATGTCGTTCGTCCTTTTCTAGTTGTCTCTAAACTATATCTTAAGTCTTAACCACAATGATATGACATAAGTTCATCGGATATGGTATAAGCCCAAATGATTAGATCCCTTAAGACGATCTGCTACATAGTTGTTAAGTTGGACAAGGAAGAGAAGAACGTCTCAGGCTTCTGCTAAAACCTTAGAAACACAACGAAACGGAAGAGAGGGGGAGGGAATTTGTTTCTCCTGTCTCTCCCTCTCATCAACAAGTTTCTATTTCTATATTTTGTGGTTTTTGTTTGTAAGCTTAGAATTCTTGGCCTCCTCTGCAGCTAACTTCAACTTTAAGGTATTCTCTTGACTCTTTCTCTCTCTCGCGCTCCCTTTTGTGCACATATTGAACGAAAATTCGATACCCTCTTCATAAAAGACGTTACTTTCTGCTTTTTCCGTTTTATTTGTCTAATACATTCAATATCAGGATTCTGGTTTTTTTTTTTGGCTTTTTGGGTTTTGTTTTTGCTTGTTTTAGACAACTTATCATTGAATGATATTTGGTTGGAAGAAGTAACTCAGAATGTGGCGAATTTTTGGGACAAATTTTTTTAATATAGTTTTTTAGTGTTGAAAAATGTAGGAATTGAGGCTGAACATTCAGCTTTCACGTTAAAAATAAAACCTTTATGTGTACTTTACTGTCTTAATTTTTGTTCTTTGACTATTTGGTTGGATGTCTTCTAAAGATGTGTTTTTGAAAACACTCTTTTTGAAAACACTCTTCTATTTAATTCAGTATTTTTAGTTTGAAAAATGTTTTCTTCGTTTCTTATGAGTCCTAATGTCATTTTGTTCTTTGACAATTTGGTTGAATGTCTTCTCAAGATGTGTTTTAAAAAACACTCTTCTACTTAATTCAGTATTTTTTAGTTTGAAAAATGTTTTGATCGTTTCTTATATGAGTCCTAATGTCCTTTAGTGGAGATTGAGGTTCATTTATTATTTGTTATTGGGCAAATTGTTTGCTTGGTTGGGTTTGTTGATGGCTACCCTTTCGCTTTTTCTCTCCCTCCTACAGGCATGGATGCAAATTTAGATGATAAGGATTCATTGATGGCTCGCATTCAGCAATTGGAGCATGGTAACTGTTCTTCACATGGAAACCATAAACGTTTGCCTAGGGTTAGGAGGTGTCTGATAATTTCACATTAGTTATGCATGCATAAGCATTGCCACCATAGTTGAAATGAAGTGGTTATGGTTTCTAGATTGGCCATTTTATCATTTTCAGTTTATCCTGAAACTCAATATTTTCTACTCGCAAAACCATAGGTGCTAGTCAGATACTTGTTGATCAATTGTAGCACTAAGTCAACTTATGTATGAGAAGCGATTAAATTAAATTGCTTGGTTTTGAGGGAAGCGTGTGATTAAAATATGGTGTTTTACAGAGCGTGATGAATTGCGCAAAGACATAGAACAATTGTGCATTCAGCAAGCCGGACCTAGTTACCTTGTCGTGGCTACTCGAATGCATTTCCAGAGGTATAAAATTATCCTTTTCTTTCTGTCTGCAGCGTCTTTTTCTCCCCTCAAGCCTTCCTCCCTTGCCCAAAGAATGAAAAGAAATAGAGACTTGGTACTTTGGTCCTTTGTCCCTTTATTTTTTGTTCATGTGGGAGTCTGAAGTTGCAGAGGAGAGAAAAGAGGGTCTATCTTGTGAAGTTTTCTTTCATTGAGGGAATGGGGGTTGTATTAAAATTAATGCCCTCTTAGGACAGCTGGTTTGGAGCAGGAGATTGAGAACTTGAAAAAGAAGTTAGCAGCATGTACAAGAGATAACGCTAATCTTCAGGAGGAACTTTCAGAGGCTTATCATATCAAAGTAAGAATTTGAAATTAAGTGGTGCCCCCTAAGCTAGCTGATTATTCTTATATATTTATTTTGCTGCTTCAGAGTCAACTGTCAGATCTACACCGCGCAGAGGTGGAAAAGGTCTTACTCTCTCTTTATTAACTCTTGGACAAGCATGTATCTTTTCTCTCTTTTCTGGCAATTATGATTATCCAACTTGATCAAAATTCACCTAAGGTAAACCAACAACTATAACAGTGAGGAGCAAACTGGTGGAGTATTGACTTGGTCGGATATAATCAGATAATAAGTTATTGTCTGTAAGATGTGGAGCTTGCATTTCTTTATACTAGAAGTTGTGACTCCGAAGTAATTCTAGACCTGTTGTATTTTCATTTCCTGTATTGATGTCATGGAGTAGCCGACTTGTCTCTTGGATGAGATGTTAGTTTTCTGACAGTCAAGTGACAATAATGTAATGACATCTCGGTAGTTTATAGAAAAAGCAAGACTTGATTTGCTTGCAACTGAGAACAACGATAAAATTAGTTGCTTCTACAAGCTACAGTAAACATGTCTTTGAGACATTTAACTTCCACGCTTATTTTTCTTCCTCATATGATTTTCTGTTTGGTGAGATTTTTTGCCAAGACACTGGAGTTTCTGTCATGGTTGTTCCCAACTGGTGTGTTGTTTATGTCAGAATATGGAGGCAGAGAAGCAAGTTAAATTTTTCCAGAGCTGTGTAGCAGCTGCTTTTGCTGAACGTGATCAATCAATAATGGAGGTTGTGAAATTCCTTCATTCATCTGGAATGTTAATTGATTGGCTTCATTTTCTCTATCTTCAAGGTTTCTTAGTGGTCTGTGCCATGCAATTTCAGTTAAGTTTTAAAAATCTCAAATACTGTGACAGGCTGAAAAGGCAAAAGAGAATGAGGAGTTCATGTCGCAGAAGTTCAGTGAAATTCAGAATAGGTACTTCCCATACATTATTACTTTTCTGTCAATATAATGTCGCATGCCGCAAAAGTTAAAGATCATGTAGCAGCTACCAATGATAATTTGCCTGTGTGAACTGGACAATTTTGATAAAGATTTTGCACTTTGCATCTTTGATTATTGATTATACAGGGTAGAAGAGCTCATGACAGAATGCCTTGAACACAAGAGATTTAGGGATGAATTGCAGATTTCTCAGGCAAAGTTAGAAGAGCATAATGACACTTTAAAGAAGGTTATTGTTTTTTTCTCCTTTCCTGAATTTTCTTTGCTATTATTTGTCATGTGTGGTAAAGATATCATACCTGAAAACATTTGGCTTGGGAATCCTCCAAAACCTGAAGCGCAAACAGAACAGAAAGAATAGGAGACAGAAAATTATAACATACTTGACCGTTCTATTGAAAACGGATATGCAGATGGGTTCATTTATTTATTCAGAGACAGAATAACTGTTTTCAATGCTTATGTTTAGGTATGGCAGTTGGGCTCTTGGACCAACGGGCTGAGCTTGGTTTGACCAGGCTTTGAGCAGGACTTAGGCCTGAGGGGCTGGCCTGATGCCTGAAAAGCCCGACTGCGAGCCCAACACAATGTTGTTTTGGGTAAATTTCCCAAAATGACATTGTTTTAGGTGACCTGAGTAGGCTTGGGTTGGGCTCTAGCTGCCAGTTCTAAGGCTTGGCCTGGCCCGGCCCATTGCCATCTCCTCTTGTGTTAATATTCTTCTGTACCAATCAGGTTAATGTCATCCTTTGTCACTGTTGATTGACTGCTATCCCCCTAGTTATAAAATGTTTTTCATGACTCTTATGTTCTTTTCGATATCTTTAGGATCCATCATCTAGTTAGTATACATGTTTTCTTTTTGGTTAAAATGCTTGTTGTCTGGTGACAGGTTGTCAACAAGTTCTATAATATCAGACAGCAGTCCCTTGAGGAATATGATGATATAAATTTGGATGATAAATGTGAATCTCTGTTGCATGACTCAGTGGAGATGTGGAGTTATAATGATACTTCCACCTCTAAGTATATAGTAAGTTTTAATTGTCTTTTTCCTGTTCGTTTATGTAATCAGTTAATATAATTGCATGGTCCATATTATGTTTTTTTTTTCACTTTTATAGAAACTTTGTGCAAAAGGTTATTTTTCCAAGTGTCTAGCTGGGCTCTATCTCCTATGCACCAGTAAATGTGGAGTTGCATTTAGACTATAGCTCTTCATACTTTGTATGCTGTTGTAGAATGGGTATGATGGAAATGATGCAAAATTGATCTTTTTCCTCCATGGATCTTGGAACGTCCTTGTTACTTCAGTGGATCTAATAACAGGCTTAATATGTTTTATCACTTTTAGCTTCTAAGACTGTTGACATGAAGTTATAGATTCTACATCCTTTATTTCTCCTTGAATAACTTCTCATCAGACAGAGTGCGTTAGAAGAAGAGCTGGAAACTATGAGGAACTCCTTGGATAACCTTCGGAATAAACAACGGGTGGTACGGACTTAACTCTGGCTGTAAGCAGTTTTGTGGGTTTCTGTTGTGTCCTCTAAAATGTGGATCCGGCTGTGGCTTACAGGGACTGGAAATTGAAAACCATTTGAAGAGGAGAGTTCGTGAACTGGAAAAGAAACAAGTGGGTATAGTCATTTCTTTGGGATTGGTAACTTTTAGATGTTTATGGGATATCTCTGCTAATATTTGGTATTACCACTTGCTTACAGATTCAGTTAGACAAACTGATGATGAATAGTATAGCAGGATTATGCGATTTCCATTCACAGAAGAGAGTTGAAATCTTGAATTTACTTGGTGAGGGTAGATCTCAGATTGAATGGATGATTAATATGGTACAGGAAAAGATCAGACAGCTCGATGCTAGCAGAGAACAAAATTTGCAGCTCTCTCATCAAATTGTAAACACAGATGACAATCTTTGTCGAGTTGTGCATATAAATGCAGATGCAGTCCCTGCCTTGCTATCTAAGGTTTAGCCCCGTGATCTGTTTCCTCTCTTTACTCTTTCTTATGATGAGTTATCGCATCTCCCTGATGACTACATATTACTGATCCTTAAATCTGATCAAATTGGTTACCATTTGCTTCCCCCAAAAGTCAGTGGTTTGCAATTCCTATATTATGTTGTTGATGCTGCCAACACATGTTGATTCAAATTTCTGATGAGTAGCATTGCTGATACAATACCATTTTATAAAAAGAAATCTATGTTTTACCTGAGCTTGATATGATTGGTCCATGAGAAAGTAATAGCTCCAACGTTATCTGTTTGTTTCCATGTTTGATGGCAGCTCAACAATTGATGACATATCTGGCTTAGATAATGTACACATGACAGGAATTTGCAAGTTGTAGGTTTTAGCTCAATGAATACTAGAACTTGCGTCATCCAAAATTGTAATGTCATAGCTTTATTATGTATGGGGTAACAACAATGTATATCTACTAAGAAGGGATAGTGTTACAGCATGCTGAGTGTCATGTAAATGCAGGACGCATTTTTTGGTTGATAGCTGGGGAAAGTATCTAGAATAGCAAATGAAATTCCATCATAGATGTTTCATTGTATACCTATTTTCCTTGGAATTTTATACTTAAGGTTCTTAGAACTCAAGAGTTGTCAGAAGGTGGCAAAGCTTTGAATTTACGAAGTTCCACCATATCTTGTTACAGTTGAAACTTTTGTTCTTTCATCAGGGACTATTAGTTATGTGATGTTCCAGGCATCAGATGGCTCATCTTATCTGCCAAATTGTTTTTCATAGTGATCCAGCCCAATGGGTTTAACACACACATGTATAGTATGTTAGTAACAATTTTGAGTTATTAAATATGGATAAATTAAGTATATGGTGGTTCACATTCTTTAACCTTTGTTATGAGTTGCTAGAGTGAAGTTCCCATTGTACATTTTGATCTTATGCAAAGAAAGTAACTGTAGTGGAGAGAATAATATGTACTTTTCTGAAGCTGGCTGTGTAGTCAGTTCATCTATAACTTTACACTCTTTTAATTTGCAGAGAGATGACCTTAAAACTCCAGATACTGCAGTCTGTGTAGAAGGCAACACATCTGAAGTCCTTGCACAGGCACTGCAAGAGAAGGTTCAATTTCCTTTCTCATTCCTAACCCTTGTACATGATCTCATTCTTGTATGGTTGCCTTTAGGTCATTATTTCTGCAACTGTTTTGGGATAAGTCTGCTTTTCTGCACTCAAGTGCCTGTTCTTTTCCAGGTGGCAGCACTGTTGCTTCTATCACAGCAGGAAGAAAGGCATCTACTGGAAAGAAATGTGAATGCAGCGCTCCAGAAAAAAGTAGAGGAGCTTCAGAGAAACTTGCTACAAGTATTTTCCTATGCCTTTAAACTTGAACCCAATGGAAGTTCAAATTTCTGTTTTTGTTATAATGGGTAATGAGCTTTGCAGTTGCATTTGTTGATGCTTTTGATTGTCTGGTTGTTGGTTAGGTTACAAATGAGAAGGTCAAAGCACTCATGGAGTTGGCACAGTTGAAGCAGGAGTATCAGCTACTAGCACAAGAGTATGAATCTTAGACTTTTCTCTTCTCTAGATTAATAACATTTGGTACAGTTATGTTGAAATCAAGTTGTTTTATAACATCTTTTTCTCTTTTGGTAATTCCTCCAGCACAAATTGGATCGCTTGATTTAATTGTGCCAAAATTCTTACTATTGAAAGCATGTCCAATCCCAAGTTATTGATTATCATCTGTACACCTATTGTCATGTAGAGAATGTTGCTATTTACTAAAAGAGACAGGAAAAATGTGTTGGAAGGTCCCTGTCCATTATGCTTAAGATTGCATTATAAGACTTTTGGTTAAAAACTGCTACCAAAGCTAAAGATTAGTTAGAGGCTATTCGCTTGAAAAGGCATTCATGATTCTATTCCTTGAATTGAACTACTAACAAGATGGTTACATGATTTGTACAGGAGAATAGAACCGGAGATAAAACAAGGAAATGCATTCTTGGGCATTAGAAAAAGATTTTTGATTAATGAAAGAGATGGACCGTTGAGGAATCTGCTGAAGAAGACATCTTTGACACGGTGGATTGGTGCTCTAGATTTAAGTGGAAATGAAACTGGAGCACATCAAAATGGTGAAGGGAACTTCAATAGTGCACGATCTAACAATATGGATTTTGCCAGGTTAGTAAAGTTGAAGCTTATGGCTTTAGTCTGACAGTGTTTATGCATCCAATGATATTTTCTGATTCAAAATTGAAGTTTTCAAGAAGTTGCATCTGCAAATATTTTGTTTTAATTTGTTGCCCCTTCACAGCAGTGGATGCAATTTTTATTGGATAGTGTTTTTAATTGATCCCTGGTCCACCTGAATAAATTGAACGTTTTTATTTTAACAGAATGAAGATTGAAAATGCTACCCTCAAAGAAGGCATGGAAAGCATGGAGCATCTGACTTCTTCGATTCATAGACTCCGTCTTGCAATTGTAAAGGTAATCATTGATAGACAGTATGTGTCAAGGGTTTGCTGTTTTCCTACATGGCAGCAGTAGCTTTTTCAAGGTTGAGTTTCAGTAGTAATTAGTGCAGAAGTAAACCATAATGAATAAAGGTTTCTAATTGATGTCACAAACGTTTCTTACTGCTGTCTCAATGTCCTTTATAGGTGAAAGAATCAATTCCTTGCGTCGATAACTTTTTAGGCATATCAGAAGCTCTTGATAATATCATTTCCGAGGCTAAAATTGTGAAGACTGCCCTTGGGAGCTCCTTGCCTATAAGTTGGTCTGCTGATACAGAAGGTGAATCAATTGGTCTAAGTGTGTGCAGGGAGCCAGATGACGTATATGGGGACACCGGCAGCAATAAGATAGATTTTGTTTGTGCCGCAGGATTTGAGATGGTAGAGCTTCTGATCCTTGCTGCTCAGATACTGAAAGGTGAGACAACAAAAAGGGTTACCAACCAAATGGAAGCTGATTAAGTCCGGCTCTGCTTTTAGCCTTAGCTCTGATGTCAATATCTGGTACCCCGACATGCATCACTACTTCAAATGGCACAATGGTAGCTAATTGGATACTGCAAAAGTGCACTAAGATAATTTTCTCCAAGGAGCTTAGAGTTTGAAACTGTTGCAGCATGGGAAAGAGAGTATGAACTTCTGGACACAGCTGAGTGCAGATTCATGGTTCATGAAGCAAACTTTCTGGTGTACATACATGGAAATGGAATTAACAGTTTTAACATCAGCTTTAACCAGCCAAAGCATCTCTTTCCCGACTTTTTAATTATATTGTATAGTTACAACGCCAAGTTCGGAACCATATCTGTAAAACAGTTAAATCTAAAGTGATACTGTGTTTGGAGTGAATTCTGGTGTGATGGACTGCTAAGGAATTCTGTGATTTCCAGGGAAGCTGTAAACACGACACGTGTCATAAATAAGGAGGAGTTCCATTAAAAGTTTTTAAGTATGCATTTCTTGAGGATGTTTCATTACATGTTTATGAGGGAGTTGAGGTACACATTGAATGATAGCTGCCTCAACATGGAGTTCAAATTTCTTCTTATGGTGAAATATTCCACCTGGTTGAATGAGGATAAAATGATTTTGCTTCAAGTAGACAGACAAATAATACCTTTCTGCTCCATTTTCTAATGTAACCTGAAGAGGGCACCATTTCATATACCTATCTGTCATATTGGATTCATTTCATACTAGCAAGGCTGGTTGAGTTAAGTTTAGGAAGATAACCCTCTGATCCAAAACTTCTCTTCGTTAAAGGCATTGCTTCTGTTGGTCCTTAAATTATTAGCAAATTCTATTTTCACACCCTTTGCCCAATTAAAAAGTGAACAGCAAAGCATAGATCTTATTTCTGTAAATTGTTGATGCACTGTTGCCTTTGTCCACTTATAGCCAAAACGCAGGGAACAAACTGTACACACTTGGAAGTACGTAGCTCTCACCCCAAACCTCACAAGAAGCAAAATCCAGTGATACATCATAGCCCCCAGAATTACACACACAAGACACTTGCCAACACATACACTGGGTTAACTAGAAAGAAAAGACATCATTTGGCTTGTAAAGGACAGGAGAATCATTTGTGACATTGCAATGCCTTGAAGGTTGGAAAAGACAGTAATGAAGAACACAGATAATGGGAAGTGTCTTGTGTTGGTTATGATTCGGTAGCAATTTCCACAGTGGAGATCGTCTCTGTGACGGAGTTTTTTTCACGTTCATTCTCAAGCTGACTATAGTTTCCTTTTTCCTTGAATAGTTGGATGTGGTGGTGTTTGCAGTATAATTTCCCCTCATGTGCAATGTAGTTGGATGGGCTAATGGTGCAACCTCCATGGGTGCACTTAAAACACCCCCTGTGGTATGAAGTTCCATTAACAGATACCTATAAAATGAATGAAAGGTCAGTTCTCATCAGAATTTATCTGTTGGCTCTAATTATATGCTGATGTTTCTGCACACTAGTTAACTTAATGCTCTGACATACAAGACTGGAACATCAACAAGAAGTTTTTGCTTTCGTCCAAGAAAATGAGGGAACTATGTTGGCAAAAAAATTTGAAGAGAATTGGAATGTATCACTTAGAACAACCATTTTGATTACTGAAAATGTGTCATACGATTTAATTCAATGTTTAAAATACTTAAAACTGTTTAGAGTTCTTGGTGAAAATTTAATCTCGGTTACCTTCTCTGTGGGATACACGGTCTTGGTACACCCTGCACATTTGTCTCTGGTGCCTGCAAACTTATTTGAGACTTTGATTGCATTCTGTGGAATACAATGCCGTTCAGATTTAAAACAGAAATTCGACAGTGATCATAGGCAACAAATATCAGGAAAATCAAATAGCATAAAACGCAATAACTGAGATAATTAGTAGATTACCTCGTTTTCTGGTTTTTCTGGTTTGGCTATTTTTGGTGTTCCTGCAGAATTGAGTTCAACAGACAAGTTTAAGTAGAATCAAGGATATGTTAAGTTTCAATAGATGGTAATGGTTTACCCTCAAAACTCTTGTCCAAGCTGCCTGTTCTCTTAAACAGTTGGTCATAATGAGGTCTGCAGTACAGAACCCCATCAAAGGAGCAGAAGTTGCTTAGCTGCAAAGATGAAGAAAAGGAGTATGCCAAAAATTTGAGAAGATAGGTACACAAATAAAAACTACGGATTTATACTCCTATTAAGAAACAGATGATTCAAATCTATAGATCAAAGGAACAAATATGTCAGGCTAGACTCAACCTGAACCTTCATGGTAAACTGCTTAATAATGTCATCCTACAGTGTATCTTATCTTCCTTTTCTATCATCAAGATAAGAAATGGAAAAGATATTAGGAAGAAAAAGCTGAATGAGCGTTTAAAAGCTCAAAACAATCCAAGTACTAAAATAAATTCAGGGTGATCTTAGGAGTAGGGAAGTAAACTCAACAGAACTGTCTAAACCAGAGTAAGGTGAATCTAAGGTATAATATGAATTTGAAGGATCTTCAGTGAAAGAAGATGACTGGATATACATTAAATCTCTAATTATTCACCCGAGTCTCAAACATAAGCTAATAATTCTTCGAGATAGTAATAGTTCATATGGTCTTACATAGACATGCCAAGCGATCCTGAAGAGAAGGAAAAGCAAAAAAAAACACGTGCATAAGCAGATAGCAAAAATGGTGTCCACCTTAAGAGTACCCTTGCAATGGTGGCATCTAAAACAGGACTTATGGTAAATCCTGTTATCAGCGGCCAATTTATCGACAAGATACACAGTCTTGTCACAGGCCATGCATTTTTGTTGAGTTCCTGCAAAGGAAGCCATGCGAATAATCCACCAACCCGAGAAGGAACAAGGCAGTGGAACACCTCTTCCAACAAAAGCACTGCAATGCACAAGCCCGCTTGCCTTGTATCAATAGTCTTCTTTGTGACTCCTCGTTCTCTCTGCTAATATAAGGGAGTCTAAGGGAAGAAGATAGTACCAAGAGATGAGGTAAAACTAAAGCTACGGGTTGCAGTGAATTGCGGGTCACATGCATACAAATTTATACATGATTGACAGGAATGGCATGGCCACTAAGCCATAATGTTGTCCGATTTTAAAGCAACTCCATGTCGTAAGTCCTTTGTCTATACTAAAAGGGTAATCACAAAATAAGAAGATGAGTTATTTTTGGAACCTTAAAGTGATAATTCATCCTTACCAGAGACTAAACTAGTGGCCTATCTATGTCTACAAAGGCATTGTGCCTTCTGAGTGTGACTCATGGAGTGCAAGTCACCTGCCTAGTTCTACTTTCTTATCAAAGAATTATATCCCATACTCCTTACATTCCTTCAATAACAATATCTATATTGCTTGGTTCAGAATCTCATAATGTTATCTTTTGTTTGAAGTGTCACCGTAACTAATAATGATACGCTTACTACGTTGTTTTTTATTGTGGCAATTTCATTTTTGCACCAAACGACGAAGAACCTTAACTAAAGATGTGGGTGAAAAAAGGTTAGGTTTATACGAGTTCAGATCTCCTCTCTAATATTATGGTGTCTTATTGTGTCCAATAAATCTCAATCATTTATTTATATAAGTTCTATGTAGGTTTCGTATGGACCTCACGTAAGTCTCGTAAAATAAATGACTGAAATTTCATGAAACAAAATAAGACAAGATAATATTAGACAGAGGATCTTGTTTCGTTTCATACCTTTCTGAAAGGTGGTGGGTGGGTCTACAGGCTTTCGAGTGTTGGGAATTTCATCATGAAGTTACGAGCTGGATTGCTTACGAGTGTCCTTCTCTTTATCATATTCTAAGAGTTCTTTTTATGGTTTTCTTCCATAATTGATGACAATGTACGCGTCCTTGGATTTGGCAAAGCATTATAATCATCATTAGGGCAAGTGAATAGTTAGGTATATAATCATTTTGGTTTGGTAACAGGCATCAATCAAAGTCTTCTTAATTGCCACCCAACACTAGAAACCTGTCACTGCCATTGTAAAACTTATGAAAGTAATGCAAAATTATGGAAATTCTAAGTTCATGATTGATTCTCCATGTGTTGATGAAAAATGTGTTCCATAAAAGTATGAAATATTCCTATGAGATAGAGAAAGCTCATAATTTTATATTGAATGTTAAATTATGTTATTTTTACCTAGATGATGCATCAGGGGTTTATGTTTCTAATTTTTATTTTCGATATTTATACTTCTACGAAGAACATTTGAATATTACAATATCCTCTTGTCTATATTAGCATGTATTTGTCTTAGTTTTAGATATCTTCAAGAACTCTTTTTATCAATGTTTTAAAAACTAAATTGAAAATTCAACTGGTAAGACAAGAAGTTTAAGATTTAAAAGATTCAATCGATATTAGAATATCATAAAACCAGTTAAAAATTAAATAAAACTAAAGAATTTGAAGTATGATTAAAAGAGACGAAAAATTTTATGTTTAATTGCAAAATAGAGATTTAAACAAAAATTAAATAATTTATTTTGATTTATAAAAATTATTTATTTATTAAACTTGACCGATTAATTAATTAACGGATCAATTTTTAATAATAAAGATTATAAAAGTAAATCCACTAGACTGAGTTTCTTTTATAATTGTTTTTTTATGCAACGTGATTATATTTGAGAAATTATACAAACTTATCTTTTGGTAGAAAAACAAATTATTAACTCTACTTTTAAAAATAAATAAATACTTATCTTTTCGCAATATAATCATTATATCACTTCGAGTTTCAAATTGATACGAAAGTGTAATATAATAGAGCCCATAGATGAAGCCCTCGTATCTGTACAGAATCCTCTTGTAATCTCCTAATTAAAGTCGTCAACTATAAAGATTTGTAACTATAGCTTTAGCTTAAATTTAGGCACTTAAATACCTTAGAATACTCCTCCATATTTGTATAAATTCAAAGTTCATAAAATAATAAAAATGCTTCAATCCATATTCCTTTATGGTATCAGAGCTATAGACATACGTCAAACAAATTTTTTTTTTCATCATGTCTGCCTTCTCTGCTTCAACGTCAAATGTCTCTGCCAACCTGATCACTATCAATGTTGTTGCTCAGGCTCCATTAAAACTGGCATCAACCAACTACTTATCCTGGAGGCTACAGTTCAACAGTCTCTTTATTGGCTATGATCTCATGGGGTATATAGATGGGACTAAGGCTTGTCCACCAGCTATAATCACCGTCGA
>JANZLF010000221.1:38975282-38994299 GCA_026546835.1 Erythroxylum foetidum
TTATTGGAGGATAATTAGGGTGAATTTATCAAGTTTTGTTCGGATGACGTTAAATTAAGTTCGATTTGAGGTTTCTTCCGTGGTGAGGAATCCCTCCCTCGCGAAATGCGCATCCAGATGTCACGTAGGACGTCGGGCACGCGACTCATCGGGGAGGGGTTCCAACATCGCCGATCAGATTCTGACCAGTAACATCTTCTTTGGTAAGTTTACTCTCTCTCTTCTTCCCTAAACACTCGTTAGTTACCATTGTTAGTTATTCTCCTTCGTCATCATTAGTTGTTCCCTGCTAATAGATTTCATTAGGATATGTGGCTTATGTTATTTGGTATGTTGTAGAAATAGAATGAATGAAGATGAACGGATTAAGTCAGAGAATTGAGATTATGATAGTGGCTACAGGAGATCAAAATAAGAAGTAAAAAACAAAGAAAAAAAAGTGTTTATGTGTTAAGTTTTAATAGTTTTATAATATTTATAATCATAACCATTGTGTTTTAATAGTTTTGATATTTCTATTTATATAGAGATCAGTCTTATAAATATTCATAGTGTCAAACAAAATGCATGAATATTTTATTTTATTTGACAAACACTCATGTTTCTAAAATGTTGTATCAAACTTCTTTATAAATTTTTTATTCACAGTAAGAGGATGCTTGGTTAATTAAAATATTAAATATAATTAATTAAAACGTTAGCAATTAAAATGCAATAAATTAATTAATTAAAATACAGTTAATTAATTAAACTATAATTAATTAAAATATAATTCAAATGTATTTGAATGATTAATTAAACTATAATTAATTAGTTAATTACAATGTAACTAATTAAAATATAATTTATTAATTAATTAAAATACAACATTTTTTATTTCTCAATAATTTTAACAAATCAACCACTATCAATGGTAATGTTAATCATTTATTCCTCTTAACCAACCATCATAATTATAATGATTATATCAATTCTCATTCCTCACTATATTCATTCTCATTCCTATTATCATTTTCTTATATGAACCAACCGCTCCTTAGATATGCAATTTTAAAAGGACACATTCACAAAAATATTTTTTTATTTAACGCACACTCAGTTTTTTGAAATATTATCTCAGACTTGTCAAATTTGGTGATCAGAAAAGTGCCATTATTTTTTATAATGACCTTGTTAATTCAGAACTCTTTCCTATCATTCCACTGAAACCTAACTTGCAACTATTTTATTTCATCCCTAGCTATCTCTTTTCTCTCTTTTTTATTTTCATGTTTAAGATGGTTTTCTCTAGATTTTTTATTCTTGCACGAAACTTGTTAAGATGGTTTCGTAATCATGCATTAAAACTTGATTATTTAATATGTACAATTTAATATTTATTTTTTCTAATATTATTTAATTATCTAATGGTTCTTTTGTTACCAAAATAAAGTAGTATTTTCTTAAAGTATTATAAATAAACAAACAGTAATTTAATTGAAAAATATTTTTATAATATAATATTTTAAATAAAAATATATTAAAATGAAATTGTATATAATTTTTGAATAATATTTACAAGTTAATTATATTACTCATTTTAAATTAAAAGATCAAATAATTTTAAATTAAGTAATTAATAAAAATATATTGATGACAAAAAGTATTTATATATTTATTTTGTTGGAATAATCTAATTGCAACCAATTTGACTAACTAACTAGTGAATCCAATTGCAAATTGATTAACAGTATATAATATTCTCTTAGCTTGTACGATTGGATGACATCGTCCCAAAAAAGAAACAAAGGAAAAGGTCAAGGGAGAATGATATAGGTAGAGTTCGTTGGCCAAAAGAAACACTTCTTATCTTTTGTGACATTTGTAACTAATATATTCAAAGAATTAAGGGAAAATGTGGTGGAATTATTTTTCAAAGGATACCATGGAAGAAGGTGGAGGAAGACTTTCACAAAGCGACCAACTTACAATGAGATAAAACTAAGCTTAAAAATAAGTTTGATTAGATGAGAACTAGATGAATTCTTTGGAAACAGTTGAAAGGAAAAGAAACGGGATTAGGATGAGACTATGACCAAGGAACAATTGCTACTAGTGAGGAGTGGTGGACTTTGAAGATTAATGTTAGCACAATTTTAAGTCATTTTAGTTTACTTTAATGCTAAATAGTTAGTTAAATATAAATTATTAAATTTTTTGTAGAAGAACATTAATTTTAAAAGCTTGAACCTGAGCTTGAATGTAAGTTGAATCAAATTTTTGGATGTTTGGCCCAAGGAGAGATTACAGTCTGTCCTGTAGATGACCCTCCACAAGGATAACGAGAAGTTAAGGAAGTACATGTTCATTCTCTACCTGATAGTCATAATGCTCATCATCAATTCTCAGGCTACCATGATCAAGAGAATATAGATGAGACCAGTGGTCTAAACAATTATCATGTGACTAGTAATTGGGAAGATGTGTGGAGAGAAACTACCTCGACCCCTGCATCTACTCATGTTGCTACTCTTCTCACATAATGAAGGGAGTGAGAGAAGAAGATGCAAAAGGATTTTGAAAAGTGATAGTTCACAAAGTAACAAGAGTGCAAGAACTGATTCCACTAAAAGGGTAAATATGCATCAATGCATGAGAGGCTTGACGATATGACACAATTGATTGATGAGAGATAGATTGCAACAATAGAGATGAATACTTCCATTATAAAAATTTTGAACACGATAAATATTGATGCATCATAAAATATTAGTTCAGGTCTGGGCCGACCAGGCTTCAAGCTTTGTTTTCTCAGCCCGGTCGAGTCTCTGTCGGGCTCAGGCTCGAGCCACCCAGGTTCGATGATGCAAAATGAAGTTGTTTTGCTTTTAAAAAATAAAATTTGACTTCGCACGTTGTCATCCCTACTTTGACAAAATGCTATAAGAAACTTATGTCGTTTGACTACTTATCAAAGTATCTCTAAAAGCTCCTTGTCGAATGATTTTCACAAATCCCTTATAATGGTTTAATCCTTAAGTCTTCTCTAACATATAACACATAATACTTCATATTTGTAAATAGAAATGTTTTAAAAATTAGATCAATATCAAAAAAAAGTTCTTATTACTAAATTATAAAGTATTTTCTTATAATCACAAATAATTTTCAAAGTTATCAAAAATAATCACAACCTAATATTTCTTCTTCCTTAATCAAGAAAAAAATTAAGATGATTATGCATAAAAATTATGGTTTTAAATATCTGTAAAATTAGATTATAAATATAATTCATACAATCGATATTTTTTAAAATGAGATTTATACAATGAATGCACACAAAGACCTATAAATATGTACATAATTTGGTTGAAAGTACCTAACTTATGTATAATTAGTTAAATTATCTATAATAAAGTGGACAACAATTTTTTTGTCCAACTCATTTCATAATTTCGTAAAATAATTTAAATAAATTATGAGCACCTTTTATTATATTAGAAGCATCTATAAAATTGATAAAAGTTATTCTAATATTGTAATAAACTAAGAAATTAATTAAAGTATCTTCAATCTGTCTACTCATCTACTATACAGTATATCATGTTATTCCTACATTGGACTTACATGTAATAACAATCAATTGTTATTTCTTTTTATAAATCTGGAAGCAAAGACACGTGAATATCATAATAAAAAAAATCTTAAACCTATTGTTATTGTACTATCTATTACTTTATCTAAGAAAAAGTTAATTTAAAGTATTTGAAGAAATAAGTAAATGAAAGATTCATCCAACCTAAACTCTCTTGCATCACAATGCATTATCCTTATCAATCAAATCATTTTTTAAATTTAGATGAGCATTGGGGGAGTGGTTATTGAAGGTGAATAAAAATTTATGTTAATAATAGCTTTTCTTTATACTTTTATCTAATACGTGCTGCATATAATCATCTCCCAAAAATACATTACGAGTCCTTTTATATTTTTTTGACTTATTTTTGCAAATACTTTTTAATTCTATCATGTACATCAACTTATACTTTTTTTTTTATAGAATTAATGTTAACCTTGGCACTAATAAGAGGTTCTTTTCTATGAATTCCTCTCCCTTTAAACTTTCTGTTAAGCATATATTTATATTAATTATTTCTGTCAAATATTTAAGAAGAAGAAAAATGATTTCAAGTTGGATAATTTCATACTGAATTAACCTTATCATATGCAAAGGATATTAAGTTCAACAAAACTTTTTTATGATGATTCTATATTTTTTATTATAATTTTAACCTAAAATTTATGAGAAAAATAGTTTATGATCTTATTATCATAATATTTGAATATTTAATCATCAAATAAAAAATCAAGGACTCATGCTATTTTTTTCATTTTAAATTCAACAGTTAAAAATGTTATTGGAATTTAAACGTACGATACATATTCATCTATGTATATGTATAACAAAGTAGAAATATATCACAAGAGTTTGAACACTAACAATTATTAAGTTTAATAAAAATAAATTAATGATTACATTATCACTGTACGACTCTCAATTTTAAATATTGTAGATATATACATGCACTTCAAAGAAGACAACAAACATTATCTAGTAATTAGAAGTTTTGAAGAAGAAAACGTGAGATTAGTTTGATATATTTTGAATGGTCGATATTAGTGAATACAATATATATATATTTATATGGACGATTCCAACCAAAAAGTAAGGTGGACACTTTTCAAATAATAATTCTGTAGAACAAAAAGTCCTAAAAAAATATTATATTTAATGTCCTACTCATTTCCTCATGCTTTTTGGCTACTAAGACAGATTAATTATATTTAATGTCGTCAAAGATAATATGTAATTAAAAAAGGGCCATAATAGGAGGAATATTATGGCTCAAATATGGACAATTTATGTTTGGCAAATATGGCATAATCACAATAGTTGTTCACATACGTATCTATAAATTGTATACTAAGTTTTAAAAAGATGCAATTGGCCATCAAGGAGACAAGTTGACCATGCTGATATAAAAAAAAAAAAAAAGAAGAAGATTGCATTATGCTTGATATTCTTCTTAAACTTAGTGATTATGACCTTTCAAATTGTAAACCCTTAAGCTAGTAAAAAATGCTCCATATAATTATTATAGATAAGTGTATCTCTCTTATGCATATTTAATGTTAATCACTCATAAATTGATAACCACTACACGTTAAAAACTAACTATTTTCCAGTTTAAGATCTTTGATTGTCATTTAAAACAATTACCATCCTCTATAAAAATCTTTGGGAGATAATGTTGCAGAGTTTGAGAGTATTAGTAATAACTACTTTATTCTTTTCCTTTCATAATCTAAACTAGTATTAAAATCCTAATATTATGTTTAAATTTGTCTAAGTAAAACTTTAATCTACTATTTTTATCCCAAAAGTAACACATTCAATGAATTCTTATGAATATAATATTTGAAGTACTGCATATACTGAGCAATTATATTTCATGCCTTTTGATATGAGACTTAATTCAAGATAAGAATTAATTTATCATTATGTACCTTCATTCATTGGAGGAAAAAACAATTTATGTGCTTTTTGCAAGTATGATTGGGCGATACCTTTCCTCTTTCATCCTTAAAAGTAACTAAAATCTACTAAAAAGATGAGGTCAATGATAAAAGGTCAAAAGTAGACAATAATGATGCAAAGAAAATGGGCATGTTTCTGTTATCATGGCTTAAACATCAAAACCAAATAGCCAATAAATAATAAAGGTTACAACTTTCTATCAATAAATTGAATTTCAAATTAAGAACGAAAAAATAAAAAAGAATAATAGAGGAATTTACATGACCAACTAAATATTTGTAATATAAGCTAACATAGGATCATGTTTTGTTCCCTTAACCAAAACATGACAAAGACATTGAGTTCTTTTGGGACCTAACTTGAACTAAACGGCTAATCCTTAATTATGTCATTCTAAAGTATTATTTGAGTGTCTCATATTTGTATTTTGTATTTTCACTAGAAAATGACCTTACTAGAGAGGATTTAGACAACAAGCCTAAAAAATATTAGACATAATGACTCATCTAGGCTTCAATTCAATAATATTAGTCTCTTAACTACTTAAAAAGAAAATAAAGAAATGAATGTTTGTTATTTAGCTTATGATAAACACATTGGCTAAGATATCTATTAATAGAAGATGTATTATAAGTATTAGATATATGTTTATATCTGTGGAGTGCCAAAATTCCACTTTTAGGAGTAAACAATGACACATACTTATTCAGCAAGTCTGTGGAAAATAGATTAATGATTGACAAAAGAAATGTATAATAAAGCATAAATATTATGACTTTTGCATCAGAAATAAAGCCATCTTGTTGATTTATAATAATATAATGTAAGACAAATCAAAATACTGGAAAATTGTTGAAAAAATATTTAAAAAGTTATAGATTAGGAATATAAGCTTTAAAGATGCTAAATCTAATAATATACTCTTGTCAGTTTTAAACATAAAGAAACAAAATCTCAATATTATCTAAACTAGTGCATGAAATATGGCTTATATATAATAAAGGTAATTAAAGAGTGTTGATTTACCATTAGAAGTTCAAGGTATGACAAGACTATCTAAATTACCATAGGTAACCTAAAAGGCAAAATTCTCCATAATGTCAATATGTCACTGTAGAAAATACTAAGATAGGTCATGCAAAATTAAATAAATAATTTTTTGTGTCACTTATCATGTATGGTGATGGTAAAACTTTTGATTTGGAATCAAACTCAAAAAAAGCAACCAATAAACTGTCTACTAACCACCTAAAAGTTAGCATAAATGATAAAAGATGCATGAATCTTTTAATTTGAATCATTCTTATTTAATTAAAACTATTAGCTTATTGTGCTTTACTAAACAAAACAAAAGAAGTTCTACATATTATGATATCAAAACTTGATCTTTTAGGAAAAAAAGGAATTAAACTCAAACATCGTAGTTATAGAACTAACTTCACTAAGCAATCAATTTCACCTAGTTCATTTACATAATATCTTGTATTAAATTTTTTCAATAACTTAAAGAACAAAATCTATAAAAATAATTCTTTTCTGCACTAGTTTATTAAGAGACAAAAAAGTGAATCGAAAGTCATATAAACTCTAACCAACGTATGTTAATTTTCATTTTAATTCATAAATAAGGAATTGTAAAACCCAGGAGAAAATCATATAAGTATCCAAAAATAACTTTAAAGACAAAAGCATCTCAAGATAACTCTTAAGTTAAAAACCATCTCAAAATAACTTTAAATGTAATTACACAAATAAAAAAAAGCTTACCTCATGAATGAAGTATTGCAGCAATAAAAAAATTAAGAACTTATATTGTTCACCAAGAACTATTACTAATAAATCATTATGGAACATAACTATAAAATGTTTTTGTAGGAGAGCTCATAATGATAAAACCATTAAAAGAGTGTGAGAAATTGTTGCCTTACAAACTTTTTTTTGGGTTTGAGATTAATGATGCAGTATGGGGATCTGTTGCTATAATAATATATTGATATAATTGAAAATATTTAGGGAAAAATTGAGATAACAAATGAATAGTAAAGATTGAAAAGAATTGAAGAGATTGTAAAATTTTAATTAAAAAAGGATAAAAATGTATACTTACAAATTAACAAATATCGATTTAGAAATCAACTAGTTCATTAGTTAACATAATAACTTATAAATTTAAATATTATTACTACAAACTAAATTGAAATGTCGGCAGATTCCTTGTAATATCCTAGACCACTTGCCCATAAATATTGTCTATTTTGGGTTGCCCTTAGGTCAAACCCCTCACGGTTTTACTCTTCATACCTTTGGGAGACACGTCTTCCCTAATGTGGAAAGAGTAAAACCATGAGGAGCTTCGAACCCAAAGCGGATAATATCTATAGGCAGGTAGTCTGAGCTGTTACAAATGGTATCAGAGCCGATACCCAAACCATTGTATCAACTAGGCTGGGCCTTAAAGAAGGCAGGGCTTTAAGGGAGATGGAGAGTGTGAGATCCCACATCTGTTGGAGAGGGGAACGAAGTACGTCTTATAAGGGTATGGATACCTCTCCCCCTAAGAAGAACTTTCCCAAAGGTAGGAAGAGCAAAACCGTGAGGGATTTGGTCCTAGGGGCAACCTGAAATGGACAATATCTGTAACATCCCGTTACCCATGTTAAGGCTAAAATTGTAAATGCGAGAGATTACGGAGAAATTAGGAAACACCTTTCATGCTCATGCATTTCATGATATGCACATATATATGAATAGTAAATTTTGCACACATCAAAATGACTGTAAATGTATTCATTGATATTTCTGGGTATAATTATTTGCAAATGTAATTTTATTGGAAATTGTGGTTTGATTGTTTTGAAAATTTGATTGGAGATTAGAATTCTTGATTTAGAATTTTTGGAGAAAATTTTCTGAAAAGAATTGAGATAATTCTTGGACTAGAAAAAATGTCAATTGACAAAACAATTGATAAATGATAGTAGAAATTACTGTCTAATGGCAAAAGAAATTTTGATAAATGACATTAGGATTTATGGAAAAGTGTCATTGAAAATTTGGGAGTCAATTGGAGTAGAAATAGGATACAAATGGACTAGTTAACAAAAGAGCCATTTAGAGACCACTAAAAGGTAACAAGTGGCACCCACTTACAAATTTCTCCTAAATTAAAGACCATTTCATGGTCTTTCAAGTGCCCATTCATGACATATGCTTCTCTCATCTCCATCTTCTTCATTTTCTTCATTTGCTCTCTCTCCATCTACGACACTCTCCTCTCCCAAGCATTTGTGTTGAACTTTGTTCTTATCCTTCACTTTGTCACTTCAACACTTTGTCATCTTCTTTATGTTGAGAACGACCCATCCTATTCCTTCATGAATGTTGATGATCGTGTATGTTAGAGGAGCTAGGGTTCACGATGATTTGAAGGAGCTTTGGAGCTAAACAAGTAAGTTAAATTTTGTTCTTCATGTGTTGTTTTAAATGAAGCATTTATGATGATAGTTCAGTGGTAAATGATCATGACAAAGGAGTTGAGTATATACTAGAACGTTGGTGAAGAAATGAATGTATACATGTTGATGTTTTGTTTCACATGAATGCTAAATAATGAATTAATAATTGATTTGTGAATGTTATTAAGTTGAATTGGAGTAGAGAATGAAGAGTAAATGAGGTAGAAAGGATGACCTTAGTATAAGATATGATTAGAAAAAATCTAAACTTTTGTTGAAAAATTGGGTTTGCGTCTGTGTAATTTCGTCATGGCAAACTTTTGGAAGTTCACTGTGGCGAACTTGAAGAATTAAGTGAGGATTTCTTTCGGGTAAAGTTCGCCTTGGCCATCTTTAGGTTTCGCTGCGGTGAACTTGTGAATTTTATGCGGGAATTCCTCTCTGGAAGAGTTTGCCGCAGCGAACTTTTCTCTGCGCTGAATATGATTCTGTATTTTAGGCACATCTTTTTTCTGTAGTTATCCAAATGAATTTTTGATTTGGAGTAAACTAAAGACATAAGGCTAAAAATACTATGAAGAAATCAAGTTCTGAATCGGACTATAAGAGTTTCAATTTCTGGGTGAAAGTTGAGTATACGGTGTTGTCTCGGAATAAAGGCAATCCGAAAATATTTCGAGTATAATTTTCACATTTCTAAACCAAATTGAGTGATTTTGATGTCAATAGAAACATAAGACATAGATGAACATATTTCTAGAAGAGAGTAAGACCAAATTACATCAGTTTTACTTTCTAATTGAATGTGAATAGTAGACCCGAAAGTGTGACTTAGATAAATCTGAAGTGTGTCAATGAGAAAGGAATAGAGATTTTATTGGTTTTAGTGAGGCATAAACCTAAGTATAAATATTACTTAGATGAGTTTTGATATAAGACTGATAATGTGATGAGAATAAGAGAAAGATACTCGAGATTGTCATGAACATGCATTGTATATATTTTATATACACACTTGTGCATAAGGGAATGCTTATAATTGTGCAATTATTAATGTGTGTGCATCGTGTGTTTGGCATATTGATGTGTAGGATAAACGTTTGCATTCAAACGTTTTCAGATCATTGAAGCTAGTGCTAATCTGGAGCGTACTGTGAGTAGACCGAGATAGTCTCATTTCATTGTTTTTTTTGTAGAATTTTGTATTAATTGACTATTGGATGATGTTATAAATGTGATTGGTTGTGTTGATTTCCAAACAAAAGGTCCGATGAATGTGATGTATGGATGAAATATTGAAGTGTTTCTTGTATGTGAATTGGATGAAATATGTGATACATGGCTTGGTTGTTAAATGCCGGACTTAGTTCCGAAGAAAAGTGTGATCATGCATATAAATGAAAAAGTGATACTCAACTCTAATGTTGAATGTCGAACTACGGTCTGATGATATGTGAATGTGAGTGAATGAGAATATGAAAATGTGATTGATGCATTTCATTTCATGAACGCATGAAACATAATAGCTGTTGTGACCAGAGTAGCCATCGATCAGAACTTAAAGCTCAACGAGTGAAAATGAGCCTGGAGCTCAAAAGTGATTCAGAGCCTCAAACTCAACGTTTAATGAGCCGTGTATCTCCTAAACGGATAAAGGACAGTTATCAATGAGCCCTATAAGGGACAGTTTAGACACTTGATCTCAACAAAATAATAAAAGGAAAGTGGGTCTCATATGCACTGCATATGCATAATATGAATGATTAAATTGCATTGAATGTGAAATGTGAAATGTGAAATGATGTGAATGTGAATTATGTGTTATGTGATTGAGTGAGCCATCGATGATGGTCACTCATTGAGTTCGCAAAACTCACCCAAAATTTGAAAATATTTTTCAGGATCGGAAGAATATCCCGTTAGACAAACAGGAGTATACCTACATCATACAAGTAAGGGATAGAGGTCGGGATAAGTTCGCGTCTGCATTGTATTCCTTTATTTGCGTACTAAATTGTATTTTCCGCAAATTTTGTATGAAGGAATGTATTCTGAAATTATTATACAATGTGTATACAAATGTAATTATGTTGCATTGACAGTATGATTATGAGTGTTTTGTTTCTGTAATGGGCTCAAGTGGAAAGTGAAATTTCGATGATTTGTCTAATGGTCGTAATGTTGTAAATGAAAATGTTCTGAAATAAAGTGGGCTCGAATTGTTCACTGTTTTCCGCGCATATGTTTGTGGTTTAAAAAAAATTATACTGATTTTTGAATGATTGAGTGCTCTAGCACGTCACCTTCACAGGGCACGGACTCGGATATCACCCATGATATCAAGTTCGGGCCTTGCGGGAGTGAAGTGTTACAAGGATCATTGCCCTTGATTAAATATATATGTTTCTGTAATCATTGTCGTAATGTTGTGAGAATTTGATCCACTAGCTTGTTCGAAGAATTAAAAATCCTAGAGTTTCTTTCTTATCAAATAATATATATGCAAGAAGAGAAAGCAAGCTTTCTTAATATACTATATGTTAATTTCTACATTTATCGATTGTAGTTTTTATAACATAATTAATTAAAGACATTTTTGATCTTATATGTGTTTATTTTATTAATTAAGATGTAAGATAAAATTTATATAATAAATATATTTTGTAAAAAAAATTATGATAAGATCATAATTATGAGATTCATATTATATTTTAAATATTATTCTTAATTTTTTCCTAATCACTGATCTGTTAAGATTTGATGTTAATAAAGTAAAAATAATAACAAATATTATATTTTTCCTTACAAAGAAAATAGTTAATTTCTTATATTAAAATACGGAAATATGTGAGTGTTTATTAAAGAATAGGTTCATTAAATTGACTTGATATAAGAATTCTATTCGGAGCATTATTTGTATATCTATGAAAATTCTTATTGTGTTGATTCTATAAGTGATCCTATAACTAGAGATCTTCAAAGCATCTCATATAATTGTTTTTTTATATTTTGTTATTATTTAGGACCTATCCTAGTCAATAATACATCAATTAGTAGTTATTGAATATAGTATGATGTATATAGAAGTAACTGAGTGATCAATATATGATTCGTTACTCTAAAATAATTATAGATATTATTCTATTGTTTTCGATCAATATTAATTTTAAAAAAATCTTAGTCAAAGTGGAAATATAAATATCTATCACATCGATTCTGCAACTTCCACTGCTGGTTTCCACCTTGACACCACCATCCTATAAAAACATTCTTCAATTATTTTGCCAAGAAGGGATATATAAGCGGTTCAGACTAAGCCACAAGGAAGCTAAAAAAATACCCAAGAATATATAGGAAAACTTTAAGTTCTCACTCATGGGAAGTTTAGTTTGACAATTCACGGGCAATGGTTTCAATTCTGTTTGGTTTGGTGGTTATCCATGTCATTAATTCCTGATACATAAATAAGCATTTCCCAATTCCTTTACCAATATGCCATGGAATATGAATTAGCATGTCCCAGTTGTTTTTACCAATATCCAATAACTTCCAATTACTCACACCCAATGTATGTATGCTTCATCATTTAAATACATTTTACACATATCATAAATCAAGGAATGAAATTTTCGGAGAATGTTAATCATTCTGATGGAATCAACCATAAGAAACAAAAGCACCTATGCTCAAGTAATTACTCCAAATAAGCAAAAAAGAGAAACAAAAGAGGCAAGTTCACCTAAAGAATAAAGTTAACCAACTTGGCTATGCCTACATCAGCAAGTCAAAGATGATTTTCAGGAAAATCGCTAGTATAGGAAATTGTGAGAATAGAAATAGGTTTAAGAAGTCCTTTCACTATTTATTATTCCAATCATGTGGCCACATAAGATACTACAAACCATTCCCATCGTTGATTATAGAGAAAGCAAGTTATACGAACACTTTATTCAGTTTCAAGGTTTTATATAAGGAGACAAAACAATCACGATTTGCGATTATTTTCCTAGTTCTCTCACTTTTCTGAATATTTGCGAAACTAATCCAAAATACTTGAGAAGGGCAAACCGGGTAAGAGATTGTCACTACTCCAGAAGTGATAATAATATCAAGTGAGATCTCAGCTTCTTTAACTATTAACACTATCTATTTCTTAACAATAACAACTGAGATGACAAACCACAACCTATGTCAAAAGGACTCAGAACAACAAAAACCACCATCATGAATCACAGCGGTGCACAAAATCGAGAAGAAAACAACAAAAAATAATACCTGAAACAAAATCTTGACTGGTTCAAGCGAAGCGACGACGATTATCTACAACCTATTTCAAAAGGACCTAGAACAACAAAAACCACCATCATGAATCACAATAGTGCACAAAACTGAGAAGAAAACAACGGGAAATAATACTTGATCAAATCTAAAAGCTTCATCATATGCTGTGCTTAAAGAAATGCACATCATTGGCGATTTGGCAAGCATAATTTCCACATGGAAAGTCAATAGGCAGATGTGATAAGTGTAAGAGCTCAGATAGAAGACATTAGGGTTATTTTAGTAGAAAAGCACGAATGAAAAGTTTGGAGAAGCATTAAATGCTTTATTTAAACCAAAACATTATCTGTGTATTCTTTTAAAGGGAATGGAAAAGCTTTTCAAAAGCATTAACTGCTTTATGAAAAGCTTTGACATTCTGTAAGCATTAAATGAATTCAGAAACATTAAATATTTTATAAGTAAGTCTTGACATTTTTTAGCGGGAATTGGAGGGATAGGGATTGAGTTTTAAGTAATTAAGTAGATAGTTAGGATGTCAATTTTGCGCGGTCCAATCTGGGCTCGATTTTGACTTGAATTTTTCAACCACAGGCTGGCTACTGGTGAAGCTAGGCCAAGCACTAGTCTGCTTGACTCGGCCCATGGCCTGATCGAAATGTAAAAGATGACGTCGTTTATGATTTTTTTCTTAAAAAATAATAGGCTGGCCAACCCTTAGTCCACTCGAGCCCAAGCCACTCCTGACTCGACCTAGCTCAACCTATTGACATGCATATTAACAGTAAATTAAGACCATCTTCCTTGAATAAAAAAATTAGATACTTTAGCATTAATGGGAAGAAAACTTCAATAGTTTGTCCTGTATGGTCCCACCTTCTAAATGATCGCTTCAAAACATTAAGGGTATGTTTGGATGTGGGTGGAGAGATGGAAGGGAATGGAATGGAATGACCCAAATAACTCAGGCCATTGTTTGAGAATCTATTTTGAAACATTATGGAATGGCAATTGATGGCTTTGGAAGTCATCCTTTGCCATCCAAAATCCAATATTTTGTGACCTCCCAAATTGGAGGATCGGGGATGGAATGACATGGCTTGCCTTCTAAACCCTAATTTAATGACAAAAATACCCTCGAAATATAACATTGCTTAGAGGATATTATAATTTATAGAACTGTTAACCTCAATGCTATAAATAATAGTTATGTTAATGGCGATAAGGTGAAAAAAAGCTTTTTTTTTTAATGTTTGGGTACGCAACAAATGAGCTTCATGTATTTGTGAGATACGGGCTTCATTTTCCAACCATTGCGTCAAAAATTTAAAATTTAAATATGTTATTAATAGATACGACTCAAATGTTCTTGATAAAGCTAACATTGTGAATGTTCATAAATTTTAAATATATTATTAATATATACTGCGAATTGTAGAAATAGATTTACAACGCCAAGAATGATTATCAACCATAACAAGACGCATGAATAAATGCCTAACGAAGAGTACTGTGCGATGAGGGTTAATGAAAAAGAACAAAAAAGTTGATTGCTTATATAGGAAAATGATAAAACTATATTCTGGGCATCCTACAATTTGAAATGCTTTGAAGTTACTAAAATAGTTTCATGATAACTATACATATTTTATTATAAGGATAATTTTGGAAAAAAATATTACAAGTCATTCCATTACATTCATTTTTAGTATCACTTTCAAACAATGGTTAAAGGAACCCCTCTCTTATTTTATTTAAACTTCCAAATAATAGAGTGACTTATTTCATTTCATTCCATTACATTTGATTAATTGTCATTCTATTTCATTCTATCATAAACTCCCAAACATACCTAAGGTTTAATTTATCTATAGGGCCAGTTTTGCCTTTTTTGCTCTCACAATAATCGTCATCCCTACTCACACGTCGTCGTTTTTGGTGATCACTCGATGTAAACTCCCTCGCTTCCCAAGGCGAGTCATAGACTTCCACCAGTCACAATTGCTGAAAACAACGGCTACAACTGGCTGAAATTTTCCACGCTCTCATAGTGCGCGTGAAGAGGAGAAAAACATCTTCACGGTCATGGCTCCTCAATTATCATTAGATTGGGTAGAGCATGAGTTAGCGATTTTTGAATAAACCGCGAGGGAATTGGAGGGGTTCAATCATCGAAGAATTTTAATCAGCTTCTTTAAAGTTTGTTAATACATCCAGCGAAACCCCAATTCTTTATTCCTCCTATCATTTCCAAGAAAAAAAAGAAAAAATGGGATTGTGGGAAGCTTTTCTCAATTGGCTTCGAAGGTAATCTCAAAGGGATTTTTTTTTCCTATTGTGCATTTTATCATTGTTGATTTGATCCCTTTTTTCTTTTGGAAGTTGAAATTAGGTTAATTGTTTTGATATATTTAATAAAAAAATTATATTCTGTCCAAAACGATTGAATCTTTTTAGCTGGATTCTTAATGAATGCACGCTGGTAAGTAAGCTTCACTTGGATTAGTGTGTTACAACTGTTTGCTTAATTCCTTTGTTGTTGACATAGTTTGAATTTACGGTTAATCTGAAGCAATTGGGGGATATTTTATTAATATAAATTCAATGATTAGTAGCTTGCTTTTGGAAGACAAAAGTTTGTTGCTTACCTAGATGACAAGTACTTAGGTTGTTGCTACTTGTTCAACATTTTAGCATGAATTTGAATGAGTATTGGAATTATATGGCATTCTAGAACATGAGCAAGCCTAAATGTTTGATGGTGTGTGGGATGAAGGCAATGGCAACAGCCAATGGGAATTAATCATCACGGGGCAATATCAAGTGTTGCCTCAATTGTTTATGATGTATAACTGATTATTGAAAGGCTAAGGTTTATAGATTGAAGACTATGCCCTGAAGTGAACTAGTAGTACTTTGGTGACTCATTGGTATATTGACCGACATGTGAGTGAATACTTCCTGTGAAACGGTCAGATTTGTGCTAAAGTGAAGACACATTAAATGAATGCACCCCTGTTATGAAGCAGAATGTGTAATTGAGGTGTTATATGGTCTCTATTCTTACTTTTGTTTTTAATTATAGTCTCTTTTTCAAGCAAGAAATGGAGCTGTCTCTGATAGGACTTCAGAATGCTGGCAAAACATCACTTGTAAATGTTGTTGCAGTAAGTGAAGTTTCTTATGGATCATCTCCTATTTCTTTGTGTACTTTTTGTTTGGTGCTGCTGGTCAATTTATGTTTCTGGTTCTTTCTTCCAGACAGGTGGATATAGTGAGGATATGATCCCAACGGTGAGTCGTCTTTATGATAATTCCAGAATATGTACCTTGAATTATGCTGCCTGGAGGGTTTCTTTTTTATAGTCAAAGCTTTTTATTTGTATAACTTTGAACATTATGTTGGCTATTTTCTTTTGTTTGCAGGTAGGGTTTAATATGAGGAAGGTAACCAAAGGAAATGTCACAATAAAGCTTTGGGATCTTGGAGGTCAACCAAGGTTTCGCAGTATGTGGGAAAGATACTGTCGTGCAGTTTCAGCCATTGTGTACGAATATGCTTATATACATAACAGTTTGACATTTTACTTTAGTTTTGATCTTTTATATACACAAACTGTGAGAATATATCCCTGGGGAGATGATATGTGGTACTCGTGACTTTAGCCTGAATATCTTTTATGTCATCTTCCTTTTTGTCAAGTTCCCACTTTGGCTATTGTACTTTGCATTTGTAACATCAAAGCCCCTGATTTTGCTGTGGATTATCTTTTGTTACACTTTTCTTATTGCATGAAATTGTCGTACTTGCCATTGTAATTCAATCGAATTGATACTGGATACATCACTTACCGTATAAAGCCTTAGATTTGATGGGATATTGTTTAAGGAAACTCTTGGACCGGGGAATGGTTATTTTAATAGTATTGTGAATCTGTTGATACAGTCTCTAGACCTTAGTAAGAGTAGAATTTTTGGCTTTTGGTCCATCATCTTTTCCACTGGCAGGCACCCCTTTCCCTACGAAAAAGATATACTTGCTTCATCACTCTTAAATTTGAAAAATTTCACCCGGATGAAACTATATATGACATTTTACTGCATAAAGGCTGTTCAGATGTTAAATGTGGTTATGCTTGTCTTTTACAATCAACTTCTGATTTTTGCAAGTTATTGGCTACATAATTACACCTGATTCTTGAATTTGCAGATATGTTGTAGATGCTGCTGATTACGATAACTTACCTGTGTCAAGAAACGAATTACATGACCTTTTGAGTAAGCCCTCACTAAATGGTATCCCCTTGCTGGTACTTGGGAATAAAATTGACAAACCCGGAGCACTGTCTAAACAAGACTTCACAGAACAGATGTAAGTAGCTACTGAAATTTTCCCAAGCCTTTTTGAGTAATGTTGATGCTCGTGTCATGTCAAAAATTCAATCTTCTGCAACCTTTTTACCACTTGGTGACACCATGAGTTAATTTCCTTCAACTTTGCAGGCGCCTCAAATCCATCACTGATAGAGAAGTTTGTTGTTTCATGATCTCATGCAAGAATTCAACCAACATTGATACAGTTATTGACTGGCTCGTAAAGCATTCAAAATCAAAAAATTAAGTACAAGATTTTCTAGTCTTTCAGCAGTCACTGTCGGATAACTGGATTTCAGACTGATTGAAGTGGCTTCTACTGGTCTAACTGGATATGAATGTCTGACCATGGGGTTAGCTTGTCTTTGTGTTCATGTGGGTTGATTTTTGATTTTGGAGGATCTTTCTATTGCTACTGAGATGGAAACTGGCTTGAGTTATTGTACAGTTATTAATCGATATGTGATTTATGGGTGTAAACATAATTTTTTCTTATTTCGAATGAAACCATGATTTTGAAGAATACCCTTTTTATTCTTCTTCACAATAGCCAGTACTAATCTCTGTAATTAATGCTAAACATTTAAACACCCCTTTTATATCATAAATGAAACAAACGTCTCATTTTGACCACATCCCATCAACACTTGACAAATTGGAGGTGGAGAAATCTTCATATTCTTATAGTAGGTTGAGGTTGACCAAACTTACGTTCTGGTCCTTTGTCTTTGCCTCTCCTTTTGTCATCGACCATTAAATCACTTACTGTTCGATCTATCACACCGTTCACTTTGCATGTCCTCTTGGGACGGACTCGATTAGAAGTAGATCAATGCGTTGGCTAGATTCTAATCTTGCTCTGAAATAACGAGGCAATGGTCGTAGTTGGGTTTGACAATTTAACAACTACTTTGACCCATCTTTGAAACGCTTCTTTATTAAAATAATTAATTTTAACAATTTTTTCATTAGTTTAATATGCTAATAAATTCTCTTTTTATTAGATTTAATACTAATAAATAGAATAATTTCTCATTTATCTATAATTCATATTTTTTATAAATAATTAATAATTTAAATTTATTGATTTTTATCGTCAATAAATAGAATTGTAAAAAATAAATTATTCTACATACCATTATATACATAAAATTATAAATAAAAATTGTATAAATTAATATAAAATGTGATAAATATTAATTTATCATATGTTATTAATAACTATTAACAAGTTCATTAGATTTAACTGCTTTATTTAATTTTTCATTTTATCATATAATAATTCTAATAAATAAGAAGATTGATATGTTATAATTATGGATATTTTAT
>JANZLF010000221.1:38994399-39012909 GCA_026546835.1 Erythroxylum foetidum
CAGTTATATGCATGGGCAGATTTGTCAAATTTATATATTATTACCTAATTTCCATTCTTTTCCATCTATATATCCAAGCAATGGAAATTCTATTTCCTCTCACTTACTTTAAGAAACTCTAATCCAAACGAAGGAAATTAAATTTCACTTATTTTCTTTTCCTTTCGTTTCCTCATTTAAATTTACTCTCGTTTCTTTTACATCTTAGATTGCCATACATACACAGTGTAAAGAAATGGCCATGTAAAATCGTTTAACGAGTTTTGGTTATTTGAGTTGAAAGTTAAATCCGGTGCATCCTGCGTCGCGGACTTGATAGGCTCAAATGGCCGGGTTGTGTAAGGTTTTGAGTTGAGGAACTATTAGTTATATGCTCCTTTCTTTTATATTTTAATGCCATTTTGGCCCTTGCCAAGATTTTGCAACTGTGCTATGAATGTAGCAATACATGCAGTACAGTGCCCAAGAATTGTCTGCTCCTTCCGTAATAAACATAACTGTTTTAGTCCACTTTGGCTGGGTGCTTGATCAGGCGAATAATCTTCTCGTGCACCATTTCTCAGAGTTGAGGGGCTTGAGAGACGTGGCTTTTCTTTAGTTGTTGGACGCATTTGTATGTCTAGATTGAACTCTTAAATTTCCTGCTTTTTGCTTCACAATCTCAACATTTGAAATCCTGGAAAAATTAGTTTTTGAACTCATGAAAGTTGTAGGTTATTGTTCTTGCGCTTTAGCCAGAAAACAAACGGAATGATTTAACTTCAATGTTGCTAAGGACAAAGAATATGTAGATTATAATTCATGTTGTTGTTCTAGCTTTGACTTTTAGCCAGATCATCGAATCACAAATATTTTGACTGAAGTTTTGAAAGAATAGAAATAAGGTTAGGAATTCCGAGAATCTTTCTGGGACCTCTCTCGCCCAAAGTAGAATCATGCTACTAGAGCAAATGCATATCTTGTGTATTTGGTAAAGATGGCTTAGTCCCCAAATTAGTCTCCTGATGTAAAAAGATGATAAGATCACAAGATTTCTAATTTTAGACTTTTGATTAATTTTTAGTGCTGCATTAATGCTATTGTCAGATGCAAAGGACATATAAGTGGATCTGACTTTGCTTTATTGATCTGCAGTTTGATGGTTTGTTTTTTGTCCATTAATAACCTCTTAGATTGTTTGGTTAGCCTTCTAATAATGCAATTTTGAGTTTATGTTTATTGTTGTTAATTATCCATTTGAGACTTGTTATGTTTTTATGAATGTCTTTTACATAAAATGACTTTGTCGCCACTAGATGAACTGATTTAAACAAACTTATGGCCGGCTTTTATCTGTATTTCTGCAGTCATCCACATCAACAGTCACTCCATTTCCTAATTTTTGTGTTTTTGGTTTGTAGTTCATTGAAGTGACTGAATTTACTCTAAAAATGATTTAAGCGATGTATCCAAGTTAAAACAGGTGGCTTTGAAATGATTTCCAGGGCCATGCAGTTATCCTCGATTTCTGAGCATCTCATTACTCGTCACTGCAAACTTTAGAATCTGACTAGTATAAGTTACATGTGCTTATTAAAACTTCCTTTTGATAGCTATGCTGTTGATGTTAGGCCAGATCTGGCAATAACATTTTTTAACATTTTATGTTGAGGATGATTATTTGTCTTAATTTTTTAAAGGTAAAAGATGGAATTAGTGTTGATTAACTTGTGACCTTCTGTTTGGTAAAGTTGCTCTTATAAATCTGTAAAGGGAATCAAATTGCACTTCTATTAGGCATTTTCTTGGTACTTGGTTGAAGTTTGTTAATGAAATTGTGCAGGCAAAAAGCTGAAAAAATGTAATCATGTTTGTTTGTCAAGATCTAAAATTTTATCCTCTCCAGTCACATTTGTAACCCCATATTGCTAGTAAAGTTTCTAGAACAGTTAAAGGGAAGCACCAAAACGTTAGAGCCTATAGACCTTAATTTTCTGAATGTGACTGTTGATCTCTGACCTATCAAAGTAAGCAGACTAGTTTCTGGAAATTTAATCTTCATGGTGTGTAACGTCCACAGCTGATAGCTAACACTGCATATTTGCAAGTTACAATTACTTAGACACAGCTGCTGATGTACCTGCCTTCCTTGTAAGATGAATTTTACATGGTGCATTGATTTCTTTCTTGTACTATGGATCAAGGACAGCATAATTCATATTTCTGAGATCCAATGGAAAAGTTGGTTGATATTAGTAGAAGAACACTGTACTATCCAATAATTTGAACAGGGATTAGTTAAGTCAACAAGTAGAAAGCAGTTTTTATGAATGTTTCTCGATAGCAATATGTCCTAATTCAGCTGACTGCTTGTACAAACATGCATGTTTGTAGATGTTTGGTGTATGCATTTACATGTTCATGTGTTGTATTTAATTTCTTGTGCATTTTACTGGTTGTGTTTGATGATGAGGTCTCCCATGAAAGTTCCAGCGACAAGGTTGATTTCAGATTGGTCTTTCTTCTTTTAAATGAAACTAGGCACATGTATGATTCTAGCTTATTCATCTTGGAGTGGATCCCATCTTCATATTTTACTTAACGTGTCACTAGTATAAATTAGAATCCAACCCCCACCAACAATCCCCTGGCTCCACAAAAAAAAAAAAAAGAAAAGAAAATTCATGCATATCCAGTCTTTAGTGGTATATGAATTTTTAATGGGAGCATCAACTTTTGGTTTGCTCATTGTTTAGGCCGGTGAGTGGATTTTTGCTCATTGCAGTCACTTCCGGGGTTATTCGCACCTGGATAGTACCAGGATCCTTGTGCCCTGGCCCTTTTTCAGATAAAGCTGCCCACCCGAAGCCCGTCCTATGACCCAAAACTCAAATCAAAATATGCGTTGCGACGAGATGCGGACAGTCCCCATGTAAAGAGTTAGCTATTACGGCAGAAAATTCATGCATATCCAGTCTTTAGTGGTATATCAATTTTTAATGGGAGCATCAACTTTTGGTTGATTTCTGAACATAAATTATGTCAAACTGTAATCTACTTCGGATAGTACCTGGGTCCCTGAATTTACTAAATGTAACTGTACTCAAGGAAAAAGTGGTATTTTATTTTACTAGAGTTAACTTTTGACCAGATGATAGAATGACATTTAAAAAGGACAAAAGCACAACGGGGCATTCCAAGAATCGAACTCAGGACCTCTCGCTCCCAAGGCAATAATCATACCACTAGACCAAATGCCCTTTAGTTGGAATTAATGTTGATTAATTTGTTGCCTTGTATTTGCTCAAATTGCTTTTATGGATCTGTAAAGGGGATCATATTGCACCAACATTAGCTTGTCTTAGGCTTTTGTTTGGTACTTCGATGAATTTTGTCAGTGAGATTGCGTTCAAAAAGCTGAGAAACTGTTCTCATGTTTTTTCTCTAGATCTATACTTTTTTCCTTTCCAGTCACATTTCTGCCTCATATTACTAGTAAGGTGACTATAACAGATAAAGGAGAGTAGCAAAACGTTGGAGCCTATAGGCCTTAATAGCTGGACATGACTAATCATCTCTTGCCTATCAAAATAAGCAGACTATTTTCTGGAAATTGAGTGTTCCTGGTGTGTAATGTTTGAGATCATGTTAGTACCTCTTCCTTGCTCGCAAGATGAATTTTGCGTGGTGCATTGATTGTTTTCTCATGTTGTGGATTAAAAACGGCATAATTCATATTTTTTGAGATTGATTGGAAAAGTTGGTTGATATTAGTAGTAGAACACTGTACTATCCAAAAATTTGAACAGTGATTAGTTAAGTCAACGAGTAATGAATGTTTCCTGATACCAATATGTCCTAATTTGGTTGACTTCTTGTACAGACATGCATGCTTATAGATGTGTGGTGTATGTGCATGTAAACATCCATGTATTTAATTTTATGTGCATTTGCTGATTGTGTTTGATGAAGAGATCTCTCGTGAAAGTTTCAGTTATAAGAAAGGTTGATAGAAGGTGTCCATGGTCTTTCTTCTTCTAAATGAAGCTGGTACATGTATGATTTTATCTTGTTCATCTTGAAGTGGATCCCATCTTCATATTTTATATATAAATTTACTGGTTTAGATCAGAAAACAACACAAGAAGAAACTCAAAATCATGCATATCCAGTCTTTATTGGTATATCCATTTTTAATGGGGGCATAGTTACTTTTGGTCGCATTCTGCACATAAAAAATGCCAAAACATAATAATAGGTCCCTGAATTTACTGATGCAATTGTAGTCATGGAAAAAATGGTATGTTATTTTACTTGAGTTGACTGCTGACCAGATGATAGAATGACATTAGAAAAGGATATAGCAAAGTGGGGCATTCTGAGAATTGAACTCGGCACCTCTCGCTTCCAAAGCGAGAATCATGCCACTAGACCAAATGCTCTTTGATTGTAATTAATTTGTTTATTACTATAATTCGTCAAATTGATCCTATCAATCTGGACAACATTTCTTATATTAGGCTGTAAATTGCAAGCAAGAACCTTGAAAGGTGTACTCATTTCTTATCCTTTAACTCATGTTTCTAACCTCATACTACTAGTACTAATAAGCCATTTAGAATAGATAAAGGGAAGTATCAAAACTTTAGAGCGTATTAGGTCTCAATTTATGGAGCTTTATTAAAGATCTGATCTAAATAAGGATAACTCTAGTGTGGAAATTGAATCTTTGTGTCTTGCATTGATAGATATCATGTAAATATTTTTACTGTTTATAAGACTGCATACTTAAATAGTTACTCATGATATGTTTTTTTCCTTTATCATCATCAGCTGATATAACTTATTTATTAATAAGATAAATGGCTAATGTTTCACGGATTGTTTACTCGTGTGGTGTATCAAAAAGAAGACAATTTACATAGTTCTGAGATCCTACAGAGAAGTCGGTGGATATTAGTACAGGAACATCCGAACATTGAATAGATTTTGTTGAGACCATGAATTGAAAGGGATCTGTAGCAACACATCTTTGTTGCAATATATGATAATTCAGTCGAATGCATGGACTTTTGTGTGTGGTTGTCTCACTTGTAGATCACATGTCCGAAGATACAGATATATACATGTGTGCATATAATTTATAAATGTTGATGTCTTGGCTTTAGTTCATGTGCAATTGACTGTGTTTTTGGTGAAGTGATGTCTCTTGTGATTGCCTCAGTGTTCAGAGAGTTTGGTAAAATGTTCCACTGAGTTTTGGTGAATATCCGAACATAATCTGAATAATTTGTTTGGAAGAGCACATGGGATTCCTGAATTTATCATATATGCTATGGCCCCAACCTTTTTCAAGGAGGGGGTATTCAGAGAATTTAAGTCAAATCTCTCGCACCCTAAGTGAGAATACTGATTGCCCTGTTGTGATAGCCCAGAAAAAGATAAAAAGGAAAGGCCGTGGTATGGATGGACAATATGGACCTGGACTCTTAAACTTTCAACAGTCTATTGTGCTTTCTATATCTCCATGCACGTGCATGGTGAGATTGACATGCCACATCACATGACTGAATAATTAGTTGGTTTGTTTCACTTTCACCATGTTAGTCTGTTAGTGGTCACATTATACATCCTTGCAAGAGGTAGGTCTAACTCAAAAAGTTCACATTACACCTTGATCCAATTCATAGGTTGATTAAGTCAAAGTATTGATTGCTTAGGAATAGGTCAATCAGTTGTCGTTACCATTGTTTCTTTTGTGATGTGCTGTCCTATTTTTCAGAGTAGTGTTTCCTAAGCATTAGGAGAAGTCGAGTCTTTCATTTGTATTTAATTTCGATCGGTAGAAATGGAGAGGGGTGCTTTTATAATGAAATATTTATTGGTTTATTCTCACCAAAAGTAGAGTACAGAGTATCATCCTACAGCTTTGATTGGGACCTAACACTCCACACTCACCAAATTATAGTCACCAAAACTGTTTGCTTATCTAACCTGTTGCAATATTGAACAAGTATCTCTATCCTAACAAAATTTGGAGAGAAATCAGGATCTTTCTCCAAGTTGGATGCCGACAGCATCCTACTAATCACAGAACTGAGCTAACTGTCTACTAATCCTAAGCAGCACAACCATTACAAGAAGTGGACTTAATCTCAGGTACTGAACTAATTTCCTGAATTTGGCTGAGGAGTTTGGTGAATGTATATTTTTATTAGGTGGCCTTGGGAGGACCTGAACAAGTCCCTGCACTCCTCTAGATCCGCATCACAAGTCAAAAGGACTGGTTCCTGATCATCATCCAAGTACCTGAGATGAATTCCATTAAGATTGTCTATACTGAAACGTTGAGCTATCTCTCGTTGCAAGTCTTTGAAACCCCAATTTGGTTGCAAGCTTAACCTGATATTTTCGTCTCTGAAAGTGGCTTTAATTCTCAAGGCAACCCCGTCCGTTAAAATCTTAACGAAGCCTTTTGACTGAGTTGACGGGGTCTGAATACTTAGATGCTCGTCAACTGGTTTGTGGCTTTGGGATGTTGCAGGGAATATCGGCTCCTCCTGGTTTAAGGGATTTAGTTCCATCTGAGTGCAAGTTTTCACTTCCACCGCAACTCCCTCCATCATAGGGTCATTTCCAGTGTTTAAGTCATTGATAGTGCTATTAAGCTGCTTTGCGTCACTGGAACAGCATATAAGTGGAGTAGAGTTCTGACTGCATGAAGAGCACTGTGATCCTGAATCAGCACCCTTGGAGATTACAGAGCCTCCCTCAGGTTTTGAGTCCAACTCATTGAGATTTTCAGTCGGCTCGAGTTGAGTAAAGTGGTCGTTCCCAAAAAGATTTGGAGAGTTCAATTCAGGAAATGTTGTATAGAAGGAATCAAGTGGAATAACGCCATTACCACCATGGACGGAGTCCAGTAAGATTTGGAGTTTCTTCAAGGAATGACCAACCTTTTTGATTTTTCGAGAAGGCCAGCGGGTTATACCATGTTGCCTGCATATCCTCTTGAGGGTAGTCGGGCCAACTGCAAGTGGCAGAAACAAAAAACCTGTTAGTCAGATAGTCTACACTTTTCAGAACCTGCCTACTTGCAGAAAACTAGATTATGTGAAAAATGTTCAATTTTTCTGTAGATGTAGAAACCGAAGCATCCATTGCGGATAGTTTGAATCTTCTGAATTCAATATGTCTAATGAAATTATTCGTCCAAGTTAAATTCCAAAAAGAGTTTATAAATTTTTTCATCAAAAGAGGCTTCATCTCCCTTCTTAAATCACTGGACTTCTGATAGTAAGCTGAGATGAAATTCTGAGAATCAAGAGTACTAATATAAAGTTACCTACCACCAAGACTATCAGCTGCGTTTTTAAGGCTCCCTGCAAAGTATTTTTGAAGAACTTGCAAGCTAATTGTCTTCTCTGGCCTGCTATGTTTCTTCTCCCCTACTTTTCTACAGCCTAATGAACGATGGCGACCAACAAAATTATCTCCACTTTTGGATCCAAAACTGTGTTCAAATTGTCCAAACTCAGTGAAAACCTGCTTACCATATAAGTCCACCTTATTTTCATCCCAATGAATTGTTACCTTGAACTCTTCTTTGGGTTCCAGTTCTGACGATCCCAACGATACACATATACCTTCACCCTTCTTTTCGGCCTCCATCATGTAGGTAATCCAGCATGATTGCTCCAGAAATGGTTCTGTCAAGGGACAAGATTTTCCATTTCCATCCTCATCATTTCTTCCTTCTGACACAACATCCATCTGTGAATTGATTTCTTCATTCAGCTCCCTCTCCAAAATGACATGAAAACTCTGGCAAGCCTGTTGTATGATAATAGCCAAGTGATCCACAATCTGCATTTGTTCTTGAATATCTAGACAATTACTTGGCAGGAATAATTCCAAAACATACTCAACTACTCGAGAATGAATGTTTCGTAGCGGAATTGCTACAGCTGCATGCAAATTAAACATCCTAGCATGATGAGAGAGCGGATAGTTTGTTCTGCTGAAGGCACTTATATCACTGTTAAAACATAGATGGTTTGTGGTGAACGCTTTGCCAACAATCCCTTGATTTAGAAAAAGATGTTGCTCGGAGCAGGCTACATAGAATCCCGAATAATCTGTATCAGCTATAAAGCAAGCAGAATTAACGGTGGAAATACAATAACCATACTTGTTGACAAGCTGTTGCTTTCCGCTTTTGCCTTGGCAGACACATGGGGACCATGTGAGAGCTAAAGGCAATCCATGTATTTTGCAGACTCTCTGCAAAATCTGTGGTATATCGGGAACTTGAACTTGGCCTAAATAATCGCCAGACTGTCAAAAGTAAAGAACATATCAGCCACAGACTTCAGATGCCTAATTGTAGAGTTCTCAGTGCACTGCTTACTTACTTCAACACGTAGCCGACAGAAATACAGTGAAGTATTTAGATCAACAGCCTACAGCAAACAAATGTCTTTATTTAGATGGGGATACTAGTTTGAGTCTTTAGTTCACAGTCCTGTTCAGTAGTATTATGTCCAAAGTATATGGTCAAAGCAGAATAATGTTTTCAAGAAAGCAATAACAACCACAAAGGAGAGGATTGAGGAGATGCAAAGTGAAATTGAGAACTGAAAAGAATGTGAAGAGTAAATATTTGGAAATAGACGTGTCAAAATGATTTTGTAAAATAGAATCCCCATCCAGGGAGATATAGAAGCTCATTCTTCCTTGTGGAAGGCAAGCACATTAAGCATGGTTTCAAGTTCCAATGATAATAGAAATAAAATAAGGAGAGGAAAAAGAAGACCTCAAGAGCCTTGCAAACACTCTCTCGTTCCAGATGATAACTTATCTTTTGAGTGGTCGTGATAATCTCCATAACAGCCAAGCAAATTCCACTTTCCGGCTCTAAAATAGGTATTGCAAGACACCCACTGATGCTATAGAGCTTTGCATACTCTTTTCGTGGGCACTCTTCATTTCTGAAGAAACGAACATCAGGAGTCCATTCAGGGAACTTTCCTAAGAAAACTCGACCAGGCAAACCAGCTGAATCTTTTGAATCTTCTTCCACAGGAAAGTTGAAGTTTTCGGAAACATCCCTGTAACTAGCAAGACTCGTGTAATTTGGATTGAGCGAGTAAGGCTGATCGGTTGTGGTAAGCACAATTTTCCCTCTAGTCTCAATTGGGACCCATATCTGAATAAGCACATCAGTGCTTTCCACATATTCTTTCAAGTATCTAATTGCTAGCATCAATCTGTCGTTCACTGAACCAGAAGGCAAATTCCACCAACTTCCACCGTTGCCACTAACTTCCAGTGGGAATCCATCAGACTCCATTGTTGCTGTAACCTCAATGACATCTTCTTCATTTTCTTGATCAAATTGAAGTGGGTTTTCAAGGAAGTTATCTGTTGCTTCTGGATGGATCTGATTATGTGAATTTATATTCTCATAACTAGACTGCATATACGGCCATAATTGTGGAAAGTCACCGGGGAAATCAAATTCCATGCAAGTGTTTGGATATATGCCAAATGACCTGTTAAATCAAATTACAGGGGTTACAATTGATCATAAGAAAGTGAGATACAAAAGGAGAACATGAAGTAAATTGTCTCCTCAATTACCAAAAGCCGATGTATTTAGAGCCAAAAATCAACCATAGTCTCGACCATCAATTCTATGATAAAGAAATTAATAGGAAACTATGAATCATCATTCTTTGACCTGTGCTTGAAGGGCTCTACAAGGTCGTAACGACCAATATCAAGCGATGGATCTTTTTAAGCACAGTCTGACGTGAGTTGTAACCAAAATAATAAGCACATACAAAGAACACCAAAACCATTGCGTCAAAATACGAAAAGGGTTTCCATACACAACAAATGTTCAGAACAGCTCTTACTTTTCAGTCTAGTGGAATGGATGAACGTCTATGGTCTGAAAGTTTGGAATCTTCCAAGTTACTGATGCTTTTTATTTTCAGATGATCATTTATATGTTCCGGTATATTACAAAAAAGATTAGCAGAATAAACTCCAATTTCGCAGATTAACGGGAAAGCAGATCAACGAGAAGGAAAATTGAAGATAATGGTAGTAACTTGCTTACTCACTTTCTGGAGAATCTTTGACTAATATGGAGACCTTTGATAGCTTATCTTCTATGCTCAAAACGGGTCTAAGTTTTAAGTTACAGGAGACAGAAAGCAAGCAATTTGTGACGAGGAAAGACGAGACTCGACACACAAGGAACTACACTTATCCCAATGTGGAACGGAGGTGTAAGCTACCACTCTTTTTATAATCCAAAGGCGCTGGCATTGGACGATGTTCGCATCATTGTAAACGTCACAACTAAACCACAGGAACCTAACCATCGGGTACAAAACATGTTAGAAATTAAAAAAAACAAAGACGAAAGTTTTCCGATCTTAATATTTAAACGTTAAAAATGTTAAAATGTAGGTGAATTAATAAGAGGCTCTTTTTTTTATTTAAGTGAGGTTGCGGATTCAAATCACCCTCATGTATACATCTGTTTAAAACTTGAGGTCAGAGAGTTTTGCCTCCCACAAGGGACCTACCCGATTCAAGTAAGGATTAATCTGGGAGTGGATGACTTAAAGATGTCTTCTCATAGTTGGGATCCTCCTAGAACACCTCGTAGGCAAAAAAAAAAAACCGTTAAAGATATCAATTACATATAAATAATGGATTATACATGAATTATTCGTACTCATTAATATAATAATAATCACATAGATTAATTTTAACGATCACAAACTAGTTTATCTTTCTTACCCCTTTTTTTATATGATAGATTGATAGATAGCTCTATACATAAATACCTACATTTTGTTTTTGTTTTGTCTGTACTTAATTAGGGTAGAGAGAGGAATATTTTACATACAGTTTCCTATTAACATTAAATCTTGTATATTCATCAAATACTAAATTAACAGGTGAGATTTAATATAATATTAAATTAAAAAAAACTCTAAACCAAGGTTAATATGAGTTTATAGAAAATATAATCATAACATCAGACTATATATTTCTTATATTCTCCCACTTAGCCGAATGTTTTTATCATTACATTTAATGGTATAACATAAGGCTAGCAAAAATTAAATCTTATAAAATATTAGCACTACAAGCACCTCAACACAATAAATCACATAATGCGAGTTATGACAATCATATACAATACAATCGTATACTCCCTTCCTTATACTATTACATTAAACCTTATTATGTTTAGGTTCATAAGTTGTATATAAACAACATACAATCCACATATTTGTTATAAAAATGCATACAAATTTCTTATTCAAGCCATTATGTATACATAAACATAACGAATAAGAAATATAAAATTCAGAAACATATTACTATTAAGCTCAAGAGGGCTAAAACATCATCATCAAACATTATTAATAATCATCAATACAACCAAGACCCATTATAAACACAAGTTCTTTGAATGTCTTTGGCTGTAAACCTTTAGTTAGAGGATATGCTACCATAAGATCTATTCTAATATATTCTATCTGCACTTTTTGTTTTTGAATCTCTTCTTTTATGACAAAATACTTTAATTTCATATGTTTTGCACCCTTAGAGTGTTTGTCATTTTTAGAGAAGAAAACTGTTGTAGAATTATCAAAATAAATTTTCAGTGACTTGCTTATTGTGTCGATGACCCTAAGTCCTGAAAAAAAATTCCATAGCCATAATGCATGAATTGTAGCCTCATAACAAGTTACAAATTCTGCTTCCATAGTGGATGAAGCAATGACAAATTGGTTGACACTTTTCTATGAGATTGCTCCTTCAACTAATATAAACAAATAGCCAAACGTTGACTTTTTACTATCGACAAACCCGGAAAAATCTGAATTTGAATATCCAATTACTTGTAAATGATCAGACCTCGTATAAGTGAACATGTAATCCTTTGTTCCTTGAAGATATCTTAACACTTTATTTGCAACCTGCCGATGATCAATACTATGATTACTTTGATATCTACCCAGTATCCCTACTGCAAAATTGATGTCGAGTCTAGTACAGGTTTGTAGGTACATCAAACTGCCCACAACAAAAACATATGAGATAGTTTCCATTTCCTTATGTTCCGCTTAATTCTTTGGACATTGCATAAGACTAAATTTATCTTCCTTTTGAATAGAGACTACATTTGCTGAGCACTTGCTTATGTTAAATTTCTCAAGAATTTTCTCAATATATACTTTTTGAGACAATCCTAATAAACCTTTTGATCTCTTAGAAAATATTGAAAATTCAATCATATAGGATGTCTCTCTCATATCTTTCATTTCAAAATTCTTAGAAAGAAATTCTTTAGTCTTATGCAATAAACCCAAATCAATAGCAACAACAAAATGCCATCAACATACAGAGCTATAAATAAAAACTTACTTTTATTGATCTTTCAATAAATACAATGATCAACAGTAATTTTCTCAAAACTGATGCTGAGTCTAGTACAGGTTTGTAGGTACATCAAACTGCCACAATATAAACATATAAGATAGTTTCCATTTCCTTATGTTCCGCTTAATTCTTTGAATATTACATAAGACTAAATTTATCTTCCTTTTGAATAGACACTACACTTGCTGAGCACTTGCTTTTGTCAAATTTCTCAAGAATTTTCTCAATATATGCTTTTTGAGACAATCCTAATAAACCTTTTGATCTCTTATAAAATATTGAAATTTCAATCATATAGGATGTCTCTCCCATATTTTTCATTTCAAAATTATTAGAAAGAAATTCTTTAGTCTTATGAAACAAACCCAAATCATTAGTAACACCAAAATGCCATCAACATACAAAATTAGAAATAAAAACTTACTCCTATTGATCTTTCGATAAATACATTGATCAAGGGTAATTTTCTCAAAACCAAAAGAAGTAATGGTATTATTGAACTTAATACACCATTTCCCGGAAGCTTGTTTAAGTCCATATATTTCTTTTTTTTCAATTTACACACTATACTTTCTTTACCTTCAATGGAAAAACTTCAGGTTGATCCATCTAAACTACCTCCTTAAGATCCTTATTAAGAAAGTCTATTTGTACATTCATCTGATGTATCTTGAAATCAAATTGAGTCACTAATGCTAAAATTATTCTCAACGAATCTTTCTTTGAGAGAAGTAAAAAACTCTCTTTTATAATCAATGTCATATTTTTAAGTATAACCTTTGGTATCAAGTCTAGCTTTATATCTTTCAACATTGCTATTTGAGTCGCGTTTAGTCTTAAAGACTTATTTACAACTAACTCGTTTAGAATCTTATGGCAAGTTTACAGGATCCCGTACATTGTTTTGAGCCATTGATTTCAACTATTCTTTCAAACATCAATCCATCTTTCAGACTTATCACTACCTATGGCTTATGAAAACAAAATAAGATCATTATCAATGCCATAATCTTAATATGACACTTGCAAATAAACGACTTAATCATTAGAAATAGCCGACCTTCTAACCTGTATAGGTTTATTTAAAGTTATACCAACTAGTTTAGATGCACCAGCTAATAGTACGTTAGGTTCTTCATGGGGTACTTCTTCATTATCCAAATGTTGTTCTTGATTATTTTGATCTTCTAAAGCAGGAACAACGTTTGTTGTAATTGTGGGTTTAAGAACATTTATGGGTAATAGGACATCAACTCTTATTTTATTAATATCCACAACTTGATTTTTAGCACTCCCACTAACCTCACCATTCTAAAAAAAATTGGCATTGGCTTTTTCAACAATGCTAGAACTATGGTTTGGACAATAAAACTTGTATGATTTCTCTAGGTAACCCAAAAAATAACTACTAATTGTTTAAGAATCGAATTTTCTTTCATGTGGATTATATATATGTACTTCTGCCAGACAATTCTAAATATGCAGGTGTCTTAAACTAGGTTTCCTTCTACTCCATAAGTCGAAAGGAATTTTAGGAGTTACCTTACTAAGAGCCCTATTTAATAGATACACAATAGTTTTAAGTGCACACATCCACAAACTTTTGGGTAATAATGAATTACTCATTATACTTCTAACCATATCCATTAATGTTCTATTTCACCTTTCTGCCACATTATTTTGTTATGGTGGGCTTGGTATAGTGTACTGTGCACATAAGTCATGAATTTGAGGAAATTGGCAAACAGACTAGGACACTGTCCATTTTTATCATACTTTCCATAATACTCACCATCTCTATCAGATTTTATAATTTTCACTTTTCTATCTGGTTGCCTCTCAACCTCTTTTACAAACACCTCAAGCTTATTTACAAGATGAGATTTTTCATGCAGCAAATAAAGATATCCATATCATGAAAAATTGTCTATAAAAGTGATGAAATATTTTTCTCTATTAAAGGACAATGTGTCAAAAGGTCTATAAATATCAATATATATTATTTTCAAGAAGCTGGCTGCTTCTTGTGGCTCCTTTCTTACTATGTTTGGTTTTGCTTTCCTTTAATGCATTCCACACATAAGCCAAGATTAATAAAATCTAGATTTGGTAAAATCTCATTCTTTACTAGTCTTTCTAACCTTTCTTTGGATATATGACTCAAACATTTATACCACAATTAAGTAGAATGTTTATTCGTCAAACTACGTTTCATTCCAACATTATGATTAACAATAAATAGTGATTCAAGAAAAACTTCAAGTTTTAATTTATAGAAACCATCCATAAGCATTCCATAACTAATAAAGGAATTATTCTTATACAAATTGAAACAACCATGTCCACCCTTAAAGGTATATTTATTAGCATCAAGTCTAGACACAGAAATTAAATTTTTAAAAATTGAAGGTACATAGAGAATGTTCATTACATAGAGAGTGTTCATTAGATCTAAGTGAAACTTAATATCTAATGTTAGCCTGTAAGTCCCTACACCTTCAATTGGGGCCTTCATTTCGTTTCTCATAAACAGAAAGTTGCTATTTAGGCTTATGGTTTGGATTGTAAGAAATCCCTACATAATATTGAAAACATGAGTAGTAACAACAGAATCAAACCACTAAGTATTATAAGGAACTTCAGATAAGTTTGATTCAAAGCATACAAAAACATAATGTATACCTTTCTTTTCAAACCAAGCGTTATGTTTTAGGCAAGCTTTCTAATAAAATCCTTCTTTCTTGTAGAAGTGGCATTTATCTAACTTTTGTCCCTTCCTTTCACCATCAGCAACTTGTGGAACTTTAACAGATCCTTTCTTCTTAAAATTCCTGGTCTTTGGTTTGAGCTTCTTTCTAGCTCCTTGACCTACTACGCTAATAGAATGAACTCCTTATTTCTTTAAGCTCACTTCCTCCTAAATAAGCTTATTGGATAATTTATCCATATTCCACTTATCTTAAATGTGTTATTATTGATGTAGGACAATCCATATTTAGTAGGAAGTGAGTTCATGATAAACTACACTAAGAAGGAGTCTTCCACAACCATACCCAGTGTCTTAAGTCTTGCTACGATATTAGTCATATCAAGGACATGTTGTTACATACTCTTTGACCCGTCAAACTTTATGGTTGTGAGTTTACCCATAAGTGTCCCTACAAGTGCCTTATCGACATAACATAACTTATCTCCCATAAGCTTAAGAAAATCATTAGCATTCTGATTTTCAGTTCGAGGAAAAGTATACTTAATGTTGTTGGTAATTGTTATTCACATAAAGTTCAAACATAGCCTGTTAGACCTTACCCATGCCTTATAGTGTGCCTTTTCAGCCTCTATACCAGTATCATTAAGGTCATTAGGCTTATCCTCTAATAGCGCTAAGTCAAGAGCCTAAGCACCTAAATAGAAAGTAACTTGTTCACTCCATTTTCACAACAGTGAATAAGGTGACGGAAGAAGCTTGAGAGTGAAGGCTAATAATTGCAAGCATATAAACACTTACTAATAATCATATTCAAACAAGAAGCACATATATTAAACATATTGTATGTTTCCTTTGGGTAACATAACAATACATATCATCACCATCATTAGAATGCTATTTGAACTTTATAAGAAAATTAAATAAACTTCATCAAATACATCTAACATCTTTGGATAACTATACATATATGACAAGAGTGTATCAATTTTCTCCTTTATATTTATTAGTTATAGAACATTGATTTACCTTTAGGTAAAGTTCTTAATTTCTATCAATTAAAATTTTCATAATAACATTTCATAAAATACACAAATTATATGACCACACATTCAAAAATTAATTTAACCTCTTTGATGACTAACAAATTAATTTTAATCTTACTTTCATATATAAATCATAATAATAATCTATAATAATAATAATAATAATAATAATAATAATAATAATAATAATAATAATAATAATAATCATCATCATCATCATCATAATCATCATCATCATCATCATCATCATCATCATCATAATCAGAACTATAAGATGAAACTAAAATTAAAATTTTGATTATAGGTTAAAAATATCATTAATATGACAAAAAGTAAGAAATCAAAACTTTTAAAAGCAATTCATTCGTATCAAAACTTTATATGTCAAAATTATAATTTTTTTATCAAAATCTTATTTCAGAAGTTATGAAAGAAGAAGCAATACATAGTAGCTTTCTAGAATTGAAAAAAAATCCCCAAAAACACATATTTCTTACTCATGTTATAGCTAAAATCGACAACCTTACACTCAATATCAAATCCCCCAAAACCAGAGAAATAAAGAAACACACATATGGTTATGCTTTCCTTATTAGCAAACAATAACTTGGAAAATTTTCTTTAACATTCTAGTTTACTACATGACAGATACATTGTACTAAGAGATGTTAAAGAAACACAATACATGAAGCAAATCAAAGAAAGCATCTTTAAGGGTGTAGGCCCTCTCTTATTATTTCCAAACTTCTAATTGATTATTGCAAAATGGTGTCCATCGAACCGAAACCCTACATCCATTCCATACAATACTTCTCTTGGTTTCGTTGGTTCTGTTAAAATAAACAATGAAGAGAGGACAATGCAACATACACCAACATAATGGTTGGTGACTTCCAAATCAAAAGACATAAAAAGTAACACATATACATAAGCTCATCTTCATCAGCATCATCATACTATATAAACTATTTTTTCTTTTTTAAGGAAAAATTATTCTTTATACAAAACCCTAAAATCATAAATTTTATAAACATTAATATAATTGAAACAATCGTCAAATTCATAATCTAAGAATTATTATCTATTCAAAATCCATGGCTCTGATACCATGTGTAAGTTTTTCGTTCTTAATATTCAAACATTAAAGACATAAATCATACATGAATCATGAATCATATGTAAATCTTTCATGCCCATTCAGATCTTAAATATGATAATAACCATATAGATGAAGAGAATAAATTACTTATCTTGAGTGAAATTCGTTATGATGTAGACAGAAAGCTTTCAACGATTACAAACTAATTTGTCTCTTTTAACCCTCTTTTTATACGATAGCTTGATGGATAGCAATAGACAAGTACCTACATTCTGTATTTGTTTTGTCTATACTTAGTTAGGATAGAGAAAGGACTAGTTTATATACAATTTCCTATTAACATTAAATCTTATACGTCTATCAAGTATTAAATTGATGGTTAAGATTTAATATACTATTAAATTAAGAAAAACCCTAAACCAAGTTTAATACGGGCCTAAAAAATATGGGTCATAACATTAGACCATATATTTCTTACATTTGTAGCATCTCTTTCAAAGTTAAAATATAAGATTCCAAAATTTGAACTAAGAAAATAAGTTTTATGTATGAGAAATGTCTAAAAATGCATTTTAAACTCAATATTCAGAACAGAATACAAAACGATTTTTAATATCTCAAAGCATTTAAATTGAATCTCATGCTTTTTCAAAATATTCAAAACAAACCTTAAATGAATGAAAATTTTAATAGAATTAACTCTCCATGAATTGTTTTTTATTTTTAAATAAGAAGTGAAACTTACTATCACATAACAAGTGAAATTCACTATCTAAAACAGTGGCTCTTATTATCACGTTGCTAGTGGGATCCACTGAAATTTATAATGTCATGTGAAAGTGAGACCCTCTTTTTGATTAAAAAATGCAAAAACAATGTCATATCAACATTGATATGGAATTTAATTGATGGAGAGTTAATTCAGCCAATTTTTTGTCCACTTAGGATTTGTTATAAATATTTTGAAACATTATGGTTCAATTTGAATACTTCAAAACATTAAGTTCAAGTTGTATTAAATTGTAAACCTTGAGGCTCAAAATGGCCCATCAGAAATCTTGAAACTTCAAACTTTTTGAAGTTAAGTTTCAAGTTTTAGTATGAAAACTTTTCAATAGCTAACAAAAATACATTCTGTATTTGTTTTGTCTATACTTAGTTAGGATAGAGAAAGGACTAGTTTATATACAATTTCCTATTAACAT
>JANZLF010000221.1:39052467-39070192 GCA_026546835.1 Erythroxylum foetidum
CGCAAAGAAGAGACAGATAGACGGAGAAGTTAACAGATCAATCATCTGGTTTTTCGCAAAGAAGAGACAGATAGACGCTACCTGTTTGTATTTCATAACTTGATTTTGAATATATATATGTATATATATATAATCCAAAGGAATTGTATTGTTAAGCTGGATAAGTGGGATTTTAAAACACGGGACCGCGTTCTCGGAATCATATAGTCTTTTTTTTTTTACATATTGAGACTAAGCTGTTGGAGCTATGCAGTTCATAACATGAATGAAATATCTTACACTGGAATCGAGCTTTTGGAGTCATACAGTCCGGTAATATATATCATTACGCAATACTACTAACTCCTTAATTGGCATGTCAATCTTATCACATTCCTCCAATTTCTATCTATTTTACTAGGGGCAAACCTAATTAAATACCATTAAAATTTAATGATAAACACTCATAATAGCCAATTCAAGTTATTCCATAGTCGACTATATATATATATAAATATTTCAAATTCAACATATGTATGCTAAATGGGTAAAATACAAATTATAAGTCCAAAATTCAGATTAATCACATATGTTACTTCATTTACTATCCAATTAAATATTTTTAACAACAATTTCATAAACCTCCAATTTTATTCAATAACTCTAAATTACCTAATACACCATTTTTAGGAAAAAAAAATTGCAAGAATATATACCAAATTGACGTCCAATTCTTCAAATTAAGCTTCCATCAACTTCAATCTCACTAACAATTCCCCATTCCTTCCCTTTCTCTTTTCTCTCTCCCTCAATTAATCTTCTTTATCTTTATAATATTTAGTAAATATTCAATTTCATGCATTTTATTCATCAACGAATGCAACTACATCAAAACCATGTACTAAAAATAATCAAAACTTCATTAACTTACCTTATAAATTTTAAGGTACTATTCATCAAGAACACCCATAAAACTTTTCTTCATCTTTTCCCAAACTTTTTATTGATATAGTGAATTTAAGGACCCTAGGTTGATGATTTCATGTTTAATAGTTGATTTGGGTTTAAAAATAAAAAAAGTTGGCTTGAAAATGAAAGAAAAAGGAAGAAGAAAGGAGAAATTGTTGTTCTAATCACTCCTTGGTGAAGAAGAAAGGTAGGTGGCCAAGAAAATAACATGTGATCCCTTAATAACACTTTTTTATTAAAAAAACAAAATTAACTTTAACTTTTAATCTATTATTTTCTTCTTCTCAATAAAAATAATCATAAGAAAAATATCAACCTCACATAAAGATCTTAGCAAATTTCATTTATTTTCATTAATATTTTTAGATTTGACTTTTACATTTTCTCATATCAAGCTTTGACTATTTATGAATTCTTGGTCAAACCCTTCAGAACAAAATCGTTTTGAGCTCTAATTTGATCATTGGGTTATCCTTGTACAATATTATCCGATATCAAATAAAATAAAATACAGTTTGAGTCCCTAGTATCACTATTACCTCGAGATATACTATTCAAGACCAAAAATACTATTCATGAATTGAGATTTTTGGAGCATTATACTTTGTAATTTTATATTTATGATATGTAACAAATTAGTGATAGTCTATTTAATTTTACACTGATTTTGTTGTCGACTTCTAAAGTATTAGTGCCTAATTATATATGACCTATGCATTCTACTTATGTGTTATTTGTGTATGATTAGTTTGGTTACGTATGTTACTGCAAAAGCATTATGTCATGATTATGTAATTTAAGTTACGGAATGTTAAATTAATTAATATAGAGTGGTATAATTTAATAATAATTAATATTTTAATTATGTGGATGTAACATTTCAACCATTTATGAGATGAATATTACATTACTAATAATATTTAGACCCTTGAGTTTATTCACCAATTTTAATCAAGCCTATCCATTATAATTGTAATCTCTTTTTTTAATAAAATAATGAACCTAATTGATATATTTTTATTTGTATAAAAAAGGGATTGGAGAATTGATTTCATAGAATCTTAACTTATGATTTTTTATGCTTTGGAATAAAGTTTTATTATTTTTAGGAGATAATGTTTTAATCGTATTATATACTTATACTTTAAATTTACGAAAATTTTATTGGATTAATTGCCACATTTAATATAATAATTATGTGTTAAAATCATTTGATGTTGTATATTTAATGCTCGTTGCTATCATTGGGCCTGGCTTGATTGAGGCCTGAAAAAAGTGTCATCGTTTGTTTCTCTCGGTCAGGTTACGAGTCCATAGCTTGGTCAATTGGGCTCACGCTATGGACTGACAATGGGCTAGGAAAATGTCAGGCTCAGACTAAGACAACCAGTACATAGCCTGACTTTACTGAGGCCTGAAAAAACGTCGTCGTTTTATTCCTCTTCGAGTCTATACTTACTCAACCCATTGTCAATCCCCAATTGTTAAGATTTTTGACGTTTATGGCACATCGTCGTTTTGTTTCTTTTGATCGGGCCACGAGTCCATGCTTGCCTGGCCCATTTTCAATCCATAGTTGCTAACATTTTGGACATATTAGTAAAAAACGATAATGTCTAGGTCACACCGGTCATATAATCCGACGGTCATAATGAAGTAATCTAAATATCTTAGAAGTAGTCCCATCCATGTCCTATGACTATGACCCCAACCCCTCTATGTGCCTGCTAAAGTAAGCAGGTAAAAACCCAACAAATCCTGGTTTGCCTACTGCGCTACTGCTGCCTTTCTCTTTAAGTCCGTCTCTTGTTCTCCTTTAGGCCATAAACATGTTTCGACGTGAACGTGAGAAGGAGCGAGACAGGGATAGAGACAGGGACAGAGAAAGGGACAGGGACAGGGACAGGGACAGGGATAGGGACCGAGAAAGAGATAGAGAGCGAGAGCGAGACCGTCGCGATTCTGATCTCAAACGACGCCGGTCCGGCTTCGACAGGGAATCCAGGTACGTTGAATTGGGATTTTGGTGGGTTTTGATTTCTCTGCTCAAAGGTGTTTCCTTTCTCTATTTCTGGGTTCTTGAACTTTTGTAGACTAGATACTTCGGAAATGCGTTTCTTTTTTGTATATTAGGAATAGCCATGAGCCATCTGTTTGTTTAAGTGTTGAATTAGATTAAGAATTAGACTAGTTTGACTGCTGCTTTTCGTCGATTTTCAGCTCTTATCTTACGGAGCTGTGTTGATGCAACCTAGAGACTAGGGTATGTGTAATTGCTGTTAGAGCAGATAGCTTTATAATTTCTTTCTGGGCTGGGCTGGACTGAATTGTTCTTGGTGGGTCGAGCTAGTTGTTGTGTTCTGTCGTGGGCGTGCTGTTAGGCATATGTGTTTAGATTATGTTCTAGTACATTTGATAAATGGTAAGTGCAATTGCATGAAGACGATGTCTGAGGTAGTGCTCCTTGATACACGAAGGTCCAGGTATTATGGTGCTGGCATATTGAGTAACTGTTGGATGCTATCATATTTATATTTACGTTTGCTTTTTCCAGGTTACTAATTAGTCATGGTTTTAATTAGTTTTCAGTAGCTCACATTCAATCATCATTAAAAGATTATTGATTGCTGCCAATTATTACATGGATTATATTCTTCTGCGTGAGATTAGTCCAAAGAGGCCTTGGAGGGATGGAAAACCAGAGAAAGAAAGAGTAAGCAAAAGTAATCTGGAAAATGGAGCTAATACTGATCGTGATCAAAGGAACCCGCGCCGGCTTCAAGATGCATTACCTCTTGAGGCTCCATTAGAGCCTGAATTTAAGGTTGATTCTGATCCTGTGACCAAAGAATCTGATAAGACAATAAATGGACAAGTTGAAGGGAGAAAAAAAATTTCTGATCCTGAAGTGCATCGGTCAAGATCTTATTCTCAGGTCCTCGTCTTTGATTTATTAGAACTTGTTTCTTTATGTTATTCTTATTTACGTTTATCACTAGCGTAGCTTTTTCGATGAGGGGCAGATTCTGTTAGAACCATTCAAATATTTTAGTAATCTGGTCCAGTTCTTGATATAAATGTAATTCTCAAAATCATGCTCATTTCCTGCAAATGCAGTAACTCCTTGTTTTCTTCTACAGTCAAGCATATCAAATACATTTGAAACGTGCAGCTCTTATCATCAAGGCTTGGGAATAAAGGATGTCTGATTTGCTAATTTGAATGAAATCCCTAGTTGTTCATGGTTTTGGAGACACGGGTTTTTCCATCCTAAATTTTCATGGGATTATTGCATGGAATATGCACCAGTTTATAATTTTGAGAGTAGATGCACAATAACATCATAGAAGAACAAATTCTGTGGGCTTATGTCATTTAGTAAGAGAGATAGGGAGAGGGAATTTCATCTAACCTTAGCAGGCTTCCTTGCTAAGTATTTAGCTACAAGTTGTTTTTCAAAGTCTCCTAAATGAGTTGTCAAGAGAGATCCCTATACACTTCACATGAGCAAGCTAGACCATGATGATGGAAAGATATCTGTCAAAGTAAATTTGATGCACATTCCAAGATGTTCATTTGTGCTATTAAATGGCAATTTCTTTGTTGATTTTAATTAAATGGTTTTCATTCAGTGTGTGGGAACTTTTTTACTGGGCTGATGTAGCGGGGATTGTTATCTGATCCATGAGTTCAAAGACTCCTTGTATATAACAGTCTTGGGCTTGCCTGTGCATGTCTTTTTAACAGCACAATGAGCGTGGTACGGCCGGGCAAGTTGGTCGAAGCTTTAGCCAGAAAATTAATGGTGAGTTTCTGATTCACTGCAGGATTTTGTGAGTTCTGAATGATTATCTCTACCTTCATCTTATCTGTCAGTGATCAATTTTCTGTTTTTTATCTTTTGTGCATCTGAATCTGCTCGTTGTTGGATTAGCTTAGAGATGTAGTTGTTTTAGGATATCAGTTTATTGTGTTCTTCCCTATATTCTCTGATAGATTTTATATATAATTAGACCATATTCCTTTTTTATTTTGAAAATGAATTCCTTGCAAATCAGTTTGACCTTTATCCATGCAAAGCTGTTGTGGTTTCTGCCCAGGTGTACTTTTTCTGGCAGCCATGATTTTGAATGATGAAACACTTGAATGTTGTTGAGTGAATATTAAATCAAATCATAGGTTGAATTTTATCTACAATCCAAGTAACATTTACTTACAGGACTATTGGCTATTGGTGCCTATTTCCACACGAGTGATTTGAATGTAAACTTTGCTATTTTATTTCTCGTCATGTTCGTTTGTAAAATATGGATATTTGTTTTCATGAATATGCATCTTGCTATTCTTGTGTTGAATTTGGATGGAAGTTTTTTATATATTCCTTGTGAAGCAACCATCATTTAATCCCTTCATTTTCCAATTGCAGAAGCTAGATCCAGGGATTCAAAGGATGAGCAAGACAGGAGGATCCCAAACAAGTCAGTGACTCTTGGTTCAGAGGGAAGAGCGGAGAAATCAGAACCTAAAGGGAATCACAACAGCATCTGGAGCCGTGATGGTTTCCTCAAATTGGAGGCTGAACCTCCATCACCTGTGAGAAAAAGGCCTCCTTTTAGGGAGAAAAAGATCCCAGTAGATAATACCACCGACAGTGACAAAGCCACTGCTACTGCAAGGTTAGTCTATGCGGAACGCTCTGTGTCTGCCAGCGGAAAGAGGGATGAAAGAGAGTATAACCCTCGTCTTTCAGACAGATCTGAAAGGCCAGCTTCTGGAAGTCGAGGTGAAGCGCAAAAGCATAGCCTTCAGCCTAGAGAAAGGCTTAGAGGTGCTGGTGGTGGTGGCAATTACAGGGGAAGAGACAAATTCAATGGAAGGCAAGGTTATGGCCCTGGTAGAGCGGAGAAATGGAAACATGATTTGTTTGATGAGGCTAATAAGAGTCCAACCATAAAAAATGAAGATGATCAGATTGCAAAGGTTGAAGCTCTCTTGGCTTCTTAGGAACAGTGTATGTACGGTTTTGAGTTTCCATCAATGCCATGAGCTTTTGCTAGGAACCTGGTAAAAAACAATCAGTTTATTTTCCATATATTTCCGTTATCTCAAGACATTTTGTCCTCATCATTGTTGAAATTGGGATTTCTTGCTTATGAATTCTCCCTTTTGTAATGCAACTTGATGGATTTGTTTCACTGACATCATGAAAGTTTTCATTTGCTTCAATGCATATGTGTGATCGTTTGACTATACAAATTGATTAGTATATTTGCTCTGATGGGTTAAGGAGCTTGATTTTTCTGGATTGAGTTTTAAGTTGTAAAAAAAAAAAGGATAATTAATTTGGATTTGTATTCATAAATATTCAAACTTTAGGTTAATTTATAATTGTAATATAATAATTTTTTATTCATATATATAACTATTGCGAGAGAGAATAGAAAAGCATTCTTTTTTTTAATACAAATATAATTTGCTAATACTCCAAAGAATTATTTTAATTGACAACCGTACCATGTCAATGTCATCGTTTATCTCCAAATATAAAAAAATAATATGATAACAAATTAGATAGTGTCAAAACTTTTGGAATTTTTAAAGTAATTTTTAATTTAACATCTGGATATCCATATGGCAACATGTTAAATTAAGTGGACATTGTATGGATTGACCTATAATCCAATTTAACTCACGACTTATAGCCCATTACCCATTTTCCTAAAATCTAAACCCTAAATTGGCTTTGTGAAATAATTTTTGTTTTCTAAAACTTCCATTTTTTGTGTTTCCCATGAATTTCATTGGTGGCCGAGCTGTTGGAATGAAGAGGCATAGGGTCAACAGGTGCTGTGTTCGATTTCCTTTACTGTCGATTAAGCTTATCATATAGGGTTTGCTTAGTGTGGAGTATTCGGTTGGCGAGATTTGCAAACTATTGCGTCAATCTGAAGGTTTACCCAGTACGTATCTAAAGAGTAGCGGTTGCGGGTTCTTTCGTTTAAAAAAAAAAAGAATTTCATTGGCCCCTCGTAACATTTTCTTAGTCATTTTGTTTATGTGATCCCTCACTATGCCTCTTTAGCCCCACACTACATTTCCATGTCCTTTACGATAATACATCTTTCTCTTGCTAGGTATATTTGTCCCTCAAATAAATTTGTACTCTCGATTTTGTTTTGTGCATGTGATTTTGTCAACTGGTGATGACATTAACTAGTTTGTTGTTTTCTCTGCTCTTATTCTTATTGATTTCTCATCATTTAAACTTGACAATAGTCTAATCTTCTATATAAAACCTTTCTGCCAGGTATGTTGAACTATAATGGGTGATTATTTGAATGCGTTGTTGAAGCCCTGAAAATTAATCTCTGATTCAGTAAACTTTTGTAGTAGTTGTGGAGTTGGATTGAATTCTATGAAAACTGAAAACTACTTTCTTAATTGACAAAATAGAATGGGGGTTATGATTAATTAACTGAACAATTAAAATTAACAAGGAATCAAAATAAATCAATTCTCTATAAAAATGAGATATTCAATTTTACTTAACTTCAATTTAAGGGAAGGATTTCATCCAAGTTTAACTTTGGTCTAAAATGAATAAATTTTCATAACTCAATGAGTTAATCTAAAAGTTATTAAGATAGCCATAATAAGTTTTAATTTTCTTAAATTAATTGATTCAAACACATCATTCAAACACAAATATACCATTAATTGATTGATCATGATAGCATTCTATGTCAATTAAATAATAACAATAAGCTTAATGAAAAAAGCTAAACCCTAAATTAAATAATTGAGACAAATGTAAATATTCAATTTAGTTTTCTTGTTTCTTATAAGTTAAATATGTAAGTACATAAATAATCTACTTGCTACTTGTACCAATTATTCATGACAATTGCGGATCATTGAACTTGTGAATAGCCATAGAATAATCAATACTGAATTAATTTGTCATATCAATCAATATTAATTACTCTTGAAATAAAAGAACATAAAATAATAAATTTTTGAATTGAAATAAAATTCTAGGTTTAGACTAAAACCTCTCAACGTTATAACTAGAGTTTGGATTCTCCTTGAATCAGAAAATTTAGAATTAGCTACACATGGTTGTAATCCCACGTAAAGATAGATGAAAGAAGAGAAGAAAATAAAAGAAAGACAAATGGGAGTAATGAGAAAGTTTGTAACATTTTTTTCCTCCCTCTCCTACCTAGCAACTAACTTCAATCAATACTCCAAAGATAATCTTTTAAACAAATCAAAATTCGTATATAGGGCTGAAATAAGTCCCTTAATTGAACTGAACTTTTTAAAGTGAATCTAACTCTAGACGTGATCTTGCCATATCTAATTTAGCAGTATGTCATATTTGAATTTATCCTTTCAAAATTTGTGGCTTTGATAAATGATGCTCTAGTAAGATGTTTGAAGCCAAATTTGGTCTAATATCCACTTCTAACCTCCTAAAGTAAAATAACTATTAATTTTACTAATTACGCAATAAAATTATCCACAACTAAAGAGATTAGTCCAATTCATATAACAAAATCACATCATTATTCAGCTAATATTTTTGAATATTATGATAAAAAATTATGCATATTCATATAAATCTTTTGCAGACACTTTTTTGTGTTTTGTTTTTTGTGCTATGGTTAATGCTTTGTAGAATAAAGATAGAAAATTTTAACAAATTTTTAATGATAACTAATGGACATTATGTGTTAGCATCAAGGATAACAATAGTGTAATCTTTTGGGGAAGGGATTGAAATTTTGTTATTGTTGTTATTGTTGAGGAGGAGAAGGTAATAAAGTCTATTGCTTAACACCTTATCTTAGTTTATTAGGGTTGTCAAACTCAAAGTTGTTGCTTTATGGTGTGTGTGTGTGTGTGTGTGTGTGTGTGTTTGTTGGAATTCATTATGTTAATTGCCATAGTTTTCCAGTCCTCATACAAAATATTAGTAGATATTTGAAATGATTGTTGTTATTTTAGATAAAGCTTAGTAACATATTAATGTGGTTATTGTGTAGTATGTAACTGAATAACATTCTTCATATGTACATTAAGGATGTTATTTCTAGGAGATGCTTTAGTTTAATAAGGTTTGTGTTACTTTCATGATGTTTTACATTATGATCTTACTCTCACAAAATTAGGAGGGCATGGTCAAAAAGAATAGTATACTTTACTTTGGTTGATTGTTTCATGCTATAATATGTTCCTTATGGTTTATTAGGTCATGCTTGTAGTTACAACTTATCAGTATTATGGAGACATTTTAGTTGGAGGTTTATTTTTAGCTTCTATGTTCCTGTAAGTATGGTAAATGAAGAACAAAACTTAAGGAACCAATATTTAGTACCTAGTCTTAGTGCATCTAGTATTTTATCTAATGGAAGATATATACACTATCTTTTTCCTTTTATGGTTATTGTTTTAAATGAAGAATAATGGCAAATGAATATAATACCAATATCAAGTTGGGATCATTTCCTGTTAGTGTAACCAAGTATTGACATTTATTTGACTTGATTAATATTGACATTAGAGCTTATAATGCTTCTATGGTCTATATGGACTATACATGGTGCTAGATTGTGTTTATATCTCATCAATGAAGTACTTATCTTGTATTAAATATCTTTATGCTTAATATAGGTATGTGGAGATGGATGGTTGAGATGAGAAATTAATTATGTTTTATAGTGAGAAATTAACTATGTTTTATGGTGGGAAGTTTGTCCATGGGATAGTAGAACTTGTTTCAACCTCTGATTGCACTTTTTCTAAGTTTCAATATTTAAATAACCACAAGTACACGACATAACTGTAGCTAATAGCGACAAATATAGGTTGATCCTACGAAGACGATGAATACTAATAGTTACCATTATCCTATTATCTAAACTACGAATCTGATTGTGATTTTTAAGTAAAGAAAATAAAACTTAAGCAAGTTAAATAAAACCAGGCATTAAGATTAAACAGAGAATTAAGAAATCACTTAAGAAATGATCGATATCAACAATTAGTGTCTAGGTTTCGAATCTCCTTAAATACCCTTAATTGATTGATCTTTTATTATGCAATTGTTTTATTGATTTATTGGGTTGTAAAAATTCCTATGGCATGTTAATAACTCCCTACTCTTGAGTCTAATAATTAATCCTAAGGTTATCAACCGAATTACTCAGTTTAAAGTTTATAAGATTGCTTTACTGAGTTGTGAATCTTACTATTAAGTTTAACCTTAATCCAAAGGATTTACGTCATCCTATCTCTAGGGTTGCAATCTACTCCTTCCAATTACAGTAGATCTATTAACACACAACATTTCTTAATCTCCATCTTATAAAATCATAAATTTTAGATCTATTAGAGCATATAATAAACACATATTGAATCATAATATATCAATCCAAATAATTGCATTAATAAGAGAATTAAAACATTTTATTGCAAAAAACTAAGGTTCATCCAACCTAGACACTAAAGGAGTTTAGTCACATATGATAGAACTCGAAGTCAAACGTCAACAGAAAGAAAAATAAATTGAAAACAATGAGTTTATAATTCTAAATATCCCTGATTGTCTTCTATCAAATATTCTAACAAGGTAGAGGTTTGATCTTGTATTCCGATGCATCTTTTGATGATTTCTTTGTATTTTTCACTTCTCTGATTTAAAATTACCCCTTTTGAACAATCTTAGCCTCTATAATTGCCTCCTAGTGTTTGCTTTCCCCAAATTCCTTTGAACACATCCTTTTATTGAAAATTTTAAGGTTTTGAGTGATACACGGTCTGATACACAATTGTATACTAAACTGTGTATAACCAAGAATACTTAGAATTCGTGATTCTGCATGACCTAAGGGATTTGCAGGCCCAAATACATGACCTTGTATCCCGTATATGCTTCAAATCTTCATTTTATGCCACGTTTTCATCCGAATTCTTCTCCTTTAAGTCTATAAAGGCAATTATAACCTATAAACACTCTTGGGGGTAAATTAGGTACCAAATGTGCAATAAAAGTATAAAATATCAACAAAAAATACATCAAATATCGGGTGTAAATATGTTCAAATATGCATCTATCAACATCATATGTAATCTACATACATATTGTTAAAATTATTATGTTAACTTACACCCAAACTGATAGGGCTACCAGTGAAGCTTGTTATGATACATCTTTCAGTAGGCATGTTTTATGATATATTCTTGTTAGAGGCATGCTTGACAAGTCATTTTCATCCCTCTCCTTGTCAACTTATTGCCTATGATAAGATTCTCCCAAATCTCCTTTCTTCTATTCTTCTTTGTCCTACTTGATGTTTTTTGGAGGTGGTAATAGGGCTCATGTTAAGTTTTAGGAAATAATTTCTCTCCCTAAACTAGGTCCATCATATATTGATAAGCATGTACATGCTTACCTTTCATAATCCAATTTGATACATATTTTTTAGGATGCTCATTGTTATCTCGATGCAACAATGACGTTAGAACATAGGATTCTTGAAACATTCCAAATTTTATGACTACATGTCCTATGTCTCAAGTTCACAACATGTTTAACTTTTTTTGTTACTTCAAACCTACTAGTACTATTCCTCTCAAGTTCACCATCGATAGTTTTAATTCTTAGACTAATCTTGTCTATCCACTTACTTACTATACTTCTATTGTTAACCGATCTCTTCATCATGAGGACTTTAATTTCCTCAAGCATTGTGGTAATGTTCTTTGTCCAAACTTCAATGATACTTTTGTTACATACTTCATAATGACAATTATCGACAATATCACACTTCAATGATGAGTTAAAATATGTTTTTAACCACTTTTTCTTTGGAATTTTTAAAAAATCCTTATACGAATCTTTTAACTCCTCTTCTAACTCCATTAAATATAAAAGTAAGTCAGGTTGATTAGAAGACTTACAACATTACCAAAATAGTCTTTAAAATTTGAGTCCTTTATGATCCCTCTTTCTCTAATTAGTAAACGTATGTCTTGCATAAAACCTTACTTCAACCCTTAGGAATTGCCTTTAAGTACTTCCATAAGACCCTGTGTAACATTTAATATACAAAATTAGTAAATAACTAACACGAGCAAATTTATATTATAAAAGAAAATAAAGTTTAGACTAACTTTTTTCTTATCTAAAATCAATGCATATCTACCTCCATCTTTTAATTATAAGTCTTTCTACAATGACTCTTAAAACCAATTCCAAGTATCTATTATTTTAGTGTGTACGACAACCTATGCCACGGGGAATATCTAATTATTACCATCTTTTACCCCTGTTGCCAATATCTCACCTTTTGTAATACCTTTTGAAAAGCAACCATCTAGTCCTATCAACCTTCTACAACCATCTAAGAACCCTTTCTTATAATGTTAGAAACACGCACATATGCTATCAAATGATGGCTACAAATTATCTCCAAGTGATGGCTATTTAATAACCAATTCAACTCTGCTACCAAGATTTAACCTTAAAAATTCTTCCCTATAATCCCACATCTTACCATATTTTGCTCTAGCAACTCCTTACATTTCCTCTAGCACCAACTTGATAACCATATATCAAAATTTATACACAACATTGACTCTCAAATCTTTTTTCACAAATTCCTCAAGTCTATTAGGAATATAACGAGTCCTGAGAGGTTATTAAAGTAATTCTTAACAAGCCACTTTGAGCCCACACTTTTGTTGTCGAAAATAAGATTGCATGTGTGGTTTTGCTAAAAAACTCTTGCTTGTATACATAAATGTGAGTAGTTAGTTCATAATACCATTGATGCTTAATTTTAAGATAAAAATAAAATTTAAATTTCATACTTAAGAATTATCTAAATCTTTGACCAAGCCAATTGAAATGTACCATTTATTGTCCTTACTCACACATTTGACTCTCAGAAATTGTACGGTGTTCCTTGTAAATTTAATCTCCCTTCTTTCATTAACAACAAGATTGTGAAGTCCTTCCTTAAATTGGTTAGAATCCTTAAACAACATGCCAAGCTCAATCTCAAACTTTTTCATAAGAGGGTGAATCTACAAAGTTTTGATTTATGACTTAACCTTTCATCCACATCCAAATCACCTTTTTCTTTAAAATTGCAATTTTCATCTGACTCAATTTGTCATAATTTCATCTTATACATCATTCCTATCATTATCATCTTCATCTTTAGCTTCACGTTTTTATGTAGCTTTCCCTTTTTATATATTGCAAACATTGCTTTCGATTCTTTTTCTTCAGTTATCTCCTTTTAACTGAAACAACTAAATTCCTAGACAATTATATCTCTTCATCATCCCAACCCAAATCAAACTCCTCTATAATCCTTACATCAACAAATACATCCCCTTATTGCTCAACTAGATCAAATGTATTGTCACTTACATGTACATTTCTTTACTCAACATCAACAACATCATTTGCAATTTTTTTCTCAACATCAACAACATCATCTACAACTTTTTTTCTAAATAAAAAATATCATCTGGAATCCTAGTATTAACCTCAACATCAATATCTACATTTTGTTCTAAATGTGGTAAATTGGGTCCATAATTAACATTGATCTCTACCACCTATATTCTGCAATAAGCTTACATATCTTAACTATAAAAACATCACTCTTTTTCACCTCCATCAACCCATTTTTCACACCATCCCTTGGAACCTTATACATAAACTTATTTACTTTTAGTTCTTTAACATTTTCCATGAGCATCCTTTTAAGGTCCCAAAAACCTATCAATTTCAATACCCAACTGTCAATACTTCCACCCACATATTTAACTTCATTTGTTTCTTCAAATCAACTAACAATGTTAAAGCCAAATAAAAGAAAAAGACTAGTCCATGGATATTAAACATTATGGGGTGAGGCTCCTAAACCACTAATGACAAGATGAGTCATAACTCGTCAAAAGTTACAGGTATTAAATTTAGGTCTTGAATTAATTTTGACAATTAGTTTTATTTATTTATTGTTATTTTTGTTGAGAAATAACAAATCTAAGAATAAGGAGGATAAAATTAAAAGCGTCAGAGAGTACATAACATATCCTAACATTGACTTTTAAAACACTTAGGATAGTGTCAAACACAATTATTATAAATATTACAATATTTTTTAATAGGTAGTAGCTATTGTCTTTATGCTTTTTGTATAATAACTACTACCTATACATTTAATCTTTGTTATATAGATACAAACAAATATATTGACCATCTTAGAAACTAATTCTTTTCCCATTAACTTATTTGAAATCTTACAATATTGAGATGTTATAAGAATTTTAGTATTTGAGTAAATTCAAAGGCATTCACTTGCTTTTGTTGTGAATAGTGTGACTTTAAACTACATTCCTCATGTAAAATGTTTTTAAGTATTTTTCCTCAAAACAAGCAATCATTAATCACAACCCCCAAGTAGTACACATTACATGAGCATGGAGGATGATTTTATATTTATGATGTTTAATATTGAAGATGTTTCTAGTGCTTTATATGCACAAATGTAATGCCAATATATTCAAGACATTTTGGAGAAGGCATGGAGGATGATTTGACCACACCATTCTTTGTCTAAAGAAGCTTATCTTATTATGACATCAAAGTCTCTCCAATTGGAAATATTTTAGTCTTTCAGTAATTAATGCTTAAGTTTAGAACTAAAATCAGTTAGAAATTTCTAGCTCGCATAGAATCATACACAAGTGTCATACGATATATTTAATTTCATAATTAATAATATAAATAATCAATAAAATATAAACTAAGACTTCTACTTCTATATCCACTTATAACAATTTTTTATGGCAATCAAAAACAATATAATGTTCATAATTTTTATTTTCAACTTTAACATTTCTTTTTATTCTTTTAGTTTGTTTTTCTTCTTCTACACATAAGAGATGATGCTCAAAGCTCTTTCACAAATTGGGGATCAATCTATTAAAAAAACCTACAACCTTTATACTAAAATTAAATAAGTAATGGAAAAAGTTAACAATAATGTCATGATTAAAATGCTAAAAAACTTATGGAACCAATTAATTAATATATAACTTACCTTATGTCTAGGACATGAGACAAAGTGTCTTTTAGGATTCCCCTCTATCCATGAAGTCTACATAACATCCATTAACCCATAAAAATAGAAAATTTCTTGATCCAATGCAGTCGTCAAAATTATGTCTATTTTTCAGCTCATAATACTACAAACGTAAATGTTATAAATAAGTAATATAGGTATTTTGTCTAAGTTATGTAAAAGTTATAATTCTCTTTTCCTCCTCACAACTATTTTTTTTTCTTTAGATAAACTTAACCTACTAAAGTTGGTAGAAAAAAGTCAAACTTAAAGTTGTATTAAACTAGAGAAAGCTCACATATAGTGTAACAAAATGCCAAAGGGACGAATCTCATGTTTAAAAGCTAAAATCAAAATAAGAAATGACAAAAGAGTCATCTTGGGAGAATAGATGAAAAATCAAATCCGCAAGATCAAAATAAACATGCAAACACTTCCACATCTTATGTCCTTACTTAGGACTAAAACTAATGTAGAAAGAAATATTATTCACATGAATGTAATGATATTTTCGAAGCTGATATCAATCACTCTGAGATAGAGCCATAATGAATACTAGCTAGATAGAAATGTGAATTCAAAGAAATAAAGGGAAAAGTCCTGTTAAATTTGTACTGGTACCCATTAACTCAATATAAAATTACTCAGACTAAGAACAAAATTGCTATAACAAACTTTTTCTATAATATTAGATAATATAAAATTGAGAAGTGAAACAAAATATGAGAAATACACAGATTTAAACTGAAGAGTGAATCTTTGCATTAACGTGAGGGAAAATAAGAACTTATAAAGATAGAGAAGTCACAAAGTTTCTGAATAAAAAATAATGTGAGTAGAGATGCAAAACTAGAAGGTACTAAATGGGATAACATGAAAGCTACCAATTGGTGAGATAAGTGAATGTATGGAGGGTTGTAGACAAACTAAAAAAAAAAGGTGAAAAATCATAAGTTATCAAGCCTATTACAAAACCTCTACTCAATCGAATTAATCAATAGAACTACTAACATAAAATATTCCATATTATAAAGAAGCCACCAATAGTATCTACTAATGGTAAGTCAATGGCAATAAAACAAAAAAAAACACATAAAACCATTATATCACTAGAAGAATTTAAATGGCAAGACACCAACAAGAACAAGAATAGAGAAAGTAACAAACGACTCTGTAGTATCATCATCGTTGTAAGATCCCTCTTCTTTTATTATTATCGTCCCCACCGAAAAAAATCATATACAGAAGTATAATTAAAGCACAAGTTTATCACTGAGGGATAAACATACCTAGCGAGGGAAATACTTATGCAAGTTTGTCATTATGGACTAAAGAAACACAATAAGGGACTAAAGAAACATAGTGAGGGACTAAGGAAACACAATGATAGACCAAGAAGGAAACACATACAGTAAGGGACAAAGGAAATGCAAAAAATGGAAGTTTTAGAAGAGAAAATTTATTTCACAAAGCTAAATTAGGTTTAGATTTTGGGAAATGGGCAATGTGTTAAGTTAGATTATAGATCAATCCACATGGTGTCTATGCTTAGTTTATTACCATATAGATGCCTAGCTAAATGTCATTAAAAATTTCTTTATCGTCCATGTTAACAAAAACTTAGCATAGTGAACATTTTGACTTAAGTAGAATAAGTTTTGAAAGGTTAATTACTTAATTGAAAATATTAAAAGTTTGCCAATGAAATAAAAAATTCAAAAATTTTAGCACTAATGACTTTGTTATCTAAAAATAATTAAACTAATGATAAGTTAACCAACTAGTGGTTTTAGCATTCAATAGAGAATTGTTTATGTTATCTTTATAATTTTCTTATAAGATATTGAATTAATATGCCAAACACTCATCGGAGAAAAGGTGATGGACATTTGTGTTAATTAAATACATGTCTTTCATATAGTTCTCTAATCAAAATCAATCGGCTTGTTATATCGCCTCTAAATTTATTACTTAGGGATACATATGCCTACTAAACCCATAATCATATCATTATAATGTTTTACATGATATAATTATGAGTTTAATATAATAACATCAAATTGCATCATCTGTTCATCATTAATTACAATTTTCTTGATTAAATAATTCTTTAATAATATAGTGGACATAATCTAATTTTTGAATAAAATTTCAAGCATTTTGACATTTTTGGTTTAATAGGATTAATTATAATTATCAATGTTGCGAACACCGTATCGTATTTAGTACCAGATTGGATTCTAGTACCGTACTGTACCGGTACCAGTTAATACCGAGTACCATTTTAGGTAATTTTTTAAATTTATAAAATAGTCCCTGAATTTTTTTAAAAATTACAAAATAGTTCATTGTCATATTATATAATTGTACAGTTTTAATTTATATATATCTTTATTATATTCTAATTATTTCTATATATTCTAATTATCTATATATAATAAATATCTAAATATAATAATTTATTGTTAAATAATGAAAATAATTCAAAATTTTGAATTATTAATTATTTTCTATTTTATCAAAATTTTGAATTATTGTTTTAGAATTGTTGTTTTTTTACATTCTATTTCATTTTACATATAATTAGACATAACCATAATTTTAATTTAATATACAAAATTAATTTAATA
>JANZLF010000221.1:39088576-39103095 GCA_026546835.1 Erythroxylum foetidum
GAACATGGACTGAGTGAAAGGGCGAAACGCTTTATATTTGTGAAATGATATGACCATAATACTATGCGATATTCTGTAAATTGTTTGTATATGTATGAGTTGAGTGAACCATCGATGATAGTTTCTCACTGAGTTCGCAAACTCACCCAAAATTGTAACTATTTTTCAAGATTTGACGAGTACCGTGTTAGATAAACGGGAGTATGCCTACTGCATGCAAGTTAGAGTTTGAGGTTGGGATCAGTTCACGTCTGCATTCGTGTGGTTCTGTCTTGTGTAAAATTGTATTTCTGCAGTTTCTGCAGCATAGTACTGTTATTGCAGAGGGCCCCAATGGGTAAATGGTGTTTTTGTAATGTGATTACTGAAAGTGTTCAGGATTAGCATTGGGCCCAATTTGACTATAGATTTTTGTGCATGAATTGATTAAATACTGTTGAGTGCCTATTAATGATTGAAATTATGTTGTGATCGAAACTATTTTCGAATTAAAGCGGGCCCAAATCGTTTACTGATTTCCGCATATGTGATTTTTTTAAAATAAAAATATCATACTAAGTTTTTGAACTGTTTGACTGCTCTAGCATATCACCCTCGTGAGGCACGGGCTCGGATATCACCCTCAATGTCGAGTTTGGGTCTTGCGGGAGTGGGATGCTACAATAAACATGGTTAAGTTTGGCACAACTGCAATGGCCAATAAAGGGTGTGTCGCATTTAGGAAGATTTTGTATCTAAACATTGTGTTGTAATCATAATATTAAGAAGGTATTTTGTAGTAAATGCTTATAGGACTTATGAAGATTTCAATATGTAAATAGCAAGTAATAACCATAACTTATGATGAGATTTCAATGTATGGTTATGATATGTGTAATTTGTAACTTGTTTAAACCACTTTGAATTATGTGAGCAAGTCTGTTAACACAAGTAACTATATGAATTGTGATGTATGTTTGTCCTATATCTAGGAATTGTTGGATTGTTTAGGTCTATTTTGTGTGCATCCATATATCCTCCTAGGGGGTATTAGGGTGTGATATATACGTATATATCAGATAATGCTGAAAGGTCTAATTTTCTTCCTAATGTTTAGCAAACATTCTAAAATGGCCTCTAGCATTATCTTGGGTATCAACTAGCCCGCTAACATTTCCAAAATGAAACAAGTTGCCCTACAAAGGCACATTCTATCACTTCTCCATCAAATACATATTACTTTATTATTAAGTTGGTTTACCTAGGCATGCTAGATAAAGTCAGTTGCCAACATAGCAATCGATGTGTAATAAAAACATTAACTTCAAATTTATAAATGATTTAACATTTTAATTAATTTAAAAATAAAAAAACCTAAAAACATGTTTTCCCTTAAAACCTATTTCCTTCAATTTTCTCCCTAACTAACCTTAAAATTCATAAAATCCTTAATTTTTAATAAATCCCTAATACCCAAGGATGATTATTTCTTTGTGCTTCCTATATGTTCTTTGATTGTTTCTTCATGCTTTCTCTTCTTGTATTTTCACAAAATTTGTTTATTCTTCTTACATCTTCTTCTTCTATCATTGTTAGTTTCTAGTAATTTTTTGGTATCTTTGTTCTCTACTGCATTTGTGACCTGTTCAAAGGATTTGGATTTTTAAGGTTCAATAAGTAAAATAATCTTACTTATTTCTATTTATTTAGTGTTTGTTGTTCTTGCCCATGAATAAAGAATAATTTATGTTTATAGAGCTTAAACTTTTATGTACAGAGATGGAGATGGTGAAGGAAGGTGGTCCCCTTATGCTTCCTTGTGTTTCATAATACAAAATTGAAGGTTAGTGGTCTAACATATGTATATGCATTCTCACCATGTTTTAGATTACATTTGTTTGGGTATATATATAATTTTTTTAGGAAGTATGCTTGTTTAAATTTGGGAGGATGATATTTCTATTTTTATATGTGCATGTGATTATATATATATATATTACATTCATTATTATTTATGTAAATTAAAGTTTTTGTTGATAGGGCCAAATCAAATTTTGGGCAGTGTCACAGGTAACAATGTACTTGGACCAATATAACATGTACTTAAGTATTATAGCTATTAATTAGTATTGACTAGTGAGTGTTGTCATGAGACCACTTATGATACTTAATTCTTATCTAACAACTTTTTTTTATTTTTTGTCTACTTTACTTAACTAATTAGGTTTTGTATCCTTAGGTATGGGCTAGATATCCACTCACTATTTACACTATTTGGACTTTTTCACTCTTTAGAATTGTATTCACATTCCATGGCTCATAATATTAATATTATGCCTAGATATCCTCCATTGCTAGTTACTATTGTTGATTCATATTGTCAATGTAGCATGTATGAAGATTTCGATAGGAATTTCAAAAACAAATTGCATAAAAAGATCAATATCCATAATAATATTGAGATCACATCAAACACTTCAAACTTTGTATGAATTATATAGTATTTCCACTTTTGTTGTCCAATTAAACCATAGAAATCTTGATTTTCCTTAATTTGGATTTATTTTTCATTTAAACAGTAATTTCTCATTCTTTAAGCTTGGGTTAATTTTTTTTTCTTTAGGGCATGATGGAGCTTAGATATTTTCCTAGATCACCATATAAAGTGTAGAATAGTTTGAAAGTTGGTTTTTAGATTCTTTAGAAGTCCAAATTCTAGTTGAATTAAGTAGGCCCACAAACTAAATATATTAGCTTAATGAATATTAACTAAGCAAACTTCATACTATTTGGTCTTTTAAGCTAAAAGGAAACTAAGAAAAAAAATTAAAGTCAATTAGATATGTTCTGTTAAGTTATCGATTTGTACTTATTTTGTATTTAATTCTCTTTAATGTGTTGAAATTATTATTCAAAATTAATGGAATTGTCTTATAATTGTTCTCAAATGATTTTCAACACTTTAGAGATGGAATTGAATCAAAAGATGCAAAGGAAACAAAAAAAATCCAAAAATTCTAAATTGACAGCAAATTTAGTGACCAAGCGTGGGCATGTCTAAGAATGAAATCAATCTGCACATCTGTTTTCAAGATTCAAAATCGAGATTTTCACAATCATTAAAGATCATATTGCCATCTTATCTTAGGGGATCGACCACTTGAAATTGGGGGATAAGTTATCTGCTGAAAATCAAGGAAAGATAGAGAAAAAATCGAAAAAGCATAAAAGGAGGTTGGAGTTACTATTCACGCAGCCAGCATTTAGGAGTTTTTACGTTTTTCTTCTGCAGTTTTTTGCTGGTTTTTCTGTAGACCCATTTTTAGGAATAGTTTTCGTTTTTCTGCATTTCTTTGCTAGTTTTTTGGACAGTCATAGATAGTTTACGTTTCTGCACTTTTCATCTAGGGATTTTCATATTCTTTAAGAAAAGACCAAAGATGGAGACTATGCGTTTTGTTGTTTCTTTTATTTTCAATTCCATTATGAGTAGCTAAACTTCTTTTCTTGGTTAAGGGAAACCATGTTATCATCTATTATGTGTGAGATTGTAACATCCCACCCTCAATTGGAAGAGTAGAATAGTAAATTGGCATAGGATGTGCTAAATTAGGATTTCATAGGACTGCTCATGCATAATAGGATTGCTACAGAGATGTTTCAATAAAGTTTATTTCATTAATGAACATTGAATATCTTCTGAATTACTTTTTTTAATTGAATTAATTGATTTCTAGGTGCGCAACTAGGGTTTGATTCGTTCAATAGCTAGATTAATGGAATATGACGTTTAGTTTTGTTAATCACAAATAGCAATTAGGATTACCTTCTTTATGTTAGAGTCAGAAATTCTAAGAAGATATTCATCTTGATTAACTACTTATCGTACATGTATTATCTTGTTCATCAGTTTCTTGGTTCTTAAAGCTATTATTCAATTGAATCTGCGATCGTATCTAGGTTGTTGATTAATAAAAATGTTTAGAATAATGATTTTAGTCATTTACACTTAATACAAAATATCCCCTAATGAATGTTTATTAATGAACTGAAATTTTATATCGAGGATCTATTTTAGCGTGATAATATTGGTGACTCAAAACCAAGGTTTTCCTATTAATTTTTCAGATCCAATTATTTTATTTGATTTCCAATTTTTGTCACTCTTTTCTAAATTGTCGTGAATTCTTGCTAACTTTTACCGTTAAAAATTTCTCGTAAGAATGATCCCTACTTTTCACTATTACATTATTTTATATTAACAGAAGTTGGTTTCTTTTTAAATTTGATTGCTGGCAACAACAGTACTATGTTCATAAGATATACTATACTTTTGAAGATTATTGACAATATGAAATAATTAAGTCTAGAAGGAAATGCATCTTTCATTAGAAATAAGAAACAAAAGCACAAATTGAATGAAATAAATGTAATATAAAAGTCTTTTTTTCTCTTCAACTTAAAGGTTTACTAAGGATAAAGGAAGCAGTGCATTCATATATTAAATACGTGTAACTTGTATTGAATTTTCACAAAAGTTAACTCTGAAGATCTCAAAAACCAACTAGACTTATAAATATGTACTTAAGTTCTAAATAATTTATTAGAGATATAAATGTGGAAAAATTTATCATAATAAGAGCAATTGTAAATATATCCACGTCTTTCTAGTCAAGTTAAATTTAAGGTTTGTAATTTATGTGTTTTTTAGTAACTACTAATTGATGATATGTTACTATTGGACAGTTGAATATGCCTAATAAAGATCTAATAACAACAAAAATTTTGTCTCAACCTCCTTCTTCAATTTTCATTAGAAAACCTTCTCAAGTAAGTTGAGCTGAGGTTAGTTTGACACAAATGTCAGTTACCATATATTGTTATTTATGCATTTTTCTCTTTATGTAACAACTCCACCGTTGAGGAAAAAAAGAACATTTGGATCAATTAATCCAAACACTTCTCAACCATTTTTTTCAACCAAATGGGTTGAGGTGGAAGTGTATCCCAAGTACCACATCACGACGTTCAAGAACATGCTTTTAAATGAAGGGCTATTAAAACTTCAAACCAACAATTAACTACTAGTTAAATTGGAGGTCAATAAAGTCTGAATGACAATTAGTTGTGCATTATTGGTTTATAAAGAATTTGGATCCAAAATCTTTTGGGTGGATAATTATCAAATATGATACTAATTGATGTAAGAGAATGTACTTGTATATTTTGTTAGATTTTAGTTAAATCCAAGTACATTCTCCATTTTGTATATTTTGTTAGATTTTAGTTAAATCCATTTTGTTTATTTGTATACATTTTGGGTTGATCCATTGTGAAGTATCTTAGCAACATTCTGGTTGGATCCATTGTGAAGTAGAATGGCAACTTTATAGTAGAATACATATGATATAGCTTTGTAGCCAATCTATATAAGAGTCAAATGAATTACATTATTTCCCTTTTGTAGTATTACTTTTATTAAATGAATCTCTTACTTTTTAATGGCTTACATTATATGACTATCAAAGTTAATGGCCTATATTCTATGAATCTCAACTTTACAAGTTTATGATTCTTATATTGTTCGTATGCAAGAGTCAAATGGAACTATGTATGTTGTCGTTTTATGATTGCTTTCTTAAATATATTGTCACAAGTTGAAATAGAATTTAAACGTAATTACTTATATACTTACATATGAATGGAATAACTACAATAGTTCAATAATGATATTTAATATTCTCAATATATTAATTAAAGTTTCATGCATAATACAAGCACTTCTCACAGTATCCCTATTCATATACAACATGATTAATATATAAATCCTTAAAAATTATATCACATAAGCCCTATGACTTCAACAGTGAAAAAAGGCATAACAACGATACATATAAACATCAGAAAAAACAATAATATATGTCATGAATATCTTCTTTAGCTCCTTATTATCATTCATACTAAGCTTTAATTAATACTTTTATTTTCTTTAACTTTTCTCCTAGCTTAATTTGTTCCTTTTGTTTCTCTTTATTTAGTATCTTAATAACTCCCTCTCATACCCTGTCTATAATTATCATTTTGTAACTCAATACTAATTGTTAATTGAACTTAGCATTATTATTCGTCAATCTATGAATAACATAAACAACCCTATCTGAGAAGGGGTCCCATGTCAAACAAAAGAGCTGACAACTCCCAAACTTGTAAACATCAGTAAATAAACATTTATTAACATTTTTGTTTTTTTATGTTCCTATATTGAATATCATAGCAAAATATTTTTACTAACATGATATCTTGGGCACCCATAAAACTTACAACCAGGATTTTTTTACTCTATGAAGTTCTTAAACAAGTGTTGAATCCACATAAGCATCAAACAATAGCTGAAGAATTGTCGTTAGTTGAAGCCTAAAAAATGATGCCTCCAATCTCTACTACTACATTTTTATACTATATGACACAACATAACAATCTTAAATTCTTAAAAGAAATATAACCATCAATTAACAATATGGAAATAACCATCAATCTTCAAGAAATAAATATTCAATTCTAGCAAGAAACATAATTGAAACACAAAGCATAATGGAAACACGTGCATTCAACAAATAATAGTGATATTCAATATGGGATTCACAAATACTTTTATTAAGGTGATTCACACATACTTTTTATCAATAAAATTCGAAAAATCACTCCATTTTATTTTCTTTTACTTACATTACATGATTCACAAAAATTTAACACTAACATTTAATCCAAGCCTAACTCCTCTCATTAGACACACTAGAGTCATCTACTAATGACGGATTCATAGGCAAAAACAACTAACAATTGCAAAATTAAAGGAGATGTGGGATTACCATAAACAAATCGCCAATGGAGGAAGAAGAAGCAAGAAGAATAGACGAATTTCATAAAGATATAGGAAGCACGAAGAAATAATTGAAAATCATATAAGAAGCACAAAGAAATAGTCATCCTTGGATTAGGGATTTGCATCAAATTAGGGATTTTATGACATTCAACTTTGATTAGGCAGAAAAATGAAGGAAATAGGTTTTAGGATTAAAAAGTTTTTATTTTTTATTTTTAAAATCAATTTAAAAATATGAAACTAAAAGTTTTTATTACACCACAACTAACCTTATCTAGTATGCCTAGATGGGCCAACATAATAAGGACCACTTTAGAAATGTTGAAGAATTAATTGATACTACAGATAATGATATAGACTATCTTAGGTATTTTTACTTAATTTTAAGAATTAATTAGACCTTTTTCCATCAAATAATTAATAACTTCCTTAAATTTTTCCAAATAAATATGTTTGATATTCTTTTATCATCATTATAAATAAACAAAATGGAGAAGATGACGAGGTGAAAAGGAATAAAAATATTCAAAAATATTTAACTCTTAAAAATCCTATAGTTTAAAAAATTGAAGACAATTTCAAAATCTAAATTCAAAATTAAAGTTTATACAAACTATAGCCTCCGACATAAAATCAACTACTCTTATTTCTAATTATCGATCTGAAATCATTTGATTATTAAAAAGAGAATCTGCTTAAAAAGATACGAACATTTTTAAGACTCTTATTTCAAATTATTGATATGAAATCATTTGATTATTAAAAAGCGAATTTGCTTAAAAAGATACGAACATTTTAAAGAGATTAGTCTAGTCTACATTTAGCATCATTTTAAGTCTTGTAATAACTAATAGATATATATTGGTTATTGTCTTCATGTTAATAACTCAATTTTTAAAAAATATGAGTTTAACAATGTACTATAGAAAATTAAATTATATATCACCTTTCTCATATTTAAATAAATGATATATATTATAATGTCATTTTATTGTGGTGAATATGAGTGAAACGTCCTATAAACACTTTTTGAGTGCATTGAGTGAATCTTCAAGTGAGATCAAATCTGGTGCATTTTGAGTTTGGAAAGGTCACTGAGAATTGCGATAGTTGTTTTAGAGTTGAATCATATGAAATGACGTGGCTTGATTGTGATTTTGGTTCAGTAAGATAACGCATGTTGACTAAATTTTTCAAAAGATTTGTAAATAAATTTATTTTGTTTTATTTTGTTTTCAAGTCTTTTGAATGCTTAAGGACAAGTGTTTAGGTGTGGGATATTTTTGAAACATATTGGATTAATATTGTTTGATAGGTTAATAATTTACATATTAATTTGGGATATTTTTGAAACATATTGGATTAATATTGTTTTGATTATGGTCTTTTAACATTGTTTTTGGAGGGTAGAAAATGTGGAGTTGTTTTGCAAAAAGAAGTTAAATTTAGTTAAATTAGAGAAAAAAACACACATCAGCAGAAGATAAATGCTAGCTGCCCATAAAGATGCATGCACTTTAATTTAACAATATGTTTGATGAGAACATTTAAAGTTTATTTAGCATGTATAGTTTAAGTGAAATTTTTTTAAAAATTATATTTTGTATACAGTTTACCTCATAATAACAAATTGTATTTCATATCTATAATACTCCATGGAAGCATTTTTTGAATGCCAACTCATCTAGCAACTTTTAAGAAATTAATTGTCCTAACCAATAGATCTTTAAGTACTTAGTAATATATAAAAGATGAATTCTAATGCTATTTTTATGTAATTAATATTTTAGTTTAAAAGTAAAAACAGTACTCATTTAATTGAGAGAGTCTGGAAAGAGTCATAATATATGCAGTCTTATGATCACAAAAGAGCAATTTTATCAGCTGCTTTAATTAAGTTCACCATCTATGTTATTATTAGTATAAATTAAAATTTTATTAAAATCTCAAATATGATATATTCCTATACATGCAAGATTATTGAAAGCTCATATTAAAATATATAATTTTTTTAATCTATGCGCATTTCTATTATTATATGCAAAATTACAAGGAAAATTCTTGACTCCTTTCCCAGTAAGACATCGTGATTGCTTTTGACACAAATTTAGCAATCGATAATTGCTTGCTTAACTACATCGTTACAAGTTTGGCTGGCCTAGTCATATTGACATAAAAATGAGCAATTCTATACCAGTTAATGAATCCCTGTCTTAGTGACTACTCCATAGGCAAAGCTCTTACGATCACTGCATAAGTTAACATGATCTTTGTCCAAGACTTTTTAAGGAGAGAAAATGCTGCCTTTGCACGTGCACTTCCACACTTGGGGATAGTACTTCTCAGTCAACTCCATTTCTCGAACTGATACTTCAACTAGCAAGCAAGGGCTGCAATGGTTGCACTTGGAATGACATGTCGCTGCAGATGACCCTATCTCTCTGCCCACTGGCTCCTCACCCATCACCTGAAAACATGTCACTATTCTATCTGTTTTCCTCGTTCAAAACAAGAAGAATATAAAGGAAACTTGGTAAATATAGAAAATAAGATGTAAGAAAAGTGCAGATGAAGTTTTTACTGGTATAGGCGATGGTGAGGGAGCTAGGAATCTCAGAGAATTTGCTGCACAGACATTGAGTGGGATGGTAAGTAAAATGGCTATAAGCATCGGTATAGCCTTTTTCTTGTATTCCATGTTCTCTGCAATATGTGATTTCAAGAGTGTGTATGTAAAAAGTTTTCTTTATTGAATCGGTCTTGTGTTGTGTGTGAGTGCATGCATGTGGGTTGGCAAAAGATTACCTGGGAAAGTCAGTTTTTGTCAGAAGATAATAGAAATAGTCAAGTTACCTATGCAAGTTGAATGGATGGGAAAGAAGCATAATCCATGATCCCCTGGAAGATACTATTCTGTGTACGTTTATCCAACTTTTACGATTAGGTAGGTGTACACTGAAATATGAGAAGCCTTTGTCTTTTCCCATTTCTTTTCTGATAAACTTGCTAATATGAATTTTTCTAATTGTTAATATTGAAATCTCATGAAATCTGATAAACTTGTTAATATGATTAGGTAGATATACTCTTAGTCGGTGGTTGGGATTGATATGGTTAGTTGAGAGGATGTTACATCGGTACATATAGTCTGTACGTAGGTTCCTCCAGGAAACTTCCACATGCATCAGCTCGCATGTCAATTTATACGATTAGCGCTTGAGATGAGTAAGACATTGTGACCTTCGGCATTTGACATTTACCTTCACCAGTGTGTGCTGTATTAAACGAATATATTTTATATAATTAGCATTTCACTCAGTATCAAAGCGGAAGTAGCGCTGCCTTATTATTTAACAACAGATAAACTCATAAAATTTGGATGTTTATAAAAAAGAAAAAAGTTATCAATCATTTACAAAAGTCTCTTTACTAATTAAGAAGAATACTGTATATTACTAAACTTTCCCGAATTCTACGTACTAGCAATATTTATGTTGTTGTTGTTTATAAACAAGGTTATCAATTTCAACTTCAAATATAAAAACGTTCATTTAGAAAGCAAGATATGAATAAAAACTAGCATATATGAACATATTACTATATAGGAAGACAATTTGATCCATTAAGAACATTTCATGTATGTTTACATAAGTTGACTAATCAATTGTTAATGAAAATGAATTAAATGTGTTTATATTTATTGTTCTTATATTTTCAAATACTTAATATGATATAATGATTTATTTATTCACCGCAGGTCCTCATTGTATGTAGACTATTGATAGTTTAATAATCAAACTAATAATAATTGCATCTAACTATTTGTAGAATGATCAGAAGTAGTGGAAACTAAATTAATAAAATGAGAGCTACTTTTTTTTGTTGCCCACGAGGTGTCTTAGAAAGATTCCAACTATGGAAAGATATCTTTAAGTCATCCACACTCAGACTAATCCTCGTTCGAGCCGGGTAGATCCCTTGTTGAAGACAAAACTCTAGCTCCAAGTTTTAAACGGCTGCATACATGAGGATGGTTTGAACTCGTGACCTCATGAGAGCTACTTGTTATAACTATCGTTGGATTTTGAATATGTCGGTGACTCCTTTTTTCTTTGGTAATAATATTACTGACTAATTGCTTTTTATAACCAAACTATCCCTCCCTGTTTTATGTTCATGGATTCTACATACAATTCTTGGATTCTACATACAAAAGTAAGCCTCATAAAACTTTTTTTTGATAAAGTTTAAAGAGATAATGCCTTAACTTTCAATTAGAGCAAAGAGCCTTATATAGAGGCTTGTACAAAATCCTACTTCCTAAAATATTTACAAAATAGTTACCATAAATATTACAAAATATATTATTGTTTAATTCTCTCTCTCAAGTTGGAGCATGTAAATCACGAATGCCCAACTTGCCAAGCAATACTCGAACTGTTGTCGACCCAATGCCTTTGTAAATATATCTACAAGTTGGTTTTGAGAACGCACAAATGTTGTACTAGTGTTGCCAACAAGGAATTGTTGCTCTTGAACAAAATGAAAATCAATCTCAATATGTTTAGTTCGCTCATGAAAAATTGGGTTAGAATTTATATACAAGGCTACCTAATTATCATAAAATAATCTCAAATACTGAGAATGAAATACTCCAAATGAAGTAAGAAATGATTTCAACCAAACAAGCTTACAAGTGGCAACTGCCATTGAGCGGTATTCAGCCTCTGCTAGGCAACGAAAAATGGTAAGTTACTTTTGGTCTTCCACAAGATAGGGATACCCCCAACCATGACAAAATAACTAGTGACAGATCGACGTGTACGAAGACAAATACGCCAATCTACATCACAATAACTATAAAGTTGCAAATCAACATCAACATGAAGAAGGATACCTTAATCAGGGGAACCCTTAATATATCGGAGAAGTTGAACGACAACATCCATGTGAGCTTCGCGAGGAGACTGAAGAAACTAACATAGAGTATGTACAAAATAACAAATTTCTGGCCGAGTGAGAGTAAGATATATTAGACGACCCACCAATTGTCAATAATGGCTAGGATCAGTAATGAAAGGACTCTACGAAGAAGCAAGATTATGATGCTGCTCTATAGGAAATGGTACAGGCTTAGCACCTATTAAACCAGCCTCACCAAGAATATCCAAGGAATACTTACATTAAGATAAAAATAGACCTTCTTGGCTGCAAGCAACTTCAATACCAAGAAAATATGCCAATGGACTCCAATCTTTGATCTTTAAATAAGTATTCAGATATGTCTTGAAGGCAACACAGACGACTGAATTATTACTAGCAACAATGAGATCATCAACATAAACCAAGAGAGAAGAAAAATGTTACCTTTCTTATAAGTGAAAAGAGTATGATCAGCTTGAGAATGAATAAATCCATATTGACGCAGTGCTGATGACAACTTAGCGAACCAATTATAAGGAGATTGTTTTAGGCTATAAAGTGACTTTCTAAGATGGCATACTTTGCTAGGATGGGTTATTGAAAGCCCTTGGGTAGTCTCACGTAGACTTCCTCATCGAGATCACTATAAAGAAATGCATTGTTAACATCATATTGATGCAACTCCCAACCTTTTATGGTACCTATTGCAAGAAAAGTATGCATACTGACCATTTTAGCAACGCGAGCAAAAGTCTCATCATTATCCAAACCTTCCACCTGATTGTTTCCATATACTATAAGGTGAGCTTTCAAGCATTGAATTGTACTATCTGAGTTGTACTTGATCTTGTAAACCCACTTATTACCAATGACCTTCTTGTTAAGTGGGAGATTACCTTTCAAAGCCTCAATTTCTTGACGCATAGCTTTATTCCAACCAAGATGTTTCATAACGTCAAAAAAAGGAAGCAAGCTCCTTATTTATTGAAATTTATGCAAAAACTAGCATGTGCAAAAGAGAACCGATCATAATTGGCATAATTAACCAATGGATACAAGGAACCTATGGTATCAAACGGAGGTGGATATGCTGAAATGGGACTAAGGCAATGAACAATGTGAGTGAGATAAATATAATCTTTGAGATATGATTGCGGTCTTCTGTCATGTCATGGGTGCGTTTCAACATCATCTATTGGTTTTGTGAAAGACATGGCAGAGTCATTATTATCTAAAAGAGAAGGTTTTGCAGGAGAAGAACTTGTAGGACTACTATCATCAACCATGTGTGAAGAATGAACTGGTAGTAGAGAGGTAGTTGTATCCTGCAAAGCAATTGGGGGTGAAGGCAAAGTAGAATCTTCCCCTGTCGATGAAGATTCATCTATGTATCAAATATCAATATCAATGTGAGCAGCACCAACATCTTATGCAACAATGTCACAAACAGGTACAACAGGAACTAGAAATGGAAACTCTAATTCAAAAAATACCACCTCACGAGACACAAACAATTGTTTTGTCTCCAAATCATACAATTTCTATCATTTCTTTCCATAAGGATAACCCAAGAAAAATACATTGATGACTCCTCGGGGCAAACTTGTCTTTAGTCTAAGGTTAATGATGTGCATAACAAAAACATCCAAATGCACGAAGGTGAGAATAAGGAGCTGGGGATGAAAATAATTTCTCGTATGGAGTCTTGCCACCAAGCATCAAGGATGGGGTACGATTGATCAAGTGAGCAGCAACAAGTACACATTTACCCCAAAATTTAATGGGCAAGTTAGCTTAAAACCTCAATGCTATAGCAATATCTAAAATAAGTTGATGTTTACGTTCCACATGACCATTTTGTTGAGGCGTATCAACTAAACTAGCCTAATGTAAAATTCCATGGTCAACATAAGAAGCATTAGTTGAGAACAAAATTCAGCACCATTATTGTTGCGAATAATCTTGACAAATTTACCAAACTAAGTCTTGGTCATAGCACAAAATCATGAAGTATAATAGTAGCTTCACTTTTATCAAGCATTAAATAAACCCACACACCACAACTACAATGATCAACAATACTTAAAAAATAATGTTCACCAGTTAAAGTTGCTGTGCGATATGGGCTCCAAATGTCACAATAAACCAACTCAAAATAGTCATTAACATAAGAATTACTCACTGGAAAAGGACTACGAGTATGTTTGGCCCAGAGACAAATATCTTAATTTTTGTGCTTAGACTTAGTACCACTAGGAATTCCAGGAATGGGAGATAATATACAATCCGATGGGTGACTAAGTTTCTTATGCCAAATATCACAAGAATTAGCCCCACTTACAGCACAAGCTGTAGCAATTTTCACTGGTTTATTATAGTAGAGCCCATTTTGAAATTCTCTAACAAGTCTTCTCAATGTACAATCTTATAATACACACAATTTATCGATGAAATTCACAAAGTAATTTGCATCAAAAATCAGACAACCAACTGATATAAGATTGCAAGACAAACTTGGAACATATAGGACATGACAAAGAACAAGTTCATTCAAAAGTACACAAACTTCTTTGACAGTATCGGTTTGAACTCCATCAGGCAATCCAACAGGAGACAAATCAATATCATGGACACTAATAAGTAGTGACAAATTTCTAGTCATATGCCAAGAAGCCCCACTATCAATTAACACAATCTTACTACTGTTAGAGTATCTCATATTGACTAAACATGA
>JANZLF010000221.1:39131912-39148454 GCA_026546835.1 Erythroxylum foetidum
AATCATGATTTTCAACTGAATTTCAATCAACTCATCCACTTAATCATTCATATTACTTAGTCAAACTGTCACTCAAGTTTCGGAGTCCAACAGATCCATTAACCAGCACCCTAAAAGATATAGTAGTTACACAAGCATATATCCAATATACAAGGTCTATATGAAATCCAAAAGCTAGCATACCTTTAAATATGAAATTCCAATTTAGGAAGTCAAAAGCCTTAGTAAAATCAATCTTCAAGGCATAACTTTGAATGGAAGCTTTAGAGTCATAGTCCTTGAATAGTACTTGGACTAGCAAGATGTTGTCACTTATAACTCCACCCCATATAAATGTTCATTGACTAAGACTAATCACAAACTATAAGGCTTTCTTTAATTTTTTAGCCAACAATTTTGACATAACATTATAAATTGTGTTACAATAGGAGATAGGGTGAAAACCAGCCATAGTACTAACGTTTCTCATCGTAGGAACTAGACATATATGGGTACAACTAAGCTCTCTGAGCATGTTCTTGGTAGAGAGAAAAATTCTTGAACCGTATCAGCAATTTGGTCACCAGTCAAATTCCAAGTTTGTTGAAAAAAATAAGCACTAAAATCGTCTAGGCCAAGGGATTTATTAAGATTAAGCCTAAAAAGTACCTCCTTGATATCTTAGTAAGATTCAAGCATGCATAGTTTGTCCTTTGTAGTCTAATCTAGAGAGAAATGTAAAAACGGGATTAGACTCTTCACAATGGAGTAAGAGGAAGCAGGTTGACCTAAAACGTCCCTATAGTAGTTGTAAGTTATAGCCTCAATTTTAGCATGATCGCTAAATATTAGACTATTCGAGTTTAATAAAGCAGAGATTCTATTCTTATTTCTTCTAGTCTGAATAGAATAGTAAAAGAACTTATAGTTCTCATCCCCCCACAGAGCCAATCGACTCTAGCCCTTTATTTAAGAAAGGAGTTATGTCATTGTAAAGCTTGAGTATATTTGCCAAAAGTTAGGGATTCAAGAGTTCTAAGACTTGGAACAGGAGGATCTTGGTAATAGTTCTCTTATGCTCTATTGCACTCTTCTTTTTCATACCTAGGATTAAAGAATTTCAATAGTTAAGTGATCTAAGGAAAGCCTTGATCCAAAATAGGCATAATTAGATAGAATCTTACTTAGCCATTCCTTTTTTTTACCATAACCTTATCAAGTTTCTTTTTAATAAACTAAATTCCTTATTATCTATTGCTCTAAATAAATAGTTTCCCCCTATATTTTAAGTCCATCACTCCTAATTGGTTTATGATATGATTAAACTCTTTTGTTAAGTTTTGTTGGTTAACTTTAGCACCTTGAGCTTCCTTAATATGCAAAATACAATTGAAATCACCTAATAGGACCCAAAGCCTATGCATCGATCCATTTATACTCCTTAGGTCTTCCCTGAGCTCAACTTTTTGGAAAGCAAAGTTTGTTGCATAAACAACCATAGCCTCAATAGGTAAGCCCAACTGGGGCCAAATACAAGAGAGGTTTATCATTTGATTAGATATATCAACTATTGATATATGAGTAAGGTCTATATCAAAAGTCATTATTATCCTATGATTAGCATGACATGAATGATTCCTCATAAAATTATAGTTATTGCCTAAAAATTTTAACACTTAGCTTCTCTTGCATTTTAAGGGAGGTATTAACTCTCCATGAAAGTTAATTGGATAATTAGGCTCTTCCCAACCAAGTTTTACCTACCTTCCTTTTAGACTTCTTTCTTGAGGATATAAAAGTGATTTAAATGAAACCATCCCTGCCCTTCAAACTAGTTGAGTCTAACTGTTTTTATAGTTGTTGCTCTTTAGGTCGATCCTCTAAACCATCCACTATATTTACTTACTGACCTAAAATCAACAATTTCTTGAACCTAGAGATCTTGGCTAACAAGGGTATTTAGAGTAGGATTCTCAACCCCTAACTTATTTTTGGGAGGAACCAATTCAATTACTTCCTTTGAGTTAGGGATTTTATCTTCTGACAGTCCCAACAGTTCATTATACAAACTAGTTTTAAATATCTTTCTGGTTGGTTTTCACACCTTAAGGTAGTTAGTTGATTTGCAATCATAAGATAGCTCTATCTGAACCCTTATAAGTTCCCCATCCAGATCCAACTTCATATTAGGAAGGGCTTTAAAAAGTTCTCTCTCTATTCACTTCAACACAAATTCTAGCATAGCCAATCCTCTCAATCCTAGCAATAAGAGGGTCAAGACAAATCGACTTTCCCAAAGCACTAGTTTTAACACCACACCTATCAAGGGACATTCCAAGCTTCTATTTATGTAAGAGAAGAGGCTAGCCAGCAATGTGCCAAGGACCCTGTTAAGTAGGTCAGCATCTTTGAAGAACATGAATACGAAGATATCCTCTTCACACTCTAAAGTTTTCTCTATACCGATCTTTCTTCATTTTGAGCTAGCCCAATATTGGACTTGTAGGAAAGTTGCATGTTTTTCTAGGAAGTACCCTATCATCGAGTCGAACCAAGTTATTTCCCTATCTTGCAATATTTCCATAGGTAAGGTTAGACCTTATTATTGTATAGTATTTTGATAGTATTTGAGTATTTCCTTAGTTGACTCAGTTTATACCATATTTTTCCAAGATTTTAAAGCCAAAGAGTAACCAAACTTGGAAGACTCGCTAGCTAAAAAGACCTTCTGGTTAGAAGGAATCAGTGGAGGGAACTCATCTGGTGTTACTAGAGGGACTTATTCTCACAAGTTGTCCTTAAGGCACAACACATTTTGGTTCCCAATCAGTACAACAGAGATTGAAGAAGGCTCCAACGTCAAAGACTCCTTACCCGTAACTTTCTCCATGAACAATCCTCCTTTAAGCAGGACAAAATCCGCCAAAGTAAAGTGACCTAAAATGATAATTTGGAGGAGATTTACTTGAATAGTATAGCTAGAGAGAGCAAAGAAAATCGACTGAATTATAATCAAGTTACTGGGTTGTTATGATAATTATGAAAGTTATGCAGAGATATTTCAATCTTTCATAATTATCACAAATAAGTTTTAATAAGTTAATTTATTTGTTAAGGACTTATTTCTATTAAGAACTTATCTTTAGAAATTTGGAAAAAAGTTATGGACTTATCTATCTATTGGACTTATTATGAATAATTATTTGAGTTGAGTTACATTAAAAATTTTCATTTGTAAGGAAAATCAAAATATTAGTTCAATTTTAATCATGAAAATTGGGATGCTCATTTTTTCATTTTATTTTTTAATATATAAAATAAGATAAATGATTGTAATATTTTATACCTCAGCCATACAGAGGCATCAGAATCAAAATAACATAATTAGAGCAAAAGTAGGTAGTTTGGTTCATCAGAAACATCATTTGTAAAAGATTATAATTACAACCAACAAAATTGACTGGAACATGAACCCATGTAAAGAACAGTAAGTTTTGTGCCAGTAGTCACACTATATCCAGTTGGTTGGCAATATGAATGAATCAGAAGATTTCCAGCAATGGTTACTCCTTCCAAAATTCATAAGAGCAACTCTACACTAACACAAAATAAACCATTGCAGAAAGGCAATGACTTCACTTTGACATATTAATGTACATAAAGAATTATTGAGATCACAGATATGAATGGTCACTTTCATTGTCACTATCCCATTGGTGTCGTCACCTTCAGATCGAGTCCGATATTCATTCCATTGTAAGCCAGGGGAGCATACATCCATAGATCATCTGAGCTTAGCAGCTACACAAGACAAGACAAAACAAGAAAAGGAAAACAAGAAATTCTTGAATCAGGCTTTTTTTTATTTTTCATCTATTTAAATATATAGAACAACTGCAGCAATTGAATATTTTCCAATGGAATACGGATTCTTTCTCTCACCTTAATTTGGAGTTGCAGAAACTTCACGTACTGGACGGCTTCTTCAAGCATTGTGCTGATATCAACCTGGCATACCATGAACCGATCTTCAGAATTTTGCAAAATGAGTTTCAGAAATTACAGATTGATGAGATCTAAAGCTCATTGTCTTATGGATGTTATATATGGCGTACCTTTGTTCCATTAGGGACCAGACTTTGAAGAACTTTCAGCCTTTCATTTATTCTTTCTCTTCTTTTCTGAAGCAATCAAGGAAATGGTAGATGAGAAATTGTCATACAGATTGGTTGAGCAAAATCAAGTTAACTGCTTAACAATTGTGGCTCCGTGGAGCTGTAAAAGGAAGTTACCCGTGCATAGAGACTCTGAGGATCAGTTGCTGCCCCTCTACTTGCTCTTGTCTTGCCATTCAAGTTTACAGCAGCATTTCCTTTGGAGCTCAAGCTGGAAGGTGCTCCTCCACTGAGATCCTGAGATGCAGTTGAGTCATCATCAGAGCAGCAACTGCTAGTGGCTGGCCCATTTATTCCAACATTGTTCTCCTCGTCATTGTTTCTGCTTGAGGTGCTTTGGGTATTCTTTGATCGCAGGTTCCTCTTGGTCTTTTGAGCCTACATTGTTGAGAAATCGATCAAAAATTGTTTCTAAACCACTTCATGTGAAAGTTTAGCCTCAAACAGGAATATAGCACGAAGGAAAATGCACAGGTTAGCTGTACTCAAGTTTACATTATTCCGAGATCTTTTCTTAGAATTCTCAGATGGGCTATGGCCCTTGTCTTTGGCAGATGGTTCTGGTGCAGGCAAATCTAAGGGCCTTTTCGGCTCCGATTTGTGATCATGAAGAGCAGCGTCAAGCTGGTTCATCTCCTTCACATTGCCATTGGCCATCTTTTGGATCAAGCATTCATTGCCTTCTATGAGATATGAGGTACCATGCCTAGTATCCTCCATGAAGAAATCCACCGAGATGGAGGAGTTGTTATCAACCAGAATTTGGTGGGAATTGCTCAAGTAGCGGCTTTCTTCATTTGATGTGGGAAACAGAATATCACTAGCACCACTATAACTACTATTCCCTTGTGAAAATTGGTACGAATTGTTATCCATGTCCGAAGAATGAAGTGTCTCTTCATTCACTCCTTTGATATTCGCCGTCGATTCGTGAACAGACCAAAAAGCGGACGGAAATTCTAATCTTGAACTTGTATCAAGCTGGCTGGGAAGAAGGGAATTACCAAGCAATTCTGCAAGGAAATCAGCCTCCTCGGTTGTGTACATTCCACTAAGACAACTCCACTCTCCTTCTGTAACGGCTTCAATGGCCTCCATTTTTGATAGGTTCTCTATGTTTTTTTCTCTGATAATACCTTTACTCTTAAAAAGCTCGATGGTTTAAAAGAATCATCAGCTGAGAGACATATTTATACCCAACAGCATCGAAGAATGTCACGAAAAGCATTGACTTCGTTCTGAGTTCTTTGTAACATATAGCCCCCTAATGGGGCCACTACAGCTCATCTTGAGGGCCTGGTTTAAGCAATTATGCAGCTTAAAATATAATTGCAGTTAAACAACTTGGTTGGTCTCGAAACTCCTTCAACTCAACTAATGGGCACAAGGATTATGAAATTGTTATGACGAGTGAACAACATTAGAACCTAACGTAACTGTGCTTTTTAGTTACATTCCAAAAGAAAAAGGATCAATAATTGTTTTGGATAGTCCAGAGAGAATGTGAGATTTGGTTAGGTAGAATTGGCAATAAGAATCACATCTGGCAATGGAAAGACGTGGGATGTTATGTTCTTGCCAAATATGATAATAATACAATAACAAGACTTGTCTCCAACAGAAGGAAAGCTGAGTTCGTTTAAGGATGGCTAGTTAAAGAATGGTAGGAACATGAACATGATCAGACTTCACAATCCTCATAACTTACCCGGAAACAGACACTAAATGACTTTACTTGATTCTGTCTGAGATTAACATAGCCTATGCACAAGTTCTCATTATCTGTAGCGGTTCCATGATACTAGTCTACGCATAATGTGTCGGTTCCACTTCCAAGGTGTCTTGTTTTACAGATACCTGAGAATCTTCGGTATATTTCATCATCGATTCTTACAGATCTCTATCATGGATTCAGGATGCTGAGACAAGTAACAGAATTGATTTTTCTGGATTGTATGTTTCACATTCCATCAGGACACTTAATGCCTCTTATTGCAACTACAACTTAGCACAAATTTTGTCCTGAACATCAACAGGAGTAAGTTCAACTCGGAAGAACTCAGGAGTCAGGATTGCTTGGAAAAATGCAGATGTATCGAGATTTGTTCTCATTGAAGAAATAGAAGAATATTATGTGTCAGTGAGTGTCATAAACTAAGCTAAAAGGTGAGCTAATTAATAATCTGTGGAATTTGTCTTGTCTTGTTTTAATGTTCCCGCCAAAAAACAGCCATTATCATCAACCCCAGTGCAGATGAGCTTGATTTCTGCATTAAATGACTTGACTAAGCTCATTAATTAACCATGTTTATAGATCTAGCCTACTGGACTTCCAAGTGTCTTCCTAAGAGTTGATCTTTAGTAGATTTTGAACATTTACTTTGCTGACAAACCCCATAGTAAAATCTCTATAAACTACAATTTCTATTATACAAGGATCATCTCTCAACTCTCGCAAAACAAAACAAAAAGCTTGTGTATTGGAGTCTTAATAAATGTCTACTAACTTAATTTTAACTATTAACCTAAATATAATGAATTTCTAAAAATATCCTTATATAATTTTGTGGTCCTATTCAAATCATAAATTAATATTTTGTTGAAATTACAAATATGCTAATAGTTATGATGTTTTCTGAAAAAAATTATTCGTAACATATTAATTTGTATTTATCTAAATTTAATTGAATCACTTATTGCTTCTTAGAAATTTTGAAATTACACTGTTAATAAAAAAAATATTATACAAAATTGAGATTATTAATTCACATTCAATTGATTATATTAATAAAATATAATGAAATTTTTAGGTAATTAAGTACAAATTTATTGAATTCTGAACATGCTCTAAAATTTAAAACTATTAAGCAATCAATAAATTAATTAATTTTACATTATCTTCGATATTAATACTTTATAATGTTACTCACGATATATATTTAAAGAGTCATCATATCATAGAGAAAACCCTAATACAAAATGAATACTACGTGAGCTGTACGACATATGAGAATACTATAATAAAGACGATGTACAAAACCCTAACTTCAACACGTTCAATGTACTACAGTGAACACACACTATATTTAGCTCTAACTAAAGAGCACAAACATAACTTTGCAGAAACAGAGTCGCTCCTTGTTAAACCTGTAATTTCTTAGCTGAGATTCCGGCGTTTTGCACGCTTCATCCGAGCATTCAATGGAGGAAAAATCAAAGGAAGTTCAAGTGTTGATTTTATTCTCATTGTTTTCCAAGCTGTTATGAAATTTGACGCCGGCCATTGCACGATCTCTTGTGGGCTGGTGGATTAAGAGTTCTTAATATAATGAGCCATTTCATATATGCGCACACAGAAAAAGAAAGAAAAACAGCTTTCCTGTGGAATAAAATCTTTGCAATATTATAGAGTAGCAAACCTTTTGTGATCAGATTTTGTTCTTCTCCATAAATTTTTATATCAATGTAATTAAGAACTGAAATATCACAAGTTAATATTTTTTGGCCTTCTTAGGATTTGTATTTTTTTTCCTGTTTGATCCTTAGAAGGCAGGCCTGCACGACCCTCTTGGAGTTTAATGGAACATTTTGTTTTAGCTGGCAACATTATTATAACTTGGAAGTTGAAATGCAAAATCTCAGAAGTTTTAGTTTTTTTAAGCCATTCGAATCCGATTCACTTGAAGAGATGGAAAGTAACATGTCAAGGTAGAGCTAGAACTAAATTTAAGATTGTAAAGTTATAATAGCTTGTACTCAAAATTTCTTTAATTTTATCAAAATTCATATTAAATTTCTACTGCTCATGTTAATTTCTTGAGAATAAAGTTTTAAAAACAATTACATTCTTATTCAATTCAACCTAAGTTTGAGCCTTCAATCTAGCCTAAACATATACAAAATTTCCAACAAAATAAATTTCAATTCTTTTATATTTTTACTATATAATCTTTTATTTTTGTAAACTTTAGAATAACTTGTACGATTATTCGTTTTTATCACAGATTCGAGTCACAAAAAACTTCTTTATAAGATATAAAAAGAAAATTCTGTATAATTCATATCTCTCTTCCAACTTTCGCAAAACGGGGAGCTAAAAAAATCTTTCATCTTTAATGAGAGTATTAATAAGGTGAGTTAGCTGGTAACAATTTATAAATTATATGGATAGAGGAACACATAATTCTATATTATTGGCTTCCGGGAATGAGACTATTCGATTCCCTACTCATAGTTTAATAAGCCATAAATGCTTTCAATATTCTCCTCATCTTGAATTACGTGGGTTACAATTTATATACATGTTGTAATTTTTAATACACATTGAAGCTTAATCATGTCATTTTAATATGATGGACAGGTGCATATACATTTAAGGCCAAGGTGAAGATGACGCATAAAGCAGGATTAGGGTTGCCCTCAATTTATAATAAGATCCATCGATGATCGTGAGTTAATTTATAGTTCTCTTCATTAATGAATGAAATTAGATATTAGTTGAGGTAGTGCAGCAATTGATGCAAGTATATTTGTGTATGTGGTGCTTTCAATATAATATCAGATAATAATGATAGAAATATTTAATTATCATGTTTGATATTATAGTAAAAAGAAAAGAGTATTCCCTCAAATGCAAGAATAATTATATATTTTCAATTTTCACATGAAATATTTTGATTCACACATTTTATTAATTTTTTACTTATTTATTCACATAATTACTTAATTGATTAATTGAATTTATCCATTTTAACATTCAGAAATATAAAATGTTATTATAGAATGAATGGTTTAATTTAATATGCAGCAAAACTATCATATCAAGTGAATGTCTCAACTGATAGAGTTACCTAATGAATAAAACTATTATTTAAAGTGAATATTTTATTGATAAAATTATTTAATATGCAAGACAATATAACCATCACTTTTTCATGGAATTATGAATTTAGGCATTAGATGGATTATTTTGATATACAAAAATAAGATAAACAAAAATTTTCATAAATTTCAATCTACTCCTTTACTCTTATTTTTTTCAGTTATCTTCCCAATTATTGAATATTTTTCTTTCTTGTTCTTACTTATCTCAAATTTTTGTTAAAAATGAATTATTTTATCACTCCAATTATAAATTTAAATTAGAAAAGCCCTTGAGCTCCTTTTTAATTTATTATTGCACTAAAATGATGCATATTTAAGATTTTATGCATATTAGACTTTCGGATCTAAATAAGTTATATGGAAAATTGTAATATCAAATACATATTTTATTATTTGATTGGTACTTTTAAAGGATCCTTAACTTTTGGTTAGAGTAACTGAAGTGTTTACAAATATGTTCTTTGGAGTAAGTGAAAACATATTAAAACTTACTGTGTATATTAAAAAGTATATATGTTTGGTCCAGGTAGATTAACAAGACTTCTAATCTTCATTTGTAGAATCTAATCTCAAAATGAATTGATCACTCGAACGATAATGGAAGAAAATGGTTATATTATACATTAATTACATCCCATTTCGTCGTGTGATCATCTTAAGTTAATCCAATAGTATACCAATGTTGATGAGTCAAATATAAACTCGTACTTATTGCTTATTTACATTAGTTAAAAAAATCAACCGATTCAACTGATTCAACCGAAACTTTTTTGAATCATTTAACTTTTTGTTTAGTTTTTAAATTTTATGTTCAATTTATTTTAGTAACTCTTGTTGTTAAAAATCAATTAATTTATTAATTAATTAATTAATCAATTTTCATAAAGTTCTTATAAAGTAACATAAGTTTATTAATTTTCTTTTAACAATCTTTTTATTTAAACTTTAAATTATTTGACATTTAAAGACAATCTCTTTCAATCATATTATAATTTTTTAATTTTATTCAACTTTTAATTATTTTTATAACATTCTAATACTGGTTGAACCTTTTAAATCTTGAATATCTTATCTTACCGATTTAACTTTCAGTTTAATTTTTAGAACATTACTTATTTACCAAGCAAAAGGATTTTACAAAATCATATTATTTTGTTCTGTAATCATAATATCATGATAATTGTATACTCATGGGCCTTTTTTTTAGGTATAAGGTCATAATATGTATACATACCAAAAGATTAATTCAATTACTGTTCTTATTCCTATTTTGAAATTCCTTCTTTCTTTATTTATTTCCCTAAAAAAAATTTATTTAGCATTCCAGTTGTTAATATAACCTTCAATAGTCTCGATTAGAGAGGAGAATTGAGCCATTGAAACTTTTAACGGAGCCAATAGAATGCCCAAATAACGAACCGGAAATGTTCCTAGTAGAAAATAAACCAATTCCATGATATCCTTCCGGTCTCTACCATATACTCCTGCAAGATATATATTAGATTTGGAAGGATTAACCTTCAGTCCTGACACTCCTTCCAAATCTTTAAAAACATCCATAACAATTTTAACAGACATAAAATCCCTTCTCGAGAATAGTATAAGATCATCAGCACGGGCAATACGTGTAATACCAAGGTCTAAATGTTGTTTAATTGATAGGAAGTGTACCAAGTTCTAAAAAATATGACTTCTTTCATATTTCATACACAAACTTGATTTTTAAGAATCTATATCCTTATCAAACTCAATTATTAAAATTGTCAAGTTAGCGCGTAAGACTTTGCATACAGCTAACGTCCAAGAAGATGGAAATAAATATTTGTATACAAACATTGAAAAGGACATTTACAACAAACTACACATATTAAAGCGTAGTTTATGATACTATTAAATAATAATGAGAAGAATATTTTTAATATCCTATACGCTTGTTTCCGTGTAAGAGTTATGCGACAAGGTCCATCGAATTGCAAATGAATTAAGTATTCAATGAGAAAAACATATGATGGTTTAGCTTTAACAAATGTTTTAATAGCGGATCAGAAGTTAAACCGATAAGATACGTGATTTAAGATTTATAATGTTCAATCGGTATTAAATCGTCATAAAAAGTGACTAAAAATTAAATAAAACTAAAAGAAAAAATTCTTTTCCATCAAAAAATTGAAATTTTAATTAAAAAAATATATTATTAAATGAAATTAATTGATTTATTTTATTTTATAATAACTTATTAATTTATGAAAATTGATCGAATAATAATTAAACTAATATGTTTTTAACAATAAGAGTTATTACAGTAAATCAAACCAAAAAGTTATACCATTCAAGATTTGTATAGTTGAATTGGCTAATCCGGTTGAGTTTTTCAATCCTTTGTTTTAACAAGAACCAAAATTGTTAATAAAATAAGAAAATGAAATCAAAAAAATATTCTACGAAATAAAATTGTAATATTTAATTATAAGTTGTATATTTTATAAAATAATTTATATTAAATATAAAACTTATTTGAATATTTTAATGTGAAATATTCAAATAAGCTTTATATATTATAAAATAATTATAATTTATTCTCAATAAATAGAACCAGTAACTTTAATAAAAAGTTCTTTGATATAAGTTTATGTAATACTAATACCTCTTTTTGTCCATTCATCACTAGTATTTTGATAGTTAGTGGATGAGCTCCATAAAAACTATCAATGTAAATTGAAATTACAGAAATTCTAGACTAACTGGAGTGATTTTTATAATATAAATGACTTAAAACATTATACTTAAACTCAAATTTTTATATAAAATCAAAATATATCTCATGCCACCAAATAAATGCCATCAAAGACACTCATATTGCAAGTTGTTGAAGACCGAGAAGGTATATACTATACAGATAGAATTAAATATGATTTGGTTAAAAATGGTATATGTATTGTTTCAATGCAGGCCAAAAAAACAAAAAGGAAAGGTAATGCTCATGTATACTGCTTCTCATTGGCTAATGTGAACTCTATAATCAAGTTCCACTTCTTAAATACAGCCATGTATGATACTTTTAGTTAAATATGGGGAAATGATGTGTATCGTCATTGTTAATGTTCTTCTGTAGATAGTAGATCAATGTTGACTACATAAGGTCATTAATTGGCACAAGAAAAACAATTGATGCATGGCTTCCTCGTGCAAATAAGTAAATAGTAGAGGACGAGTCATCATTACAAAGTTCTCGTTTTAATTATATGTGCTTAGCCATTATTGGCCAATGTGTTCACGCTATTTGTTTTATTTGATATTTCAATGTTATATTTTTTAAATCTCTATCAGCTCAAATGAATCAGTTAATTAAATTGATAGTTTCCGATTTTTAAAAAAAATCCTAAAAAGAAGGAAATGGTATATCAATTTAGGTCAATTTTTAACTTAAGTAATATATAATTCGACTGGCATTTATTTTTATGATTTTTTTTGTAAATGAAAACTTGATGAAACTTGTTGTTTATTAATAACATTATTAAATAAAAGTACAAGGAAAGAATATGAGAAAACAATGAAAATAAAATGATAACATAATAATTAGAGATGACATATTATTCTATATTATAGTTGAACAATTTTCATGATGGAAAATCTAATGAGTAATCTAAAAATCAATATTTCGAAAACTAGATCGAAAATTCATCGAAAAATTTAAAGTTTAATTTGAAAATGATTGATAAATAAAAATTGATTGATTTATTTTAGTTTATAAGAACTTAATAATTAATAAAAATTAACTGATTAATTAATAAATTGATTAATTTTTAACAACAAGAATTATTAAAATAAATTAAATCAAAAAGTTAACAATCAAATCGATAAGTTTGACAATTTAAGATTTTTACGATTAAACTAGTCAAATCAGTTGATTTTTAATCATTGCCAAAAACAAATAACAAGTTTGTTCGTCTGGATTACTAGCAATATTACTCATCTTAATAAAAGCCAACCATTAAAAACAATTAATAAGGTGAAAATTGATCTTTTTTCTTTCTTTTCAACAAGTTCATTAGAGAAAACTTGAGATCTTCTATTGAGTTCATATGCAATTCCAAGTAAAATCTAATTGCCAAGCCCAACACTAAAACTTTATTTTTCCTATCAATGCAAAGGATCTTAGTAGCTAAGGTCCATACTCCTACATTAATTCCATTGCTTGCAAGAGTTTCTCACAAGATATTAAGGACTTCTTACTTTATAATACTTCTTTTTAACATTGTTAATAAAAAAATCTACAAACCATTCTCAATATGTATATCCCACAAAGTGGTATATGGGTTTTGTGACCCTGTACATGCACTGGTTCCTTGTTAAGAATCTAAAATCAAAGCAAAAGAATCAAAGCTTGAGGCATTTAGGCAAAGAATTAGGTCATCCAAGTTCAATACACCAAAGCTTGAGCCATATAAGCAAAGAATCTAGGTCCATAAAAGTTCATTGACCGGCTCATATGCATATTCCAAGAAAAACACAAAGTCCAAGACATACCTTTTTCCCAATCCAACTGTAAAGGTTGCTAAGCCCATGGCAAGTTTACTAGGGAACTAAGGGTTGAGTTTGAGGGCCCCCTTCTCTTCTCACATAACCTTTACTTGGTCCCAGTTAAAACAGGGCAAGTCATTATCCTCTTTGTACAATGCGTAGTGTTTTCTTCTCTATTTGATGTGCGTTTTCATTAATATAAATTAGTAGAGTTGAAATTGGTACTCCCCATACCTAAATGAGAGCATTTAAGAAAAAAGTGTGGGTACCAAATACAAAAGCAGAAGAAAGGGGTTTGACAAATCTACGTAGGTTCTCTTTCCATTGGACCCAAGTAAGCCATCCTCCTTTACCTTATGTCTTAGGTTTAAGTGGGCCTCTTAAAACATCATGAAAAGGAAATAATGTAACTTTGTGCTTGATCACAACAAACATTGAATCCTTCTTTCATATGGAAGGTGAAAATGTAGGTTTTCCATGTAGTTTAATAAATTTTAGAAAAATTCTTTAATCTTTAGAATTCTTAAATTTTTTTTGATAATTTTTAATATTTTATAAAACCACTTATATTTAGACTTTGGCTACAAAATAACTATAAAACATACACGATATAAATATCATATGTGGACAAATCAAATATCACTAATAAAATAATTCTTAAATCGGATCATAATTAATTAAATTTGACTTATTTAATAATTTTAAAAATTATAACCGTAGTTCAATTTGAGATTAAGAAATAGGTTTAATTGTCATGCAAGTAATATTTAATTGATCTAGTATGATGTTCATACCACGTGTGCTTTATTATTATTTTTAATCGATGTTTAAAAGAAAAGTTCTAAAATTCATAAATTAAAAATTTATCGAAAATTTTAAAAGTTATAAAATTTTTAAACTTTCTTAAGGTACATGCAATCCTTATTTTTTAGTTTGAATTGAATAAATTGTTGAATACACGTAATAATTTATAATTATCTTAGATAACTCAATTGGTGAGCTAACCCAATTGATATTTACATATCCAACTTATCTTCATTCTTAATTTTTTTTTGTCATCTTCACTCTCAATTCTTATTTTTCGAATCATCAACATGAGAAACAACTTTCAAATGACAACTTGAACCTAAAACTTTTACATAAAAGGCAAGTTCTACTAATTAAACCATTCCTTTAATGAGATATCATAACTCTTTATGGTATAAAAATTAGCATTTGCATATCTTGCTTGAAAGATCCAATCATTTAAGATTATAAAGAAGGTAAGACCAATAAATGGATTGATAACTCCTTGACCCAAAAGCTTCAAAACTTACAGTCTTCATTGGTCATTATTGTTAAACCATATCATCTGTTATTGCCCGTTGATGTTTTTTTGTTGGTTATAAGGAATAAAAGACAAAACAAAACACACTTCACTCTAACCAGTACACCCCACTAATGCAGAATTATGCCATAGAGTGCTCCTTTCATATTTTGGTGAATGTAATCCATAATGATCATCGAGGGCTCCTATAATAGATGCAGTCCTGGACTAGCAAAAAAAGCTTGAGTAGCCAGTATATCAACATACTGGTTCCCTTCTCGATAGGTATGCTGAATTTGCACCTTCCATGTTCGACGAATTAACCCTCGGATACCCGCCACCAAAAAAATATTGTTAGCCATAACTATATTTGAAGAAGAAAGAATGTTGATAATCTTCAGAGAATTCACTTCGACGACTACACATCGATAGCCAAGTGCCTATGCTAACATAAGACTCGAGTGAACTCCCCAGAATTCTATAGCAAAGGCGAGCCTGCTCTAATATTTTGGAGGAATTCATCACACCATCGACCTTGGGAGTCTCGAATCAAGCCTCCAGCTATAGCAAGGTCGGACTCGTGTTTCACCGCCACATCAGTATTTAATTTGACCCAATCGTTCATTGGCTTGGTCCAACCCACTAAATTATTCAACGACAGACCCTGTGTCTCAAACACATGACTTTCCACAGCTCAGGCTTATATGACCTAATCAACATAATTCATCACTATTTTGTTGTCGTCTACCAGCCAAACAAAGTCGAACTCAAAAACGCTTCTGTTTTGCCATTATCATAAAACCCAGCATACAATTCCAAAAATTGTAGTCCATGCTGCCTACTGCCACTGAGATTAGTGTCTAAGGTTGTAACTCATTTCCCCTCGTCTTGTTGGAAAAAAATTCATATCCGCCATTTCAGGAGAAAATTTGCACCAGAAGGATTTCACCCTATGATAGTCTCATATTGCATGTAGGATTGACTCTTCCTGTCCACATTATTGACAATTGCTATCTGTTGATATATGTTGCGTCACTCACTATTAATTGGTTAGTAATTTCCTTTTAATTCGAAGCTAAAGGAAAGACTTAATCCGTTGTGGTCCTGTCTATTTCCAGAATAACTCCATAGCCTATATTACTTTGAACTTTCATACATTATGAAATGAATAGACATTGATGATGTTTAAATTAGGTTTGGATCTTATTGTTAATGGTAAATTTATACTTTAAATAATTTCATCAATGTTTTTTTTTCCTAAGTTTAACAACGGGCCTTACACCTGTTAGAGTAGGATATCAAATATTCTTCTTTCACACTTTAATAGATTTTCTTTAACTTTTGCACAAGTTAAAAGAATTTGTGATTTTGGTCACTGCATAATCCGAAATAGTCTCTTTGTCAATTAAAAATAAGATTTTATATTATTAAACCCCTTCGAACTTCGCATTTCAACAAAAATTTTATTGAATTATTATTTAATCACTATATAAATTGAGCAGAAGATTCTAAAATCAAATACTCATAATTAATAATTTTTATATTAATAATTAACCAAAAAGTTTTAAATAATTGATAAATAATTTTATCATGTCTATTTAATCAACTTTTTCAAATATGAGTATATATTTTACCTTTGCGTAAAAGAAATATATCTTTTCCGTAATTTAAGAAAGT
>JANZLF010000221.1:39148554-39167493 GCA_026546835.1 Erythroxylum foetidum
TTGGGCCCATTTCAAATACATAATACTTGTAGTCATAATTTCATCACATTGCAAAATCATTTACAAAACATCTCCAATCTAGAAAGTTATTACAAAAAAGAAATGCTCGAATGCCCAAGTTACAATAATTGCAAAAAATTTATTTGATTCAAAATAAAGATAAAATTGCATATGCAAACTGATCCTGATCTTAACCTTTGACTTGATTGTAGTGTAAACTCCCGTCTATCTAATGGGGTAATTCTTCAAGGCCTGAAAAATATTGGAAATTTTGTTAGAGTTTTGTAAACTTAATGAGGTAATCATCATCGATAGTTCACTCAATTCATGTAACGCATCAATACACGTAACTTGTAATTCACATATTTGCATTTAGCAATATTCATCATCTGTCAAATTCTCACTTATAAGTAAGGTAATTTCGCATTTCAAACAAACAAACATACTTATTTAAAATGTGTATGAAATGCGTATGTGACTCTTTTCTAATTATTACATTGTTATGACCGAGTACCTAACTGTCCTGTATCTATTGTGGATACCGAGATATACAGGGCTCATTTTATAACTATCCCTTATCCGTTGGATATACATGGCTCATTTTACATACTGAACCTTTAGCTCTTATACATTTTTTTGAGCTCTAGGCTCTTTTTCACATTATAAGCTTTAAGCTCTTTTTCGATGGCAACTCCGGTCATAACTGCCTTTATATTTCATGCATTAATGTAATAGAATGCATCACATTCACATTATTTCATTCTATCACATGCTTTTGAAATCACATTCAATTTCACATTCATCTTCAGACCGTGGTCCGGCATTCAACATAATGTTAAGTATCATTGTTGCATGCATATGCATAGTCACAGTTTTCTTTTGAAACTAAGTCTAGCATTTATCAATCAAATCATATATCACGTATTTCATGCAATTCATATACAAGTAGCAATTCAGTATCACATACATGCATCAAATCTTGGACCTTTATTGTTCGACATCAACACAAAATCAATCTGCATTCATATCATCATTTAAAACATATTTTTAAAGCAAACAATTAATTGAGAGAAACCATCTAGGTTACTCACAATACGCTCCAGAATAGCACTAGCTTCAACGATCTGGAAATGTTTGAATGCAAAAGTTTATCCTACACATCAAAATATGCAATACACACAATACACGCACACATTAGTATTTGCACAATTATAAGCATTCATTTATGCACATGTGTGTATATGAAATATGTACAATGTATGTTCATGACAATCCTGGGTATTGCTTTATCATTCACATCCCGTAAGCATTCATATTCCTAAAACTCATATAAGTGCCATTTATAATTATGGTTTATTAAACAATAAAATCATTAGAATCTAATTTCATAACCCAACATATCATTTCAGATTTTTCTCCAAACATTGACTCTTAGGTGTATCGTTCTTGATTATTTAGACAATGAAAATGAAGTAATTTGGGAACACTTTCTTTTGGAAAATTGTCCTTCTATCTCATAAGTTTCTAATGACACCAAATCATTCAATTTGGTTCAGTAGTATGAAAGTTATACTCCAAATATTTTCAGATTGCTTTTATTCTGAGACAATGCCCTATACTCAAATTCCACCCAGAAATCGAAATTCTTAGAGTTCAATTTAGAATTTGATTTCTTTAGATCATTTATAGCCCTATGTCTCTAGTTTACTCCAAATCAAGATTCAGTCTACTTGGATAACTACAGAAGAAGATATTCCCAAAATACCGATAAATGTTGAATTTTCACAAGTTCACCACGACGAAACCTAGAGATTGATTTAGCGAATTTTACCCGAAAGAAATCCTAGCTAACCTTCAAGTTCGTAGGACGAATTCCAGAAGTTTTCCACGACGAACTTACAAAGACGCATACCCAATTTTTTTTAATTTTAGTTTAGATTTTGAGTCTCCTCTAAACAGAATTTGAATTTGACTTCTTCATGAAAAATGTAGCCTTATGTCTCTAGTTTATTACAATCAAGAATCATCTCATTTGGATAACCAGATAAAAAGATACAGCTAAAGAACTGAAACAAAATTAGATGGAAAAAGTTATAGCCAACATTTTTCTAGCTCCCATTAAACATCATTCACTCACCCAATCTAACATTATGTCATTCCCTACTCTATTATCCATCAAAACAAAAAGGTAAGACATGAATCTATCCCCATTTCTCATTAACATTTCATCATGAACCTATCCTCATTTTGCGAATATTTAACTCTTAACTATCATCAAAATATGTTTCATTAATCAATTCAAGAAGAGTGATGCTTATACTTACTTGTTTAGCTCCAAACTGTGAAACTCTAGCTCCTCCAACATACACGATCTTCACTTTTTAAGGTGGAATATGTTGGGTCTTTTAGAAACAAGAAGAATGAGACAATGAATCTTGAAGAAGCAAGGTGAAAGAGTTGAACAAACATCAACATGAGAAGGTAAAGGTAGGATGTCGTGAGGGAAGAAGAAAGTGAATGAAGAAGATGAAGAAATGAAGCTAACGAAAATAAGAGACAATAGCAAGTGAAAGACCAAAGGTGGGTCTTTCACCTAATGAATATAGTGATTTAAAGCAAGCGGTCACATGTCACTTCCCTATAGTTCCATTTGGTCCACTTTAATGACTAGTCATTTTGTTTCCAGTTTTTACTCCAGTTGTCTCCCAATTTTCAATGATATATGTCATTAAATCCCAAAGTTATTTATAAAAATTTTCATTGCCATAGGATAGTAATTTCTACTACCATTTATTAATAGTTTTTTCACTTAACAATTTTCCTAGTCCGAAAATACCCAACAAATTTCCAAAAGTTTCTCCAAAAATCTCAAAAATTCTAAATCCGCAAATACACTGTCCAAATTAATTTTCAATACGTAAAAACTACATTTCTCATAAAAATCACATTTAAAAATAATTATACCTGAAATGTCAATGAATACATGTACAGTCATTTTGATGCATGCAAAGATTTAAATTCACATGTATGAGTATTAACATTATGCATGAGCATGAAATGCATTTTTCTACTCTCTTATTGCTATTTTCTCAATAACTGAAATCTAGAGTCCTAGTCCTTCATATGGAAATGGGATGGTTAAAGTAATAATTTAAGATAATTATAATAAATAATTAATTTGAGTCAAATTTAATTAGTTCGATTCAATTGTAAGAGTTAAAATGAATTGTTATATAAATAATATTTAGTTTTTTAAACTTGTGATCCAACTGACCTTTGATAACCAATAATGAAGCGTTCAGGATGAAGATGCATTCTCTTTTTTTTGTTTTGTTTGGTTACTTAGAAAGGATAAAATATGAAAGGACAATAGATTGTAAATATTCTTGAATATTTATTCTTAAAAAAGATGTAGGTACAACCTAAAATTAAATATCAAGAAAAACAAATATGCAATTAATGAAATATTGTAAAAATATTATCACGATATCGATTTTCATCGTAATGTTATTATCAAGATATTTACAGTCTTTTTTATTTAATTTATAACAATTATTTAATTTAATTTATTGATATTATATTAAATATAGAATTTTTTTAGTTCTTTAAATTTATTCGTATCATAAAAATTATTCACAATCATTAAAAATAATTTTCATTAGTTATTTATAAAAATATTTAATTAATTGTTCACAAAATAAATTATATAATAATTAAATATGAATAAACTTTTTTCTTATTGTCATTCGTAATATTTAATATCAAATAATGACATAATTATTAAACTTATTAATCTCATTCTTAGTGATTACGTACCAAATACTTGTAAGTGAGAATTTTATTCTTATTGTCGTTATTCCTATTCCTCGTAACTTGCTATTCACTTCAAAACAACCACTAAAAAAAAATTATTCCTAGAGAAAACAAGTAGTAATTGGACAACCAAAATTTGGGATGACCTATATTCTATAGATAAATTAAGAAATGTTAAGTTTTGTATAGTTCATAAGTACCCGGAAAAAGCTTAAGAATTATTTAGTTAATGATTAAATTGTTTAATCATAAAAATCTTAAATTATTCAACGATTTAGTTTTCAATTTTTCGGTTTAGTTTATTTTAATAATACTTATTAATAATTAAACAGTTAATTAATTAATCATTCAATTTTTAAAAAATTGACAAATTTTTAAAAACTAAAATAAATCAATTAGTTTTTATTTAACAATCTCTTTTTCTAATTAAAGTTAATTTTTTATTGATAAGAATAATATATTTTTTAATTATATTTTAAACCTTAAATTTTTTATTCTATTGTTTATCTTCTAATTTTGAAAATATTTTTTAATTAAACAGGCTATAAATTCAAAATACAGCATTTTTTTTTGTCCTTTTAGCCTCTTATTTTTAAATTAAAATTAAAATCAAAATCATGAGGGTAAATAAAGGTTTAAGATATTTTTGTGATTACATATAAATTACTTGCTAACAACAACTTGCTCTTAAGATCATGCCAAGAAGATCTTGGTGCGATCGATAGATCGGAGGAAAAAAAGGATGGATTCGGAGGACTGACGAGTAAGATTTAGGTAATTATTGGATTGGATTGATATTATTATTATCATCTATGTCGGGGAAATCTAATCTTGAAAATAGATCTGGTTAATGTTATCTGTCACGTGGACGCACCCAGATTTTTAATCTGGATTTGATGTCTCCAACTACTTGGCAGTTGTGAATCTTAATTAAATACAATCCCACTTGTCGCAACATAGGCTCGATCTTTGCAAGTTCAGCATCAAACCCCAAGAAGATAATAGAGTTGTGGGCTATATATCATTATTAAATTATGGGCCCATTTCACAATAATATTTGTTGAATCAAAGTGTCAAGCTCAAGGTAGGATTTTATTTTTTATTTTTGTTTTTATTTTTTATTTTTTTAACGATTAGTCCCTAATATAGGGATTAATCTCTCTGTTACCTGTACATCTCAAATCAAAGAAGGCTACAACTAACTTAAAAGTTTGTTGCATTCTCAAATATCAGTTGGTTAAGTAACAAACGTATATGCCATCTATATCAACTCACTAAATTTATATTATATTATATGCAATATAAGATCAAGAGTTAAGATTTTATTGATTTAAAGAACATAATTTAGTACAGTGATTTCTTCCATAAGATTATATATAAAACTCTCGCTACTCTTATAAATTCATTCTTATTTCAATATTTACTTGCACTTTTAGTTAAGAATCAACATTGTTTCTATTGAACATTTTCAAAAAGGCTTTTGATTTAAGTAAGTAATTTGTTTAATTAAGAGCCAAATTATGGTACATATATGTTTTAATATAATAGAAATAATATTAATTTTGATCAATATTTATCACTTTTCTTTTCATAATAACTCTAAATCCCTTTTGCATTTTGTTATATAGAAGGAAAACATTATTATTATTATTATTATTATTATTATTCTTTCTCAATTATTTTTACTATTCTATAATAAAAAATTTCTATTATATAAAATTACTATTTGATTTCAAAAGTATAATTTTTTATAATTTTCCTTTTTGTTATATATATCGTTTGTTAAATTTAAAAATCTAGAAAGACTGACCAGACTTGCAGCAAACTGTTTTAAGATTGTTTTTGCTAATGTTGTTAACTAAAATGATTAATTACAAGAAACTGTCGAACTAAAAAAAAGGATTTCTTCCTCGCAATTGATTCTCCGATCCAACTCCAAAACATGAAAATTTTTCTACAGTATTGGAACATTTTGATCCTAGACAAATGTTTATGTGCAGGACAACCATAGAAATGGAACAGCAGCATAAAAAGCACCATTAACCAAGAGGCATCCAAGTAAAAAAGTACAGCACATGGTCGTCAAAACCCATCACAACCTTACATATCAGTCACTGCTGCGCATCACCCGGCAGCTCTTCCCCAAGACCTCGTTGTGCAATTCTGTAATACAGTATACCCATAGTCGCCATACACGCCCTGCAGATGGTTATATGGAATTTGCATTAGTGAAACAGCCCTAGTTACGAGCATTAGTGGCAATAGATCTGGCTTTATAGGATTCTTGCTTGAGATATTGTCTTGGAACCAGCTAGTTTAGCGTTATAGGCAGACACTCATTGTGCTTGTATCGTGTGATCCTTGATAGTCAAGTTAACAAAGATCTCTATGATATTTAAAGTTCATAACATGCCTGCTATGAAGAGAGAGGTGGAATATGGTAACCAAGGGAAAAGCACAGACATTACATGATTGCTATGAAGAGAAGAATTTTTCTTGGGTCCATCCTTGATGATCTTTGATGCCTTGAGCGACCTTCTAAGGCTTCATCTGCATTTGACGAATCCTTCCGTGACGGCGCAGTTACTGGTAAAGTTGGCAGTGCTGTTGACCAGAAAGGAAGCAATGCCCTGAGGAACTTATGGCGAAATGGACCTACACATAAATAAAACCTCATATAGAGCTGAAGAAACAGGCACAATAATCAACTAAATACACATTCCACTACTTTTTGCCCCTCTGCTCTATCATTAAACAAGTACATTTCAAAAGTGAACTAATTTGTTCATAATGGCACGTTATTAATCAATATGCTCAGAAGATGTGCAGGAACTAGGAGGCAAGACCTATTTGCAAGAGTAACATCATTATGGTCCATTTGCATGAGTATCACTGTTTCCTAGTCTATATAGGTAGATTTCTACTCACCCCTTCTACTGTACTTTTTACGATTTCCATCTTCATCATCTGCATAATAAGATATTTCAGAATTCTGCCTTTCAACATGAAGGCCACCCTTTCTTGTTGTAGCACCAGGCTGGTTTGAATGCCAGAATTGCAAAACAAAATAGCATTACTCAGAAAGACGAGATATTGGCTTACGTGCATTTGGAGAATCTTAATAGAGCAACTTAATTGCAGAAGAAAAGAAGGGGATGAAATGCAAGTCTTACACCAGTAGGACTTGAGCTCTTCAAATAATTCCCTCCTGAACTGGGTCCATCAATCTCCACAATATCAGACACTGAGATCTTAGAAGGTCCTGCAGCAGTTCCAGCTGAATATCCATCAGACACTTTTATCTCATCTTTGGTTGCTGAGGTTGAAGAAGAAATGGTAACCAATGGATCTGATGCAAATGCAGGAGGTGGAGTGGGAAATGAGACAGGATGATTTCCAAATAAGTTCTTTTCCAGCCCACTCTGCACAGCAAAAACAAGGTCTCCAGAATCTTACTAAACAAGGATTAGGAAGACCAATAATTAAAGCTCCTCTTTCAAGAATCATTTTGGTACCCCGTAACCATGCAAAAATTGCCCCTTGATTTCGAGTATGCAAAACTAAATTATAATTCAAAATGAAGGACATAATGGTCCAAAATTTCATAGTGGCAGAATGATATTTCTCCAGAGAAGACTGTCCGCTTTGCATCAAGGAAAAAATTAGAGCATCAGGCTATCAATTAACTATTTGAGAGAAAGTCTTAAGCGAAATCCATAAATATCTGTAGACAAAAACTGTCACATCTCGAACTCTGAGCTCTTCTCTCGGATACTGCTGATACTTTCAAACAAAAATAGCCCCCTTCAAGATTTGCTAGAATCACACATCAGCGTCCACCACCTCAATCTTCTTTCTTTTGGTTCTCTCTGTGTGTTACCCAGGGAATACAACAAGAGAGAAGGGGAAAGTAGGGAAAGAATGAAGGAGGAAGAGGGGGCGAAAGGGAAGAGAATTACCATCTTTCTCTGGGTCAGGAGTCATGATTTTCAATGAATTCTAGCAAACCTATCCAGGCTGAATAATATTGTTATTAAGAAGAACAACTAAATGAATGAGACATATCTCCACTTGAAAAATAGGGGAATGGTCTTTGAGAGGAGTATAACCACCTCAATAAGAAAAGCAAACAAGATGATTGCTCAGTTCACAAACCAAGATGAAAAGGCAGGAAAAATGATGATAACAGTCTCAATATATACAAACTAATCATTGGAACAAAATATTAAGAATAGTGCAATTGTGAACATGCATGTTCCACTTGCATAATTCAATGATTAAATTAAAAATTGACAGACACTTATTATACCAACCATTACTACAGAATGTCACGAAGGACCAAGCATAAAACCTGCATGATAGCTTCTCTCAATTTTGAATGTAGACGAGATCCTGAGTCCTTAATACTCTTGGGAGGCCATAACTGCAAACGCACAGCACCTTATGGAAATAAGCTAAGATATCTAGGAAAGCATAACTTCAAACAAATTCTACATAAAGCCACTACAAACTAAAATATGACATTTAATGACAACAAGAAATTACATAAGGGCTGAAATTTTCGAGTGAAGCTTCATTTGCTAGAAAGAGACATTATGAGCTATTAAAAAATGATGGGACAGAGGTGATAAGAGGGAACTCCTAAGCAGCTAAAAACGTCAGGGAAATCCTCAGGTCCATCTGCATTTTAGGAGTAAATAGTTCTTCCTGCTCAAAGTTATAAAGGTAGAGCCTTCTATGAATACACCACAAGGCTCATCAATCTGCTAAACCAATGCAAACATCACTAACCAAAGAAGAGATGCAAGTTCCACATAGAATGCCAAAGAGGACACCCCCAAAAAGGTGGACATCACTTATATTTACTTGTCCATCATGCTCATATATTTCAGAGGAAGATGCACTAATTTTCTTCACATCATTGAATATGAATAGTCTTCACACCCTATCTTAAAATTATCACTTATAATGAGAAAAAACGGTTATGCAGGATAATTATTTAAAACATAGATAAAGGAAGATGATTCAGAGGTACACTTACTGATATTGAACATGAAGGACACACATAGCCAGCTGGTGCTGTATGTGGAGGAAAGCTTTTGATATGTGAAACCAAGCAGCTCGTATGTATAACATCTATACATAAACCCAGACATGATAATGCAGGTGATTCCACTATTTCAAAGGATCTCAACAAATAACTAATTAACTAAAACACATACGCAAGCAGCCCAATCTTGTGGTTTGGGAACCATCTACTTCTTCAAGAACAGCTTGGCAAGAACAACATTTTGGAGGCCAATCATACTCTCCATCTATAACCCATTCAGAATATGTACGAACCTACAGAATAAGAAAATACACATCCAAGGTCAGCCCTAAAAGAACTTCGTACAAGAACTTTTCCATGTCACACAAATGTATAGACGATTTCAACATACAACATACAAATATATACTGTCCACTTATCAGGCCTTTCCCTGATTTATGAATTTTACTTTCCCTCTCTGATCTCCCTTTTAGCTATTATTTTTACGCCCACGGAGGCAATATTTCCTCTCACATTTGTTCTTTTCATAACAATAGTACAATACATCAGAAAAATAGTATAAAATTAGGAATAGCACAACTGAAACAGTTTCAGTAACATGATAAAGCTTGGTACATACCACGCAGATTTGATGCTCTGGAAAGCAGATGCACTCCCCACAAACGGGGACCTTGTGCACGAAGCAATATAATTTAGTAGCCTGAAACAAAAGAGATATCCAAACATCAATATTCAATAAAATCAATGATAAAAATCTCAGAACCCACAATTACCCATTGATTAAGTCTTCCCAACCTAATCAATCAATCAGATTCTAACTCACGAGCAACCATCAAAGTTGACCAGACAAATGCATTTCGCTCTATACGTGGATCTCAAACCAAAGGGCTCCATTGATCATGTTCAAATTTTGTAAATTTCAGGTAAGTTTATAACACGAGATGAACAAATCAGATCTATAACTAGAATCTCCTCCAACTAATAATCAAGCGAGAGAGAGAGAGATGATATACCTTACGGCATTTGCAGACCACCATTGCAGACACAATTCAATAAGGTTTGCTAGTAATTGCAATAATTGCAGTCTACAAACTGAAGTTAGAACTGAATTTCCTCCAATCCCCCTAGAGCCGGAATCAGAAGAAAGGAAGAAAGAAAACAGAGTGAAGGTGAGATCTGATATGTGCAACAGTGCAGGTGCTTTTTTTTTTTTTTATTTGGAGCTTTGCATATGGATTACATAAAATAACGCCCAATAGCTGCATTTGGGCCTTACGAGGTCCACGAACATCACTAATTGATACGCTTTAAATTGTTTGAAATTCAAATAATTCGTGGACCTTGTAAGGCCCAATATTATTGGGCCTTACAAGGTCCAAGAATTATTTGAATTTCAAACAATTTAAAGCGTATCAATTAGTGATCTCCTAATTCAAATTCAACTTCCCTCTTCTTCTTCTCTTGCTATTTTCGGCGATGACGGCCGTCGTCCCACCTCCTAGCTCCGGCCGCGAGCTGTCTAACCCGCCGGCTGACGGGATCTCAAACCTTCGTTTCTCCAACCACAGCGATCATCTACTCGTGTCTTCTTGGGACAAGGTACCACTATTTTGTCACTTCTAGTCTCACTCTTCCCCCAGAACCCTAGAAAACCTCAAGTTTTTAGATTCTCCTTTTGTCTGCAGACTGTTAGATTGTACGATGCGAGTGCTAATTTGTTGCGAGGAGAGTTCATGCACGGTGGTCCCGTGCTTGACTGCTGCTTCCACGATGACTCCTCCGGTTTCAGTGCTAGCGCGGACAATACTGTGCGACGGTCAGTTCTTGTTTTATTAAATTTCCCAAATTTCTGTTGATTCGGAGAGTTTTGTTAAACCTTGAATATGAAAATGGTTATGATAATTGGAAATGATGCTTCAGGTTGGTTTTTAATCACGGAAAGGAGGATATTTTAGGAAGGCATGATGCTCCAGTTCGTTGCATTGAGTATTCATATGCAGCGGGTGAGTTGGAGTAAGATTTGCTTGTCTTATTTTATGCATTTCACTTTTAAAGAAGTTTCTTAATTTTGATTATGATCTCTGAGAATGAATTGAGTTGACCTAGACATCTGTTGGTGGAAACATCGATTGGTATGAGTTAAGAGCAACTTATTGTAGAGAACAGACTGAATAGTTTTAGGATTTTATTTTGCATTGTGATATTTCTCATGCTTATGATTGCAGGGCAAGTCATCACTGGTAGCTGGGACAAGACGCTGAAGTGTTGGGATCCCAGAGGATCCAGTGGACAGGAGCGTAGTCTTGTAGGCACATATCCTCAACCTGAGCGTGTTTATTCTTTGTCTCTTGTTGGGAATCGTTTAGTTGTAGCTACTGCAGGAAGACATGTCAATGTTTATGATTTGCGGAATATGTCTCAACCTGAACAACGTAGGGAATCTTCATTGAAATATCAAACTAGATGTGTGCGCTGTTATCCCAACGGCACAGGTAATGTCCACATTGTGATGATTTGATAGAACCATGTTGTGAAAGTTATGGTGAAAATGTACTGGTTCTTTTTCTCTTTATGAGAATAGAAAACAAAAGGATGCTTTATACACCGTTTAATATGTTGAAGTTTATTTTGTAACTCATCTTTGGGAACTGTATGCAGGATATGCTCTTAGTTCTGTAGAAGGGCGGGTCTCAATGGAATTTTTTGATCTTTCTGAGGCTAGTCAAGCCAAAAAGTAAGCCTTCAACAATCTAGGTTATAATGTACAAACTGGATACTGTTATTCTTGATTAGTTGCTGCACTTTCCATCTTAAGTGTTACATTCGTTGGTGTATATCTGCCTCTTGTGATGTGTAAACATAATTGTCCAAAAGCAGAGCCAATAGATCTTTTAAATGTTTTAACATTTTCAGCTCACCTAGGGTAAGCCTCCAATTTCACCACATCCATATTTGAATGCAATACCAACCCATCCAATAACCCTAACTAGTCTTCCATTTGAAGGGATCAAAGGATTTTTCTGAACACCTTAAGAACAAAAGATAAAGAACATGCATATAAGATAGTTAACTGCCAAAAGCAGCTTATGTTGACCAAATAATTCTGCTTTCTTGTCCAAAATCAAATAAGAGTCTCTTTACTGAGGAAAACTGGGAATACATTATTGTGCTGCATGATGAATAGCAGTTTTCTTCTTTACATGTGAATTTAGGAGATTAAAGTGTCTTCTATTAATCCTTTGTGGATTCCCTTTGAATTCATGATATAAAAATGCCATGAGTTCTTCAGATTCGTGTTCTGCTCCCCATCACCTCAGAAAGTGGTGTATAGTCACAATTCATGTCAGGCTTTAGTCGTGTAAAAATATATGCATGTATATTATGGTGACAAGATCTCTTGTTTTCTGATTTTTATTTGTTCATGTACTTCTAATAATTTACAGATATGCATTTAAGTGCCATCGAAAATCAGAGGCTGGAAGAGACATTGTCTATCCTGTTAATGCCATTGCTTTTCATCCTGTGTAAGTTTTCACTTCTTATTGATGAATCTTATTTTCAGTAAATGGTTTCTTTCTATAAGGGTTTTGGTTCTTCTTGCTGATTCTGGCTTATTCGTGCTTAAATTGGTTTTTGGATTCTCTCCTTAATGGTGATCCTAGCACTGTTTATACATGAAGTTGGATTACCAATGCATCATATTTACTAAATGACTGAACGGATGCTCAGGTGAAATGAGCCCTCTTTCCATTTACAAATTTTGAGAATCCTTGAAATGTTTTAACTACATATTTAGCTATTTTTAAACATTGCAAGAGCTGTTTCTGTTTATTTGATTTCTGATATAGGAAATGTTAACTTAAGTCCAGTATAAATCCTTACTAGACAGTAAAGGCACGATGAGTTCATTAGAGTCTATCTGGCGTTGGTTTCTCAACTTACAGGCTTGAATATTCTTGATGTGCTTAAAATGAAACAATTCCATCTATGTGTGCTTATTCTCCTAAAATTCAACCTGTAGCTATGGTACATTTGCAACTGGAGGTTGTGATGGTTTTGTAAACGTATGGGACGGCAACAACAAAAAGAGATTGTATCAGGTGATTAGTTAAAACTAATTATCTGCTGTTTTAACTTCAACAAAGACTATTTCTTATTCTTCTTTTAACGTTTGTGTGAATTTTTCCAGTACTCAAAGTACCCATCCAGCATTGCTGCACTGTCGTTTAGCAGAGATGGTCGTCTGTTGGCTGTGGCGTCAAGCTACACATTTGAGGAGGGAGATAAACCGTAAGGACTTAAGCCTTGTATGTTTTCATCTTAGTTGTTTCCCCCTCATGGTGACCCTAATTATTCCACTTCTATATTGCTTGCAGTCATGAGCCAGATGCCATCTTTGTGCGGAGTGTAAATGAAGTTGAAGTGAAGCCAAAACCGAAAGTGTACCCAACCCCACCTGCTTAACAAAATTCCTTGAGCCTCTGTTCTATAGTGCTTACATATGCGGTACTTCGTGAATGTGTATGGGCTTCATATTCTTGTGAAGCTGGGTAAACTTAAAAGTGCAAGACTGACTTCGTTTCTAGTTAGAGACAAATTTATTTGTTTCTCATTTAAAGTGATAGTTGACGCCATGTCCCATCATGCTTCGAGTTCCAAGGTCACTCTGTGATTGCTTTAATCAGTTGTACTTATCCCTATAGTCATTTTCATTCAGTTTTTGCCTTTCTCTGTGTGTTCATGATCTTAAATTTTATGCCTCTAATGGAAGAAATCCTCAGTACTGTAAGGCTGACAATTATGACATTATCTTGATTATCTTTTTGGCTTTTTAGCGTATAGAACCTCCTTCCGAATGCAGTAACTAGCCATTTTACCAATACAAGACACCTAAATACGGGCTGTTGAAAGCAACGAATTGCACCTACACATATCAGTGAAGAGAAGGACGTGCTATTGTCCATGGCATTACAACAATAACTAATATCCTGTTCTACATGTAAGTTTTAACACAATCCAACCTTGCCAACTTTACACTTTGCCACCAAGATAAAAGTAGCAACCTTGACATCCAAGTCTATATTCATACTATAATCATGGGATTCCTATGCCTTCTAGTTACCTAAAACCTGAAGGAGCTGCTCTTGGACCAACTGCCCCAGCCCTCATAGCTTTACTTTGAGCAAGCATCGCGTCGTAGTCCTGTATATCAAAAGGGTCAATCCCAATATGCAGAGAGCTCCATAGTTTAACAAGATACATAATCAAAGATATGATGACTGCATTTACCCGCTTCTCAAATGCAATATCACTGGAGTCAATTATCTTGTCTCCAAGACCATAGTCTATGGCTCCTTGGGCACTGAAATACTTGGGTCGCTGGATGTCTTTACTAATTTCTTCTTTTGATTTTCCCGTTCCTTTGGCCAATAGATCAATGTAATACTCGGTATTTGCATCCAGTTCCTTGGCCTGATAAAAGGTTCATTATCAGACAAGAAAACGGGAAACTATAGACAGAGATAGAGGCAGAAATAGCAAACCTTGATCCACATATCAATCACAGGTCCACTTGATTTATTGACTTTAGGAAGGTAAAGTTTTGCTGCATAATAAAAACATGTTGGTAAATATGTCGATAATTTCATATTTGTATAATAATCATAAATTCCACCAATGGGATTAATCAATATCTATAATACTCTTGGATTGAAAGGTTCTTTAATATAGTTTCACACAGTCCATGACCAAGTTGTTTGATTCTCATACCATGCTGGCTTACAACTGAGACATCAGCTTATAATTTGTTTTTATTTGAGTGATTTTCTTATATGATTAAATGATCATATATTTCTAAATCATAGGCTCTGAAGTTTGAAATATTATGTTGTGACTATTTCTAAAACTTACTCCAGAATTGTCGGCTATCCAGCTGCAAACTTGTTCTAATAAATGAAAGCAAATTAAATTCATGAAAAAATAAAAGGACGTACATGGAGAAACACCACTGTTCTACTACTTGCTAACATGCAACACCATCCAGTGAATCAATTCTAATCTTTATTACTTGCTAAAATGCAACACGATCCAGTAAATCAATTGTAATCTTACGAAGTTTAAAGGAAAGAAAAGAGATCATACTAGATGAGTTTGGCTGCAGAGCACGATAGCCTTTTTCTCCAAGAGATAGAAGCATTGCTGCTTGACCAAATGCCATGCCACAATTTACAGTGTAGATCGTTGATTTGCAGTACTTCAGAAAATAAAAAAGATATCATTAGGACAGGATTAAGCAATTCCATTTAAGTATGAACAGAAAAGAAAATATCTATACTCCTCTCCTTTGCAAATGAACAAATGCATTATATAGTGGATGACAACAAAGTCTAGGTCAAATTAAAACAAAATTAAGTTGCACAAAATATTGCAGATATAGTAATGCAAATGCAGAGTAGGTCATAAAGCAGGATACAGAGAAATGTATCAGCCGTGAAGCATGACCCAGCGGGTCAAATGCACAAGCTCAAAGCCAGAGTTGGAGATAGATTGCGCTGAACTTTGATTAAGCTGGCTGCATGACATAATATGGAGTACTGACAAGGAAAAGAGCCGCATAACTGCAGCAGTTTTTAACTAAGATCAGATTTATATTGCTACAAAAAGGAATCATAGAACTGAAAAATAGATTGAAGTAATTTTACAAAAGCTAAGGTACAACTATTGAACCTAAGATTAACACCATTTAAGTTTACTTTGGGACATCTACAATAAACCTTTTGGTGCTGGTATAGAGGGACAACTTAATCAAATTATGGAAGAAATAAAGGGATAAGGGAGACTTAAAAATGAACTTGATTTGCCATTGATAAACAGTACTTATCACCATAAAAAAAAAGCAAAGTATAAAGAAGAAATCAACTCAGAGCTAGACTAGATAAGTTAGTATTAATGGAATAACAAAAGGCAACATTATCAGACAAATGGAAGCAAAAATGCTACTACAGAAAATAATTATCAACCTTATAAAATTTAGTGCAAGAAAGTAGAAGCTGCATCCAGATAATAATACTTACGCCCATAGCGTCTGCAATGGCAAATGCCTCAGATTCAGATCCAACAGTCTCCATCTTCTCATTCTATAATAATAATTATAAAAAAAAAACACAGAAATAGGCCCAAACATATTAGTGAATGCGGACGAGAACAGACAAACAAATCATTGCACCAAAAGAAAGAAGGAAATTAGAACAAATGAAGCTCCAACCTGTGTCCCAGAAGAATTTATATACAAGTATACAGGTTTTGAAGAGTCCTCATAATCCAAATACATAAATTGAGCCACGAGAAGTTCAGTAACTGCTGGCACAATCTGTAAGAATTCACAGTCAACAATAAAACATCACAAGTTGGATAGAAAAAGATGGCTAAAAGTGTCAAATCAATGGATTAATTAAATCAGGGAATAGCTGTAATACTCACAGGCATTCCAAGATAGCATATGCGGGCATCCAAGAGCAAAGAAGGCAAATCAGGAGGAGCAGATCTTGGTCTTCCATATCCTCTTCCTCCTCCTCGATACATGCTTACACTCATACTGTATTTTGCAGGACTCTTATCATTCATGTTTGACAACGTATACATCCCGCCATAATCCAAATAGTTCCTTCTAGCTGAGATACTTTCCTGTCAAAATAAAGGACAGTACCAATGACTGATTATGCAGACTAAGATTGATATCCTATAAATATGTCAATCTCTAAAAAGTAATAAATAATGCTAATGAATATACAATTTCTAGCTACCAAATCATCACCAAGCTTTATATATTATTTAAACGAGTTCTCAAAATTGTAGAACCTCTGTAACACGCTCTGCCTGTCTGCGGACTGGATTATCTTCAGTCATGAACATGTCCAGTTGTGAAGGAGTCAGACCATAAAGATATCGGGGTACATTTTTGTAGTTTTCCATCACTGAAAACAAAGATACAAAGAAAAAGGAATTAGAACCTGAACCATCTACCACCCTTGCTGAATGAAAAGCAATACCAAGGTTCTGGAAACATAACAAGTTAGACAAGAGACGCTTCATTACACACAACTAGAGAAATAAAGGTGAATCAAAAAGCATAGGTTGTGCAGTGCAGTTTAGGAATAATCTTATAACAAAAGAACTCCCTTCAATGCGGTTAACAAAGTAATTTCACTTTGCAGCACATAATACCCGAAGCATGCAACAAATATTCCCCTTATCCAACAAAGACTGAAAAAGAAAAAGAAAATCCTTCTCTGAATCACCAAATAATCCATCGGAATCATCAGTCTGGAAGCAAATTCACAGCATCTAAATATTGCGCAAAACCCAATGTAACTTAAAATTTAAAACTTGTTCCTCTCAGGTCCACCAAATTCGGAACCTAACAAACAACAAATACTTACTCTTAACTCTTAACATAAACCCCAAAAGAATCACAAAAAGAAAATTTCTAAAACAGTTTCCACATCCAAAAACCAATAAAGGAAGCAAATAAATTCGAAGACAGAGCACATAGGCACTGCGTAAAAGTGTGATATGAGACAGAGACATACATCCATCCTTGAGCTTCTCTTGTCTGAACTGCTTGGGAATATGGTCCAGAGACTTTCCAGAAGCAGAAGGAGACTTGTAGCTGTACCATCTCCTTTGAATCCCGGGCAGCTTTATCCGATTGGTGAAGGTGGTGGTGGGGAGAAATGAAGACTTCGGGAAGCCAACAGAGAGCAGTTCTGTCGTCGGAGCAGAGACTGGAGAGAGCAGAGAAGTTGCCATCCAAAGAGACTTGTGGAATCTCTTCGGCAAGTGTTTGTGTTGTGTGATTGATTTTTCAATGAACTGAACGGACGATAGATTTTCACATGATAGACTTTCACAATTAGGGCTTGAGGCTCAGTAAACTCAGACCTGATCTGGACTCCAATATCATTGTTGGAAGGAGAACTTTAGGAACAAAAAGTAACATCACTAGTACGAAGAGAAGCCCAATACTAAGATGGGGTCTTTGTTGATGTCCTTCTTTTTAACCCATGCTTTTACAGGTTACAATGATGCATAAATGCATTGCTTGGACTTCTATGTGTGTATGGATAATGACGAATCTTTCTTTGGATACTAATAATGTTGAATGTTCTTTCAGGGTAGTGAAATGAGCTCTCATAATTATATGTGTGATGCTTATTATGAATAGAGGCTTGATGTATGCTTCTCCAGGGCTTAAATGGGTATAAGTAGGTTTAGAGATATTATCGTAGAAGTTACGTCTATTCTTTCCTTAAGGGTACTGAACTTTATACCTAAGTATTGAACTTTATACCTAAGTATAGATCCATGTCTGAAAGCATGAGGTTTGTTTTTTAGGTGGTGTCTAGTGTGCATTTTTAATACATGTGTTTAGTTAGATGTAGGTGTATCATGCTCATTTTCTATCTTGCGCCATTCACTTGCATGTGTTCTCTCTCAACAAATGTAGTCTTACCGTTGGATGCATTTCTATAAGGCCTCGTTTGATTGGCGGGAAAGTAAAGCAAATTTAGAATATAATTCTTTGAAAAATAAATCTATGGAAAGTAAAGATATTCACATGTTTGGATCCTTATAAGAATTCTAATAGGAAAATTTGGTGAATTCTTATTATAGTGTTTAGTATGTAACAATATTTTATAGAATGTAACTTAATTTTGACTTGTATTTTCAATTATATCCCTAAAAATAGAATAAAAATTGAAATCGTCAAATAAGGAAAAATATAAACCTTAAGATTCGATTGAAAATTCTGAGCAAAAATATTCAAAATCTAAATACCGACTGATACTGAAAATTTTAAAAAATAGGGGGGATATTTTGCAAAATTTTCAAAAATTTTAAAATTACCCTCCCTCCCTCTAATCTCTCCTTCCCCCCTTTTTTCAAAATTTTTTAATTAGTTATGTTATTTATTTCAACTTTTATAATTATTGTGAATTGTGAATTTTTGTTTTTAAAATAATAATAAATATTTTTATTACTAATAATAATTATAAATTAAATAAAACTTACAAAAA
>JANZLF010000221.1:39167593-39194608 GCA_026546835.1 Erythroxylum foetidum
TTTATAAACTAATATTTATTTTATATATTTTTAATTATTAAATCAAAATTTATTTGAAATTTATATATTTTAAAGTCACAAAGTTGAGAGAGAAGGAATGGTTAAATTGTCTAGTGCATTTTTTAGATTAAATTTCTGAGAAAAGTAATCTAAATATCAAGAGAGGTGTTGGGATTTAGAATCCAAGGAAAGTGTCACTACTTTCCCTAAATTAGGAAAATTTTTACTTTCCTAACTACTTAAAAAGATGAACCAAACGTAATAATTTAAATTTTAGGAAAAAGATTATTTTCCTGGCAACAATTCGTGCCAACCAAACGGAGCCTAAGTGTAACCATTCTCACGCCTATTACTAAAATTCTTTCAGACTCTTAGTAAATTTGGATAATGAATCATTGAGAAAACTGATATGATTTTTCAATGTCTCATTTTTATGCTTTAATGCGTCTAATGTATGATTTTCATAAATGATCATATTTTTAAATGTTTTAATGCTAGGTAATTCAATTTTTCATCCTTTCATTTTTACTTATGCATGCATCTAACTATTTTAAATTTCCTTGAGTTTGGAATGTAATTCTTCTTTTTTAACTTATGATTTTTAAACATCTGACTAGCTTATCATATGTCAAATCGCTATCATATGAATAAGGGTTGTATTATCTCATCAAATCACATATTAGCTATCTATCCTTCTAAATGCTCTTTTTGGATTCAATTATGTCATCGGAGTTGAGACTTTAAGTGCTTTCCTATAGTTTTTGTCTTCTCCGCCTTCTTATAGTTTTTCCAAACTTATCATATCATTAAGTAAAGGATGTTGACTTTAAGGAGCTAGGTTTTCTACATTCAAAACAATAATATTTAAGGATTTACATCTTAAATCCTTTTTACTTTCTATGAATTCCTTTGGTTTGGAGAAATTCTTTCTCTTCAAAAACTTCTTGAATTTGCTAGTGATAATGGTAACGTCTTCTTCATCACTTCTACTTGTAGATATCTCCTCTTCACTGGATTCCTTCCTTAAGACTTTGAGTGCTAGGTCCTTTTCTTGGAAGCATTTTTTTTGTCTCTTAAAGTCTCATTTCATATGTAAGAAGGGATCCATTGAGTTCCTTTAAATGATAGTGTCGTTAGGTCTTTGACTTCTTATATAATCATCACTTTAGCTTTACGCATCTTCGAAAGTACTCTTAACAACTTTCTTACCATTCCAAGATTAGTATAGGTTTTTCCAAGACTCTTAAGATCATTAGTTATATTAATAAATCTAATAATACACTAGATATGCTTTCATCATGCCTTATTTGAAGCAGTTCATACTAGTGGGTTAATATTCTCACTTTACTATTTAACTTAATTTCTACCTTCATGTTTAATTTTAATATATGTTAAATTTCATAGCCATTTCACATATAGAGTATTAATTTTATTTCTTACTAATATATAAAATAAGATGTGGATGACCCTACTATTTATGAAAGTTAATATTTTATTTTGAGGTTATAATTCTTCCTTTAGCTTGGAGACTGTTCATTATCTATGATTTTTATAAGTGTAGAGGGGCTATTTGAAGGACATATCGATTAACTCATATGTCTTAATGGTTGATTAATATCTCAAAAATGATCATTATGCCAACAAACAATAAAGTTAAAAGTTTAACATAACTTATAATCAATCAATGTGCATTCAATACGTAAAATTTGCTAGTCATTTCACATTAGTCGGCTACTCAACCATATTGGTTAACCATTATGTCCTTTGGAAGGACATTGGTTAACCACATCACCATATTATTCTATCAATGTGTCAACAAACTCACTTATTACATATTTAAGTTATATTAATCAACAACTAACCTATACCGGTTAACCGATTCTCCAAAAATATGATTTTAATAACTTTAATTTATAAAACTTATTTTTTAAAACCAATTATAATTTTAAAAAAGTTCCAAAATATCCTTCAAAATAATATTTGAAAGATTAAAAGGTTTTTTTCTTTAAGAATAAAAGCTTCAATGAAAAGACTAATGTAATGAAGTAGGTTAAAATGTTTGCATATAATGGGGCTTTAAGATTATCAAATTAACTAAATGAGACCATAATTAACATTGCAAAATATAGAATGACCTTGATATGCCTTAATCTTCTTTTATTCTTGTCGTGATCTGTTCTTTGATAGTTTTAAACTTTAATTTTTATTTATCAACTTCATGGATTATCTTCTTGAGTTTATGGTTACATCTTATTCTTTTATTACTTTTCATCCAAATAATAAAGTCATTAATAATACTCATATTTTGTTATCATCAAAACATCAATTAGAATCTTCCTTTGTTTAATATTGATTATAATATGTTCTAGAATCCTTCAACGGTTTCAAATCTTTCAAAAATATATTTTCAAATAAGACAACCAATTTTCTTCTTGAAATACTCCATGATTGTGCACCTATATACATGAGTCGTACACAACACTTTACTTGGCTCATGTGGGGGCTCTTAGAAATTTCCTTTTGAAATTAATCACTTAAGATAGCATTGATGTTTCTTATTTGGTATCCATAGAGGTGATATTGATTATTGATATTCATTTAATGCCACTTGATATTGACTTAAAGGAAAACAAATAAATATGTTTTAGGTGGAACTTACATAGAATTAGGTTCCTGGGGATTAGTTCTCAAACCTTTTTTAATCCGTATTTTTTTGTTTACTTAACAAACATTATTATATACACACACACACACATATACATATATATAATATCATTGCAAAAATAATATCTCACGCGATGAGAATTGAAAATGAGTGCCAAATGAAAAAGTCTATAAATATTTGACTTATACACATTTTACAACATTTGATAGATGATACAAGTGATATAATACTCTCCTTTATATATGAAGAATTAAAAGCTCCCCTTATGCAATAAAAATACCTTGCATATAAATAAAAAATTCTTATACATCTTTAATACAATTATGACCTATATTAAATGGGAGAAAACATCTTACTTGTATGCTTATAATGAGACATATAGCAATGTGAGCTTGTTTCATGTCTTTTTAGTAATAAAGATGCCTATATGAATGAGAAGAACATTACATAGTTTATTTGGTGTGACCATGCAACAAAGTTATGCCTAATTTTATCATGTAAACTAAGTCTTCTAGGTTTGTAATGTAAACATATATAAATACATGAAATTTCTTTTTATCTTGAGACCTAGATGATGATGGATGAACAGAAAAGTCTTCATGTCTAAAATTGAATATATAGGCTTATACGATGACTTAGGTGACCCATCATTATAAAAATGAATTCTTTTAAAAGAATTATTTTAGCATTGGTTGATGTACTTCTATGAGTATACTCAATCTTATTCCTTTCATTTGAACTCTAAGCAGACTAATCAATTTTGTAATCTTTACATTCCATAGCACTTAGATAATGACTCTTTAAAAGTAACGATATCTTTTTCAATGTTTCATTCTTGTGCAAGAAATCAAGAGGTATTAGTTAACCGCTCACCTATATTGGTCGATCAATATATCTAAAAGTCTAATGTTGCTTGACTATTAACCTAGATTTATCGACTAGTGCACTTGAAAGTAATTTTTTTCAAAGTTTTATTCTTTTAAGGATCCAAATATATTTCTTTGATAAAAACTTGATAAAAAATTAAATCAAAAGTTTTAAAAGTTTTTTTAATAGAACAAGAGTATTTTTAGATAAAAATAAATTTACAAGAGTATTTTTAGATCAAAATAAATTTTCTTTTGATTATTAAGGAATATATACATTATAACTTATATGCAAATAATTATGTAATTATTACATCTATAATTCATCAAAATGATTAAGAGAAGGTTACTAGAAGGATTACAACATTTGTTTAAATTTGAATCTATTTGATTCTTTCTTATTCTTGAGTCTTCCTTTAAATTGCATATGCGCTCCACTTTTTTCATTCTCCTCGTCATTCGATTGTTTAATTGATTCAATTGGCTTTTTTATTCACTTTACTCTTTCATTGAACTTGAAACTTTCACATATTAAGTTATTAATATCACAAAAGATTGTGATAAAAACATTAGGAGAAATATATTTTTTATCATCAAAATTATACTTTTAAACCTTATTTAGTCTAACATTAATTTTTATTTTATAATTAAGATAGAGTTTTGATATTAAGTTGATATTTGTAAGTATATTGCATAACTATATATATACATATACATTTAAATACATTCAGGCATCTCCCATGCAACATATTATTATGAAACAAATACAAATTAAAAAGAAAAAAGAAGAGGTTAGAAGGAAAAGTTCCCAATGCCTAATGACTCAGAAAAACATTTGCCATAATTTGGATAACCACTACTTTAACCCCATTCCTAAGAATTTCAATTATAACCACTATGAAACTCAAAAAAATCTTATTATTATTGTATACAATTTGATGAAAAATACATGCATAAATAGTTGATACCTAGTCATAAAATAGGAAACACAAACAATAACAATAAATAACTTCCTATTTTATCACTATACAGCTATATACAACTCAACACTCCCCCTTAAGCTGAAGCTTATAAATCATATGCACCAAGCTTGTTACATATAAATTCAATACGAGAACCTCTTAGAGATTTGGTCAAGATGTTTGCTAGTTTATTGGTTGAATTGACATGACTAGTAGTTATGCAATCAGACAAAATTTTCTTTCAAATAAAGTGGCAATCAATTTATATGTGTTTGGTTCTTTCATGAAATATTAGATTAGAAGTAATATGGAAACCAGCTTAATTATCACACAATAACTTCATTTGTGATATTTCTGCAAATTTTAACTCATAAACTAATTGCTTCAACCAAATAAGCTCACAAGTTGCTAGAGCCATTGCATGATATTATACTTTTGTACTCCATATGACAACAACATCTTACTTCTTACTTTTCGACGATACAAGATTTCCTCCAACAAGAACATAAAAGCCTGAAGTAGAACGCCTATCAAATGGAGAACCTGCCCAATCAACATCAGAGTATCCAATAATTTGTGAATGACCCATGTTTTCATAAAATAATCCTTTTCCTGGTGCACCCTTACTGTACCTCAAAATTTGAATGACTGCATCCCAATGATTATCACATAAAGCTTGTAGAAATTGACTAACAACACTAATAAAGAAGAAATATCAAGTCATATGATGGTAAGATAATTAAGTTTTCCTACCAATCTTTGATATCTACCAGGATCAGTAAGTGGCTCCCCCTGATAAGGTAAAAGCTTTGAATTCAGATCTATAGGAGAGTCTATAGGTCTACAGTCTGATGTTCCTATTTTTTCTAGAATATCCAATGCATACTTTCCCTGGGAGAATATAATACCAGATTTAGATTGAGCAACTTCTATACCAAAGAAGTATCGGAGTAAACTCAAATCTTTTGTTTGAAAATCATAGAATAGATGTGTTTTCAATTGTTCAATCCCACGTTGATCACTTTTATTAATGAGAATATCATCCACATAGACTATCAAATAGATACATTGTTCTAATGATGTATATTTATAAAAGACAAAATGATCAAACTCAAATTAAATCATACCAAACTCTTGAACAATAGGACTAAACCATCCATACCAAGCACCAGGAGATTGTTTCAAATCATATAAAAATGATGAAGATTATGCACTAAGCTAGAACCCCCTTAAGCAATAAATTGCTCTATATAAATCTCTTCCTCAAGCTCACCATAGAGAAAGGCATTTTTAATGTCCAGTTGACAGAGAGGTCATTGGTAAATGGCAACCAAAGATACAAAGAAATGAATAGAAGACATTTTGGCGACAGGAGAAAAAGTTTCATAATGATCCGACCCATAAGTCTGTGTATACCCTTTAGCCACCAAACATGCCTTTAATCGATCAATTTGACCATCCGAACCAATTTTTATCGTATATATCCAGTGATAACCAACAATGGAATGACTTAAAGGCAATAGAACTAACTCTTATATATCATTATTATGTAAAGCAGTAATTTCTTTAACTATTGCTTGAGGCTACCTGCGATCACTAAAGGCCTCATATATATTAGAAGCAATAGAGGCAGAAGAGAGGGTGGATACGAAAGCAAAATATGATAGTGATAAACTATGATAACTCATAAACTTATAAATAAGATAAGGGTTGCGAGTGGAACGTGTACCATTGCTAATGACAATGGGAAACTGATCTTCAAGAGTTAGAACTACAATAGGTGAGGAATATAGAGTAGGAACTGAATCAATAGGAGCCTCTACAGGGGTCTCATTATCAGGATCAAACTCATTATTACGATGTGGTAGAGTATCATTCTTAAGAGAGGAGTATTCAATAAGATGTGAACACTAGACAGACTCTAAAGGAGGATTAGAAAGAGGAGCAACATAAGGAACATTTGTAATGGAACGAATTGGAAGGAACTCAATGATAAATGTGATATCTTTTGAAGATGATGATTAGAATGGAGAAGATTCAAAGAATGTAACATCAACAGAAACAAAATAAAGATGTGTTGATGGAGAATAACACTTATAACCTTTTTGAAGACTTGGGTAACCTAGAAAAATACATTTGGTAGATTTAGATAACAATTTGTCTTGACTAGGGAAAAAGATATGAACGAAACATGTGCAAGAAAAGACTCGTGGTGGAAGGGAGAATAATGGCTGATTAGGAAACTAGATGGAATGGGGTATTTAATTCTGTAGACTAGACAAAGGCATGCGATTAATCAAGAATCATACAATTAAGATAGCATCTGCCTGGTATTATGATGAAACTCAATTGTGTAAAAGCAAAATACGGGCAGTTTCGATGAGATGTCTATTCTTACGTTCAACAATCCCATTTTGTTGTAGAGTATAAGCACATGAGGTTTGATGAAGAATTCCTTAGGAAGGCATAAATTGAGTGAAGGGAATGGACAAATATTCACGAGCATTATCACTTCTCAACATATAAATATCTGTGTTAAATTGTATCTTAATTTTCACACAAAAAGATTTTAAAATGGAAAATAATTTTGAAAGAGCTTTCATTAAAAATAACCAAGTGTAATGAGAATAATTATTAATAAATGTAACATAATATTGAAATCCTAAAATAGAAGAGACATAACAAGGACCCCAAATGTTTGAATGAATTAACTCAAAAGGGGATGTAGCTCATTTATTAACACATTTTGGAAAGGAACTTTGAGAATGTTTTCCAAGCTAACAAGATTCACAATATAAGGAAGATAAAGTAGGTAAACTAGGCACCATCTCCTGAAGCTTCAACAAACTAGGATGAAACAAACAATTATGAATTATAATTGGAGATTTTGAGAAAGTTCATGTTGAAGGTGAAGGAGGTAGATTTAAATGATAAATGCCTTGTGACTTATGTCCTGTGCCAATTGTCCGTCTCGTGCTTCGATCTTGTATAACGACAACCTTTTTACTAAAAATGATAGAACAATTTAAAGATCCTGTAAGTTTACTGACGAATATAAGATTAAAGGGGCAATTAGGAACAGAAAGAACATATTCTAAATGCAAGGATGGAAGTGGTTGAGCAAAACTCAAAGCTTTAGCAACTATTTGAGTCCCATTAGCTAAAGTAACAGTAGGAAAAGATGTAGTGTTAGCAAAGTGAGAGAGTAAATGTGGGTTACCAGAAATATGATCACGGGCACCAAAGTCAAGTACCCAAGGGAAGAATTAGTGAGGTATGCTATGGAATTACCTGAATGAGCTATCAAAGCAACGAACGAGGAGACTGCTTAGTTGTTTGATACTTGAGAAACTCTTCATAATCAGTACTAGTAAGAGTCAACGGTGGCTAAGTAAAGGACTCAGATTAAGGGTCAGACTAATTAGTATGAACAACATTAGCAGCTCGAGGTTGACCATGCAATTTATAACATTTATCCTTAGTATGCCCCTATTAACGACAATAACTCCACTCTATTAGTACTCTAAGACTGAGATGCCAAAGTGGAACAATTAACTAAGGGAGATCCTATCATAATGCTAGGTGACGAAACACGTAATAAGAAAACAAGTACTATTAGAGAAGTTCTCTAAAGGCAATCACCTTTAGCACTTATTGTACAAATCATTTTATGATTAATAAAGACATTTTTCATTATTGCAATATTCATACGTGTATGGATTTGATGTTGATCTTAAATTGATTTAATGAAGTATTTGATACAAAACATAGCATGCAGGAAATCATGATGAGATCATGATAATGAGATTTCTATCATGTGTAATTATGTTAGTATCTAAACTTTCCCTAGTCATAGGATTAATAAGATGGGATATCATTAATCCGGATAGACTAGCACATGTTATACTCCTTGATTAGATCAAGTAGTAGATCTCATAAGCTGTAGACATGAGTTGTTTAGAGTTAACATGTGGATGCTTACTAAAGGTAGTAAGTACATTGGGTTGACCTACTATGAGACAATCATATGGATATTCTTCTCCGGTGTCAATGATAGTCTCATCATAGCAATGGTGCAAATATTCTTTGACTCGAGATGCTCAAGGATATCTCAGATATTGATCCCATACTTTGACTTCATTCATTAGTGCCTTTCAGGGGTTACTTATAAGGTAGTGATTGGGTATAACTTGAGGTATTCGGAGATAACTGAGTAGCCAATAAAGGATTCACCACTCTTAATAGAATAAAATGATACCCATGGCTTCTTGTTGGGGTCATTACTTGAGAGTCTCTAGCTAGAACAGATATATGTCATGAAGAGAGTCTTTAATGATATATAGAATAATGAGATCCTAAGGACAAGATCTAATAACACCTGGACTAGAAGTGACGTAGTCAGTCTAGTGGGAGTTGATACTTTGACCATACTCTGAACCAAGTAGGTTATAGATGATGAAAGGACGAATTGCATGGCAACATTGTGTATGGCAGGGTTCATAGTCAAACCACTAACTTTCTATTCAATTGGGAGTCATGATGTGTTACTAAATACTACTCTTGACTTACTTGAATTAAGTGTTAATTCAAGTGATCAACATAATCGAAAACCTAATAGGTCACACACATAGGAGATATGAAGGATGAGTAACATGGTCTTGAATGGTGATTCAAGATATGAGAGAGTGTTTCGAAATTGTATCGCGATGTAATCGTGGTAGAAAATATTGCATGGAATGGATTAGAAACAAGTGTTGTTGGCTTCTATTAATGCATATTATTCATGGTCATTAACTTCTCATAACTTCCATTAATACATGTTATTTATGGTCACTAACTTCTCATAACTTCCATTAATGCATGTTATTCATGATCATTAACTTCCCATAACTGTCCATTAGTGATGAGGTTATAGAAGGCCAAATGGTACAAAAAAATTGAAATAATTTTCGTGCATCTTGTGTAAGACACACAAAAAAGGTTCTTTTTCTTACACATATACTTTTTCTCTCTAACTCTCTCAAGAGTTCTTGTCTTTGCTAGCACAAAGTAATAATTCTAGCTACCTCCTAATGATGTTTTATTCTTCTATCTTTACGTGGACTATCATTAGAGACAATCTACGTTGATCATTGTGGTTTACGACAACCTAATACGGAGAAGATTAAAGAATGAAGGAGATCATCAGAAATGTATGTAGACATCTTACATTTTATGTTTTTTGTTTTGCATGAGTAGATCTAGTTTTTGAGGTTTTGTTTTATTTCCACTTTGTATATTTGATATATAATATGTATGAGATGTATGATCGGAACCTAAAAGTGGTATCAGAGCCATGTTGTGCCTTATTAGATATAGAATACATGACATGTGAAAATTATTTTCATGTTTGTGACAGCTTAGAGTCCTATAATGTTTTGTTCTAAATTAATTAGAGAAAATTGTTTTTCTTTCACCAATCTATTCATAAGATGTAAGTGAATGATTCAATGTGATTGGAAATATTTTTAATGTGATTAAAATTTTTAATTTCTACTTTTTAAGGGCATGTATGAAACCTGTCTTTCTGCTAGGCATGTGATGTCTATTGGCTAAATTGATGAGGTTACATAAGATTTTCGTGGAATTTGATTATAGAAAAATTATGTGAACATATTTGGGATGTTCTTATGACTTTGTAATTTTTTAAGAATTATTAAAAATGTTTTAATACTTTTATCAAATACTTTTCCAGATCTGGATAGTTTTCCAGAAATTGTAGGACTTGTTTTGTTTGATTTTTTGTATGTTTATATTTCGGTTCCAAAATCTTAAAATATTTTTATGTGATAAAAATGTGTTAAATTTATGTTTGATGCATGTATAAATGATTTTGCTCAAAATTTGATTTTCAGAAAATTTTAGAAGTCATATTTATCATTTTTAGTGTCTTATCGGTGTTTCGATAGTCAGGATAATTTTTGGGTGATTCCTAAATTATTTTGATTATCACGAAATAACCTAGAGATGTTTGGAATGATGATTTGACGTTTTGAAAATTTTGGAAAATTATACAAATTAATTTGAATTAATTTTAGTATAGCAATAGATTTTTTAGTAAGAATAGAAAAATTGGCATGTATGACAAAATTGAAGTAGTTTAATTTTGGCATCACATAATTATAAGGTAAATTAATTATGAATTAATTTCTGAAATTAAAATTTTATGTTAATTAGATTAATATTAATTTCAATCGAAATAACACACAATCGTAATTTAAGCCAAGTTAGCAAAGGAAGATAGTAAATCTAAGTGTTGGATTGGGCTTTCATTTTAGGATTTATAAGATGTCATAACCAAAATGATGTGTTTACATATACGCATTAGAGAATGCATGGCTAGGAGAAGTGTGGGCTTCCATGATGGATGGTAATGGGCTTAGGCCCAATTTGATTGGGTAGTTCATATCATGTCATGTATATATATGTGTGTGTTTGTGTGTATGTGTGTGTGAATTTATGTATAGGACCATCTAAGTTAGATGAGACCTTAGTCAAACCCCTCATTTAGAATGTTAAAACTATTGTCTTCCTTTAATGTGGCAAGAACCAGAGCCCTTTTAAAGTTAGGGTTGTTAGGCAAACCTAAGCCTCCTCTACACGGATATGTTTGAACCATAGAAATAGGATTTCTAGATTAATGAGTCAATTTTAACTAAAAGTATTGGTTTATTGGGCAAACTTAAGATCAATGTGGACAAAGGCGAAGTTGGGTAGTGTACATTAGATGTATACGTGTCAAGAGTTGATAGCACAATGAGTGTGCACACATTAATAGTTGATAGCACTAGATTCGATAGTTGCATTGGAGATGCAATTGGTATGATTGATACCTACTGATTGAGCTAAGGTGGCTTATTGGACAAACCTAAGGTCATGCTTAGGGATATTGGATATCGACCCACTAGGAGAATTTCTCTATGAGTTCTCTCGGATTTATATTGAGGGTTACGAATTTGTGAAAATAGTGGGAGTCATAATACATGTTATTAAAGTTTTTATAGACATGCATTTAAGTACATTATAATGTTTCTCTATTTGACGATAAGTTACTGTTGCCTGAGTCAAAACCATGAGTACTAGTGTGAATTTAAGATCATTGATAGAAGCTACAAGTTGACTAAATCAAACTTCCTTTACTGGCTCAGGAACTTGAGAATAGTTCTCAAGTCTTAAAAGCTTGATTATGTCTTGGAAGAACCACTTCTTGATCCCCCTATTGCGGATGCTTCTGATGATGATCGAAGGGCATATAGGAAGCATCTCGATGATAACGAGATTGCTAGTTATATTATGCTAACCACTATATCACCAGAGCTGCAAAAGCAGCACGAGGCTATGGATGCTCATACCATAGTATATCATCTTAAGGAGCTCTTTGATGAGCAAGTAAGGTTTGAAAGGTTCGAGACTTCACGATTGCTCTTCTACTCCAAAACGGTTGAAGGGACATCTACAGTGTAGTACATAGTAAAGATGAATGGCTACATCGAGCAGTTGGCCTCGTTGGGCTTTCTTTTGGATTATGAATTAAGTATTGACTTAATTACTAATAGTTACTCATAATTTGTGCTTAACTATTGGATGAACAATATATCCAACATAATTCACGAGTTAATCAACATGCTCAAAGCAGTTGAGCCACCTATCTGCAAGGATGAGGTTGTGATGCTGGTGGACTCTTCTGGTATGAAAAAAGGAGCCAAAAGAAGAAGAAGTCCACAGGGACTAAAGAAGGTGTCAAGAAAGCAAAGAAGACTGCCTCGAAGAGAGCTTACTTCCACTGTGGCGAGGATGGCCATTGGAAGAGAAATTGTAAGGCCTATCTGGAGTCTATGAAGTAGAAAAAGGCATTTGATGCCCCATCTACTTCAGGCATTTATGTTATTGATATTCATAATGTTTCTGATAACAACATATGGGTGTTAGATACCGGTTGTGGTTCACAAATTTGTACTGACATGAAAGGCCTCAGAAACAGTAGATAACTCAATAAGGGAGAGTCAAACTTGCGAGTGAACCATGGAGCAAGATGTACTGCATTAGCTGTAGGCATATATGTATTGATGCTCCCCAGCGTGCTTATACAAGAATTGGACAATTGTTTTTATGTACCTGCTTTGACTAAAAATGTAATGTCTGTTTTTAGTTTCAGTAAAGCTGGATTCTATTTAGATTTCAATAACAATGATTGTTCAATTTATTTGAATGGAATGTTATATGCTTTGGGTACATTGTGCAATAGTATATACATATTGGATATGTCTAATTTGGTTCTAAATATCAATAATAACAAAATAATAAAACAAGATAATGTGAAATTGTCTTACTTGTGGCATTGTCACCTTGGCCATATAAGTGAGAGACGCATGTCTAAATTACACAAGTGTGGTAGTCTAAGTTCATTTAATTATGAATCATATGACACATGCAAATCTTGCTTATTAAGCAAGATGACTAAGTTACCCTTTAAAGGAAAGGCTTAACGAACTAGTGGACTTTTAGACCTAATGCATACTGATGTATATGGTCTAATGTCCATACATGCCAAAGGTGGTTTCATATACTTCATTACCTTTATCGATGATCATTCTTGATGTGGGTATGTGTATCTTATGAGATACAAGTCTAAAGCCTTTAAAAAGTTCAAAAAATTCAGAAATAAAGTTGAGAAACAATTTGGAAGAAGTATTAAATCACTTCAATCAGATCGAGATGGTAAATACTTAAGTCAAGATTTTTTGGATTATCTCTGGGATAATGGAATGCTGTCCTTGTGGACTCCACCTTACATACCACAACATAATAGTGTGGCTGAGAGGAGAAGCTGAACCTTGTTAGACATAGTGAGGTCTATGACGGGTGATTTACCAAAATCTTTTTAGGGGTATGCACTCGAAACTTCTATTTATGTATTAAACAGAGTCTCATCCAAGTCAGTTGATGTCACTCCATATGAGATACAGACTAACAATAAACCCTATCTTTCTCATATAAAAGTTTAGGGTTGTCCTGTTTATGTGAAACAGATTTAGTCAGATAAGCTTGAAGCTAAATCTGACAAGTGTCTATTTGTAGGATATCCTAAAGAAACTATAGGATATCAGTTCTACCATGTTTCGGAACAAAAGGTGTTCGTTTTAAAACATGTTGTCTTTTTAGAGAAAGAGTTTATTCTAAAAGAAGGTAGTGGAAGAAAATTAAACTTGTGGAAGTTTAAGATGCTCAAGCAGACGCAATCAACTACCTGGACCTGAGACTATTGTTCATGAAGATGAAATAATAGTTCAACCTTCTGACACACAAGAAGTTCGTAGGTCGGGTAGGATACGTCATGTTCCTGAGATATCTATAGAGATAGATATAAGAGGTTGCTTGGTCTTTCTCATTCTACATACATAAATAAGATACTAAAGAGGTTTAGCATGGAGCAGTTTAAGAGAGGTTATCTTCGCATGGTATATGAGATTACACTCTCTAAATCTATGTGTCCAAAGACACAAGATGAGAGGACTCGCATGAGTTTGATTCCTTATGCTTCGGCTATAGGACCAATCATGTATGTTGTATTATGTACTAGACTTGATTTTTCGTATGCTCTAAGTGATATAAGCAGATACCAGTCGGACCCTGATGAGGATGATTAGGTGGCTGTCAAGATTATCCGTAAGTACTTGAGAAGAACTAAACATGCATTCTTGATATATAGAGAAGGTAATCTTGTGGTAAGAGGGTATACTGATGCCAGCTTCCAATTCGATAGGGATGCCTCTAGATCCCAGTCTAGATATGTATTCACACTAAATGGTGATGCAGTAAGTTGAAAAATTTTCAAACAAGAGACAACTGTTGATTCGACGGCAGAGGCGAAGTATATTGCAACTTTATAAGTGATAAAGGAAGCGGTTTGGATCAAAAAGTTCATCATAGAGCTTGTTGTGGTTTCGAGCATCGCTGACCCAATGCAGTTATACTATGACAACAACGGGGCTATAACGCAGACAAAGGAATCGAGCTCTCATTAGAAGTCCAAATATGTACTCATGCACTACCATTTGATTAGAAAGATTATTGGTAGAAATGATGTAAAGATAGAGAAAGTTATCATCGATCAGAATATAGTTGATCAGCTAACTAAGCCTATTTTCAAAAGAGTTTTGTGTCACATGTACATGCTTATGGTATTAGATATCAAGGTCATTAGCTTTAGTGCAAGTGGAAGTTTGTTAAAGAAGTGTTCTAAAAGCAATGACTTTTAGTACTTACTGTACAAATCATTTTATGATTAATAAAGACATTTTTCATTATTTTGATGTTCATATGTTTATGAATTTGATGTTGATCTTAAATTGATTTAATGAAGTCATTGATACAAAGCATAGCATTGAGGAATTCATGATGAGATCATGATAATGAGATTCCTATCATGTGTAATTATGTTAGTATCTAAACTTTTCCTAATCATAAGATTAATGAGATGAGATACCAATAATCCGGATAGACTAGCAAATATTATACTCCTTAATTAGATCAAGCGGTAGATCTTATAAGCTATAGACATGAGTTGTTTAAAGTTAACATGTGGGTACTTACTCTTACTAAGGGTAGTAAGTACATTAGATTGATCTACTAAGACAATCACATGGATATTCTATTCTAGTGTCAATGATAGTCTCATCATAGCATTGATGCAAATATCCTTTGACTTGAGATGCTTAAGGATATCTCGAATACTGATCCTGTGCTTTGACTCCATTTATCAGTGCCTTTCAGGGGTTACTCATAGGGTGGTAATTGAGTATAACTTATGGTTATGGGAGTTAATTGAGTAGCCAATAAAAGATTAACCACTCCTGATAGATGGAGATGATATCCATGACCTCTTGTCGGAGTCATTACTAGCGAGAGCATATATGTGTCATGAAGAGAGTCCTCAGGATAAGATCTGATAACACTTGGACTAGACGTGTTACTAGATAATAACAATCGGAGATCATGACGTGTTACTAGATACCACTCTTAACTTACTTGAATTAAGTGTTATTTTAAGTGACCAAGATAACCGGGAACCTAATGGGTCACACACATAGGAGATCCAGAGGATGAGTAACATGGTCCTGAATGGTGATTCAAGATATGAGAGAGTATTTTTTTGATTGTATTGCGATGTGATCATAGTAGAAAACGTTGCATCGAATGGATTAGAAACAAGTGTTGTTGGCTTCCATTAATGCATGTTATTCATGGTCATTAACTTCCCATAACTTCCATTAATGCATGCTATTCATGATCATTAACTTCTCATAACTTTCTATTAGTGATGGAGGTTATGGAAGGTCAAATGATGTAGAAAATTAAGATGATTTTTGTGCATCTTATTCAAGAGTAAGACATACAAAATAAAAATAAAAAGAAAGGTTATTTTTCTTACACAGTATTTTTTCTCTTTAACTCTTTCAGTAGTTCTTGTCTTTGCTAACACAAAGAAAGAATTTTAGCCATCTACTAGTGGGGTTTCATCCTTCTATATTCATGTGGACTTTCATTAGAGATGTTCTGTGTTGATCGTTGTGGTTTACAACAACTTAACGCAGAGAAGATTAAAGAGAAAAGGAGATTATCAGAAAGGTATCTAAACATTTTACATTTCATGTGTTTGTTTTTTCTATATCTATATGCATGAGTAGATCTGGTTTTTGAAGTTTCGTTTTATTTTCACTGTGTATATTTGATATATAATATGTATGAGATGAATGATCGAAACCTAACAAATACTTCATCCAAAGAAGGTACTGTAAGACTTGCCAAAATCTAATGCGTACTAAAATAAGTTCAGGAGTGATAGTAGTAAGAGTAAGAACTGTAAAAAACTTATCTCGCTGTGTAGATCTTCTGTTGCAGAGTTACAGTAGGTGGTAATAGGTTGAATTTTGTTTTCAGGGAGGCCATTCTACCAAAAAATTCAAACATGTTCATATCCTGTTGTTTAAGAATAACCAAGTTTGATACTACATAATACAATCTTTAAATGTCGTTAGAAAAGTAATTTTGTTTGTCTTCATATCTCAACACAAGTTTTGTATGCCTTATAAACATAGTGGTGTTGAGGATCAATTGTTGCCATAACATACTACATAATATTGCATCAATTTGAGCCCAAGTGGATTTATTGATTTCAATATCCTCAACCATACTAATTAAGTGATTGGCTAGGCCTTGACCCATGCACTACAACTCAACAAGGCAGCCTATGAGGTATAATTAGAATTACCTACTAGTTTTTCTGTCGTAATTGATGGAAGAGAAATAAAGGGAAGAGCACTTGATTGAGACCTAAAATATGTAGGAAGAGAAACAAAGGGAAGAGCACTTGATTGAGACCTAAAATATGTAGGAACCATGAACGAAAAAACCTCTGGAAAATTTTTTCAGTGATTGGCTGGCAAATTTTTCGGTTACCTAATAACAAATAGAAGGGAAACTCAAGGGAATCACTCATTGGTGGATATTGAGCTTGTTGGTGCCGGCAGTGACAGGTCACGCTCATTAGAGAGAGAGATCGGTAAGAGGGCGACTTCTTGGCAACTTTCGGTGACTTTTCTAATGGCGACATTAGTCGAGGGCTACGGAAAATAACTGGTTGGCATCGTTTGAATAGATGAGTGGTGACGCTGAGATGAGACGCACATTGAAGAGGGAGATCAGAAAACCAACCATTGAAGCAACGATCGGTTCGTGACAACGAGTACAGCAGCGATTGACGACATGATTCTGGGGTTCTGCCAGCGAGTGAGAGAGGAATTGATAGATTAATGAAGTCTAAACTTCACCGGAAATTGATCGGAAATGAATCGGAAAATCCTAAAACCTGAGCTTTGATACTATGTGAAATTGAAAAAAATATTATTTTTATTGTATACACTTTGATGAAAAATACATGTATAAATAGTTGATACATAGTCCTAGAATAGGAAACACAATCAATAACAGTAAATAACTTCCTATTTTATCATTGCATAGCTATATGCAACTCAACAACGATACAAGTAATTTAACTTTTTTTTGGCTAACTAGTGTCCATCCCTTATTGTGAACAGAAAACTAGTTTAAACAAAATCAACTACATAATGCTCTTATTAACTTGCATTCTTGTATCTTTTCTCAACAAAAACTTACATTATCTTATGCTTAAATTCATTGTGATTTGTGATTGAAATTTCTATAGTTTATTAATACTCATCCCAATCTAAATGTAATTAGTCATATGCTACGAAGAGCTAAGATTCACTTGGATATGACTTTTTAGTCAAGGGATTCGAGTTGAAGCCATTGGATTGCCTAGATCCACGGCTTAATGTTAAATACTGAGCACAGGAGTCACTAGTCATAAGATGGTATGGAGTAAGTACCCAAAAAGGGACAAGAGAATAGGAAAAGCCACAAAAGTAGTCATAAAATATTTGGCCAGGTTAGACTCTGAAAGTGATTCGGTGATGTGCATCACTATATCATCAACTACACCGTTACTTGGACGAGAATGCAAGTTGTGTAATCTGCCCTTTACTTATCTTTCAATCCTGTTTGGTAATACCCCACGTAATAAACTCGGCATATGATTGTGTAAAAGAACCTAAACAAGAAATTGCTTATTATAGTATTTTTCATACAGGATTATGCATACAGGAACGAGCTCTCTTTACCTTGAAAGGAAAGAAACGATCTTAGTGTATATTGATAAGAGATTCGTGGAATAATCTTTGTACCCGTTCTATAGTGGTATATTAATCACATAACATTATTTTACTGCCCGTCTGGTGGTACGTTAATTGGGCCTTCAGAGATATGCGCATGTTTGGTCCGTCTACGTAGTTTTCTCGAATTCAAAAAAAAATATTATTTTAATTTCCGTTACATTCCACATTATTTGGAAGTTAAAAAAATTGAACCAAACGTAATTTTATAACGATTTAATGCTTATTAAAGTTTTTACTTTTTAAAATTTTTTATTTTAGTGTAATTTTTAAAATATTAAGACATGCGTCTAAATAACTATAGAGAAAGTAAACAACAATTAACAAACAAGTGGTTCTAGTAATGCTAATCTTCTATGAGTAGAATTAGGCAAAACACACCGTTGTTTGAGTTCAATGGATTTATTCAATCTATCAACCTTACACGCCTAACTAAAACCCCCTCCATAAACTACATGTCATTCATGACGTCACTCAACCAACCTCTTCCTGCCAAAGCACGTGTTAAACACTTAAGCCCACCTTCAATAGATTCACTAGAATTGTGAAGAGTGAAGCGATGTTACTGGTGATACGTGGCAAGGAAGCTACATCAGCGTCTTCCATGTGGCGCGTGATGGGAAGTGCTTGCATCCAAAATGGACGGCTTGATGCGGTGATTGATTATCGTTTGCTTTTCGTCGGTTATGTGTTAGCAAAGGCAGGGTGCTGACACGCCACGCGTCAGCTTTTTTGATTATGATCGCTTTTGCTTGCCGTATGATAAGTCGGTTGCGCGTCGGTTAAGTTTCAGTGACACTCTCTGTCTCTCTTCCTCTCACACGGACACACACACACACACACATCACTTGCCCTTCCTACTATACTAGCAAATTACTTGACACAAATACCCCTCGCATCAAAATTACAAACTAGCTACAATAATATAGCCAAAAGTGCAAAATAAGTTCATAATCACAATGCTTAATTGTCTAGATCGTTTCATTAATTTTAATCAATGATTAAATAGTCAACTAATTTTCTTAATTCAATCGTAAAAATTTCGAATTATCTAACTCTTTAATTTGATTTATTTTAATAACTTTTGTTACTAAAAATCGATCAATTTATTAATTAATTGATCAATTTTTTATAATCAATACGTTTTTATAAACTAAAATAAATTAATTAATTTTTATTTAATAATTTGGTTAAATTAAACTTTAAAATTTTCTATTAGTAAGAAAAATGTTTTCCAAATATATTTTAATTTTTTTAATTTTATATCAGTTTTATGATAATAAAATATTAATTAAATCTTTTAAACTTTAAATTAAATCTTTTGAACTTTAAATTTATTCTCTTATCAGTTTAATTTTCAGTCCAATTTTTTAAATATTAATAATAATTAAATAATTTAACCTTTGTTTATACCTAAGATGACACATTTTTACTTTATTTTGATAGATCTAAATAATTTCAAAATTATTTTATTTTCTTCGGGGGAACAATTTTGAATGATTTATAATCCATATAAAAAATATGGGAAATTGGAAGCAGTAGAAGTGTAACTTGTGGGGATGTAATTTCTAGATAACAACGATTAAAGTCAAGTGATGGGATTAATATTACAGACGTGGCGACCAACGACGGAAGTTTGGGAGTAAAGATAACTAAGCCGACCAACAGGAAACCGCCAAAACTAAGCATTGACAGCAGAAGAAAGAACAAGCCCACGCGGGGACAACGTCAAAAATGGCAACAAATAACAAAATGTACGACAGAGCGTTTTATTGTCCTTAATAGCTAAGCAAATATAGAAGAAACCACCTAGAAACTTTGAGGATGTTACTTCTAGATTAAATGTAGTGTATGAGTTGACCCAAGGTATTAAATTAGGGTTAATTATAAAAAATTCAAACTTTATTTAATTTTGTAATTAATTATAGTCTAAATTAAAAAAAGTAGTAATTAAATACTTAAATTTTTAATTTTTTCAATTCTAACTCGATGTTGGTATTTTTATTAATGTTACTGATGTAACTTAACATATAAGACAGAAAAACTTGTACATGTCAAACTTAATTAAGTATAATTTGCGTCATTTTGGGATTAAAATGTTTAAATCAAACTCGTCACTTAAGTCTAATGTATATAAGGGGTTAAAACTTTGAGGCCGTTACTTTTAGATTAAATGTAGTGTATGAGTTGACCTAAGGTATTAAATTAGGGTTAATTATAAAAAAATTAAATTTTACTTAATTTTTTCAATTCTAGCTCGATGTTGATATTTATTAATGTTACTTATGTAACTTAACATATAAGACAAAAACACTTGTACACGTCAAATTTAATTAAGTATAATTTACGTCATTTTGGGATTAAAATGCCTAAATCAAACTCGTTACTTAAGTCTAATGTTTATAGGGGGTTAGAATTTTTGTCTTCGTTGGATTATAATTGAAAAACGGAAAGTTTGAGTATTTAATTATTAAATTTTTAAATTTGAGCTATAATTATTATATTTTGTTGTAATTAAGCTACTTCCTGTTATTTTTGTTGTTAATCTTCCTATATCATTGTCAGTCCCTTTTTTCCGTTTTTCTGCAGAGCTTTCGGTAGGATTTTAATGCCAATATGTGACTTTTTGGACAACTGATTAAAGGAGGAAGAGTAGTCTCCTAATCCTAAAGCGAATCGGCAAAACACCTCTCCTATTCGAAATAGTAAAATCTGCCGTAAAAGGTTACGGAAAGGATCAAATTTCAATTATTCCTCTGTTATTCCCACTGGGTTAAGAATTGGAGAGATTTAGACGGAACGAGATAAGAGTAAGACCCAAAAAAAAAAAAAAAAAATCGATTAAAACCTCATTGCTGACCCAACTAGGCGTGCTCCACACGACCAAAAGACCCAAGTTTGGCCTATCATTAACACTAACACACGACTTCCCATTCCTTGTCCGAGTGGGTTAAAGTGGAGGAGTAGATTGTTTTGACTTGGAACAAGTCCTAGTCCTACAACACCTCAGTCTCCCGTACACCACACTGCTCTGTTCCCGCCCCCCTCTCTCTCTAATCTGTATCTTGGTTGACCGACTTCACTCTTACCACCAACTCTCTCCCACTCCACCCCGGACTTAGCTATCTCTATATATAACCCCCCCTCCTTAGTCCTTACTCCACACTCTCATATCTCCTTCTACCGAAAACACAGAGAAGTTGCTTCTTTTCTCTCCGTTCTCCAGCACTGTAACTTTTCTCTCTTCTTTTCTGGGTTTGCTTGTACAAGATTTGAATTGGGTTGCTATGGCTCTTGAAGCTTTAAACTCTCCTACCACTACAACACCTTTTATTCATGAAGATTCGTGGACCAAAAGGAAACGCTCAAAACGACCTCGTAGCGATTCCCCAACACCGACTGAAGATGAGTACGTCGCTCTCTGCCTTATCATGCTCAATCGTGGACACCCCTCCGCCGCCGCTGCCGACGTCGCAGATGAGACTTCGACCCCGCCGTTACCAAAACCCACGTCGCCTTTGAACCTTTCGTACAAGTGTGTGGTGTGCGACAAAGCTTTTCCCTCGTATCAAGCTCTCGGCGGGCACAAAGCCAGTCACCGAAAGTCTCCTCCGGAAACCGTTACAGCCGCCGCGAACCCGCCAACCTCCTCTTCAGCCACCACCGCCGGCGGTAGGATTCACGAGTGTTCTATATGTCACAAGACGTTCCCCACTGGTCAGGCTTTGGGAGGTCACAAGCGTTGCCACTACGAAGGCGTCATCAATGGTGGGCATCACAACAACAGCAGCAGCGCCGCTACTGCTGCCACGTCGTCTGAAGGCGGTCAGGTTCAAAGTCAAAGCCGTAGCGGTGTTGGGTTTGACTTTGACCTAAACTTGCCCGCGATGCCGGAAATTGGTTCCGTCGGCCGCGAAGAGGTTGAGAGTCCACTCTCGGAGAAGAAGCCAAAATTGTTTCTTGACCTTAAAGAAAGTAAACGATGAGAAAGAGGCTGAAGATTAGGTTTTTAATTACGAAAATAGGTTTTTCTCAATTGTTTACCTTTCTATGGGCTTTTTTAGGATTCAAGTTGATGGATTTATTCTGTATAGAAAATTTGTTCATTGGTTTCTGAAATTCCAAATAATTGCTAACCAAGCAACAATTGTAGTTTTTAAATTCTTTATTATATTCTTTTTTTTTCATTTTTTAATAATTTTTCAATCTTATATTGATGTTCGTAGTAGGTAAAGTCCATGATTATATAATATTTATCAATCTTGTTTGTAATTAATTATAATTTTCATTTAATGTAGCAAAAAGGGTATTATGAAAGCTAATACGTGTAGATTTGGCAAGACAGGCTCTAGCCATACTCTAATAACGTAAGTAAGGTTAAGTATTGTCTGAATTTCCAAGGAAACAGAAAGTCTTCGCCGCGTGAACAACCAAGACTTAGCGGACATTGAATAGTGAACAAACAGTGGTGTATACTGTATAATGCCGGTCACCAGCAGCCCCATATTTTAAGTAATGTGATAATGCGGTTTGTGCTGAAAGCCAATCAACCTCATCCCCTCAACCTCGCATGTGGATCACTCCTTTAATGCACATGTTGCCATGATATGGTTCTACTCTTTAACATCTATTGTGTAGATCAGGACACTTGTATTTCATACCAACCACACGCCACGCCTCACCAGTCGGTTCCAAAATGCCAAGAACATATATACACGAATTTGGAGGCTGTGTGTTGTGTATTTTAATCCACTACAACCTAGTAGTAATTATTCATGTTTAAGAAAATGGATTCTCACTAGGTGGTATATATATGTATGTCTAATAAGTACTCTCAACCCCACGTTGGAACAATCAAGACAAGAAACATTCAACCTTGTACTTATGGAGAGGTATCGTCAAGACAGTAACTGGGAGGGGAAGAGTCCGATCAGGGAAAAGGTAAGAGTAGATAGAGTATGCATGCGTGCCGTACTTGGTGTTTATTCTTGGCTTGCGTACCAAAACAAGGAATGTCCTATCCTACCCTATCCTCGCATCTCCAATTCCAACTCGTAATACGAATGTGTTAATAAGTTATAGCCGATTGATGAGAGTGATGATTGAATACATGGCATTGATAAACCCTTAGGGGAGTTCTTTTTTATTTTATTTTATTAAATTAGGCATTCTCAGACTAATCTTAATCTCTTAAGACCCTACCTTAAGAGTCTTAAAGGGGGTAAACCTGAAAACTCCAAGATTCCTCAGATTCCTACGTCGCCTGTACACGTCTACGCATAAAGAGTCTTCACATACTTGATTGTTCAGATGATGATTGATCGCTGGCTTTTCATTTGCTCAGCATCAAGCTTCCACCAGCTCCCAGGTTTCCTAGTAGCTCCAACTCCTATACTGTTCCTGGAAGCGAGACGTCCGTAATTGATCCGATCAAAGAGCTGTACTTAGGGAACTAAAGGATCATCAATAAGAATAATGCCTATTTCTTCTCCGTTGTTGTGACTCGAACTCAAGACCTCTTGAAAAGAAGAGCCTTAAGTGAAAAGCTTTGACCACTCAGAATACTCCCGCTTGTCTTGAGGGGAGTTCTTGTCGTGTGCAGAAGTAGAAATTGAGATGGAAACATCCTAGAGGACCTAGAGTTTGTGTGTGGTGGGGAAAGGAAAAAAAGTCCCTTGGGATTAACATTGTCTCTTTATTCACTTGAACTCTCCTAGTCATCCATACGTAAGAAAAATATAAAACTAGCAAAGAAAGATAGGTGGCGAGGACGCGGATTAGAATATTCAGTTACCTATCTCTTAGCTTGAAAACTCAAAACTCAAGAAGGAACCTTAGTCACACGTTGGCTGAGTTACCTTTTTAAAGATGCATAAAGAAGAAGGGAAGGAAGGAAGGAAGGAAGGGGTTAGAACCTTCAAAGGCGACTGATTGGACCACACGTATAATACAGTCATGACCAATTCATTCGCCGCTAGCTGCCGTGCATGCATTCTTTACTTTTCTCGTAGGTAGAATCCCAGCAACTTTAAACCAACTTTTAATTATTTGATCGAATTGCATGTGCTAAATTGTGAAATTAGAGCTTCAAAATTGAGTGCATTGAACTTATAATTTTGTAAGCAATAAGATTGAATTCAAGTTTGGTAGGCATTCTGGTAGAACAAATATACCACCACAAGTGACCTTTGTTATTGGGTTCTTTAATTAGTGCATTTACGAGCAAGTAGGCAAATTAGTTTATTGCAGTCAATGCCGAAAAGTAAATTATTTTTATATCTATCTTGCAGACTGCAGACCGTTTATGGGCATGGATAACCCCGGGCCACCTTATTTTTGTTAATCCTTGAACTGACTAGTCTCGCCAAGAGAGACTAGTAGGTGATGAAAACGTTGCTTCATCATTGTCATAATTACGGAAGGATTACAACATTGATCCGCTGGCAAGACCAAGCATAATTAGTTTTTAAACCTTAATTAAAAATTTTTTAAAAAAATATGGAATTATTTTTTTTGTGCTCTTTATAATTGTGTTATTATTATGATTTTCATTTTTTCATATTCTTGAATTTATTATAAAATAGATCTTTTCGACTATTTTTTAGAATATTTTATTAATAAAAATAAATCTTTTTCCTCATAAGATCGTTTTCATTTAATATAAACATGCATGTGGATATATAGACGATAATTAATTATACCAAATATTAAACATACATGACATTAATTTTTGTGATCATTTCCTACAAGAACCAGTCATCTGTTAAACAAGAGGAGGTCCAATCTTTTTTAAATATACATATGGCGTGTAAATTTCTCTTTTCATCTAAATAAAAGGAGAGTTCATTCACGTGGTTTGACTTCAAACTCGTCTCTACGAGGAGACTCCTCTTTCGTCTTTTACACCAGTTGGCACTTTTGTTCCTTTTTATTTATAGAGAATTAAGTACCTGTTTGATCCAGTTTTTGAAGGTTTATATAGAGAGAAACACTAGTGTGAGAAAAGGTGACGTCGAACATGGTTTTTGTTTCTGCAACAGAGTTCCGTGGTTCATTCCCTTATATTGAGCTTGAGGTTACCGGTTAACTGCTCCGGGAGTTAACTAAGAGCTGCTATGGAGGCTCCTACACTAGAGGGCCAGCTCCATAAAAAAGTGCGCACTCGCAAGCGCGACGAGGAACCCCCTTCTTCCCACCCTACGTCGTATAGTAGCGATGTGCAAGGCTCTACTCCTGCTGTGGGATTCGATAATCCTTGGGCCGGCGACGAAGTCTTTGCCGTTGACGACGGTGACATCCAAGTTTCCGAGGACCTAGGGGGCGACATCTACCTCTCCGCCTCCTTCCGGACCAAACTCGACGCCCAATGGAACCATGTCGTAGTCATTAAACTGCTGGGGCGAAGAATTGGGTTCAGGTTATTATGCTCGAGGCTAGCGTCACTCTGGAACCCATGGGGACAACTGAAAGTGATCGACTTGGATTTTGACTTCTTCCTCGTTCGGTTTGGTGAGGAAATTGACTACTACACGACGTTAACTCAAAGGCCCTGGGTTCTCTTTGGGCATGTCCTCTTGGTTCAGAAATGGCAGCCCACATTCAGGCCAATTCTAGGCACGGTGACTCGCGCAGTAGTGTGGGTTCAAATACTCAACTTGCCTATCGCCCGTTACCATCCTCATATCATCACCGCGGTGGGTAATTTAGTGGACATCATCATACACATCGATGAAGTTACAACGCTGAAGTCCCGGGGCAAGTATGCACGGCTGGCGGTAGACATGGATCTTGGGTCATCGTTGCGCCATAGCATTGAGTTGGACAGAGAGATGCTGCTCGTAGCATATGAAGGCTTGTCTCAACTGTGTTTTGGTTGTGGGAGGATCGACCATATGGATAGTGGCTGCCCTCAATTGTTGGGCCCCAAATTTGTTTTCTTGATGTTATTAAGCATGAATTAATTTGATTGTGTTATTTATGACATAGTTTGATTTTATTGAAAGTATTAATGGAAAATTTAAATTTTTTTTAGATTAGTATGGAATAAGTGTTTGAAAGAGTAGAAATGTTGAGGGCAAAAGGGTCAAGGCACATGAGTTAGGATTTTAAGGCTTGCATGGAGGGGCATTTTAGTACTTGTCCTATCTTGTAGGTTTAAGGAAATAAAGAAAGAAAAGAAAAGAAAAGAAAATAGAAAGAAGAAGAGAAGAACCGAAGAAGAGAGTCGGGAGAGAGAGGAGAAGAAGAAGAGGAAAAGAGGAAAGCTCCAGTTGTAGATTTCGAAGGTTTAGAAGCATTCTTCAGGTTTGTTTAACTCTTCTACTCTTGTTTGGGTTGAATCAAACCCTAGATTTGCATGGATTGAGTAGAAATCGTTGGAGTTAGGGTTTATGGAAAACTTTGATAGATTTGCATGGGTTGTTGTGTTGTTTATGATTTTGGGTTAGAATAAGCTTAGAAATGGAGTTTAAGGCATGATTTATGGTTTAGATGTGTTGTAATTGAAGGATGGAAGGTTTAGGGTTGAAAAAAAGTGAGAAAATCAAGTTTCGGGTGATTTCTGGGCTCGCTCGCCGCGGCGCGCCCATGCCATCGCCGCGGCGCGCCCAGTTTTCTCGCCGCAACGAGCGGCCATTTCCTGCTGCAACATGCTTTCGTATTTTGGGCATAACTTTTGATGTAGATGTCCAAATGAGGTGATTCTTTTTGCGTTGTAAACTAGAGACATAGGG
>JANZLF010000221.1:39240247-39262668 GCA_026546835.1 Erythroxylum foetidum
CGTACCTTGATAATGAGAGAATCATACCTTATATATGATTTCCTGCTAGGTTTTAGGTCCTTACGTTTCTCACGTACATGCATGGGAGGTTTTCTCATGCTCATGGGCTGTGGATATGTGGATTAGACCCAAATTAAGCCGTGGGTGTGACCTCGATCGATCGGCCTGTCACATTGTACTCAGGCCCGATATTGCCGACCCAACCATAAGTAATGGTAATTACAGTTACTTGTCAAAACAATAATAAGTCAACTTTGTACATGAATGCTTCTTTTCCTGGAATAACAATGTTGCATATTTAGTTCTAATTGCTTGAATTAACTCTATATAGTGCTTCGTTTATTAACTATATTTCCATTATGTTGACCAAGAGTTATTTGTTGATTGAATTGATAATATAATTTTTAATAACCAGTTACATCTTGTTATATCAATTTGTAAAAATACATTTACCACTATAAATGTTATCCATAATCCCTAAATACCAATTATTGAATTGTAATAGCCAGTCTTCAAAATTACTGAAGGTTAGAGCGTTAGAATACTAAGTCACATGAGTTATATCATTATAGAATTAATTTGGTGCATTTAGGTGATGATTTTATGATTTTAGTCACATGCATAATATTAACACACCCATGAATTATGACTTTATTTGCATTCAATTAACATGTTCAAGGGTATGAAAGTTTCAAAATGATTGTGGCACGATTGTGCATTTCTAATGCCTTATATTTTGGTTTAGCAATAAAAAGAAATGATGGATTATAATTAGTAATTTAGAGTTAATTGTCACGATTGTAAGACTGATAAATTAATATGTACATTTAACCTAAGAAAAATTTCAAGTGGCAAGATAAGTTGACGTGTGAAAATTTAGGATGACTAAACCTATCAAATGAGTGGCAAACAGTTTAAAAATTAATTGACATTTGGCAGCCAAAACAAGAGAATTACATGACAAGTGTCTTTAAAGAAAGACCACTCATTTCACACTATATATATAGAAGTCATGGTCATTTTCCTTGCCTTTGAAATTTCAACTCTCATACACTCTCTCTTACTTCTCCCTCTCATTGCCAAAACCTTCATTTCACCCACACCCTTGAATTTCAGCCTTAGTTCTATCCATCACCACCCCAAACCATGCAAAATCTTTCATAAAGAGAGCTAGAGAGGTTGAATGTTGATCCATATCTTGTTGTAAAAAATTTGTCTTCATTTTCTGGTCATGGCCGAACTCATCGTACTGCCTCAATGTTCTTGAATTGTTCTTGCATGTGAGGCCAAGCAAGCTTGACATTTGAGGTGGCATTCAAGCTAATTAAGTAAGTGAAAAATTGACCTATTATGATATATGTTATCTGAATTTTATTATGGCTAACTAGGGATGGATTGAATGTGGTGTTGGTGTTAAAGATGTCTCTGTCAGCATTGTTTCATTCACTTTTGTTTGAGGCAGTGGGGCGTGCAGTGAATCCAACTGCCGGAGTAGTGGGGCTTCTGTGGTCCGGAAACTGGCATCAGTGCCAAACTGCGGTCACGAACGTGCTTCGCGGCGGTACCATAGAATTTCAACCACCAGAATCTGATGCCAAAACATTGGGACCTGATTTAGCCAGCTTCTCACAATGTACTAGGTTTACGCCAAGAGGGTTAAATGTAGGTTCAGGTTCTTCAAGATCAGGACTCAAGTCAACGTTGAAGAGGAATAGGTCCGACGAGGATGACGTAGCAAAACGTGGACTAAATGATCTGGATATCTCCTTGATCATCCGGCACGAGAAAGGGCTAGCAGAAACGCCTTCAGAGGAGTCTGAAACCACAACATTTGCGAGTGAAGTGGGATGTGATAATGGTGGTTTTCAGGGAGGTGAAAGCAAGCTATTGAGACTATTTATTTGAGAGAGATACGAGACAGAGATAGCAGAAGACATGTTTTTGTTGTCTACAGCTTTGGTTTGTGAAGTTTTCTCTTTCACTTTCCCTTCCATTCCATCCATTAAAGACCAGAAAAGGCTGGGATGAGTAATTATTAGATACCAGAGAAGGATCATCCAAACTTCTTTAATCTTTCTATCTTAATAGTTCCACCATATCTGCAAGTTGGCAGAGAATCATATTTCTCAATCTTTACCAATTTTAAATGCATTCATTTCTCATCCCTTTAATTATCATTTTTTAGTGAAAGCTTTTAGATCATTCAGTAACAATGCCTTCGAAATTGTCGCTAACCATTCTGTTTAGTGGATCAATGAGAAAGAAGATAATAGCAATTGCACCGTCAGCCATTCCTCCTGCATATCGCTAACTAATCAACATAAAATGAAGTGCAATCCGAACAGCATTGGGATCCTCTGTTCAAAATAACCTATATAATCATGTGTAATGATCAAAACGTCATTTTGAACATTATGTAAGACGAAATATAAACCTGTAATCAGGATCATAGGATAAAAATAAAGAAAATATAGAATACCTGACTTCCATTCTATTTCGAATTTCAAAGCAGATTTTGATGCCGAAATGAGTTTTGATCATCCCAGGACAGACAGTTGAAGAAGTTGTTCACTAACATTCAGTTTAGATCTTTTTATATTTTTTTCAATACGTAAGTTTTCTTAATGAGTCAGAGAACCGTATGCTTACGATTGATATGAGCAATTGTAGAAAACTTTAACTTTTATACAATTTTCATATCGGATTTCTCCATCACAAGGTCGATATGGACCAGGTCCACACTAAAAGGGATCCATTTTTTTACCTAAATTTTGACCTATTAATCTAAATCATTTATTGAGTCATTTTATTACCCTTATTTGGATCAAATTACTTAGCTTAACTAATAATTTATTTAAAACTAAAATTACAATTAATAATTGCCCATTTAATAGGAAAAAGACAAAATTGTCTCTAAGGACAAAAATGTCTAACACATTAAACAGGACAGACAAGATTATTTAGATAGAAAATCCGGGGTAATCTTAATGAATTGTGGAGAGCTTCTCTCAAATATCAATTTCTTGGATAAAATATTGAAATTTTGGAAAATAATTTAATGATGATTTTTACCTTTAATTTAAGGCTAACGCTTACGATTAGAGATAATAATAGGTTATGTATGATGGAGTGTCTATAACCCAAGTTTGGTATGAAAATACCTTTTTACTTTGGATTCGACATCAAGTTCGATTGGACTCACCATGTTTGCGCCAAAACATTCAATCCGAATCTGCACTTGATCGAATTTTGATATGATCAAACTAAGCCAAAATCTAAAAAACCAAAACATACTATTTAGTTTGATGAAACAGATGCTGTTGCAATTAATGTTTAACGTCAAACTTGTGATGTTGAAAGCAATTAGCCAATCAAACCAATATAAGAACCTTAAAAACAGATCATGCAACAAAAATCTCATGTACAGAAACTAATCATGTTCAGTTTTGTTTCTTTGCATTTCATTTTCTGAACTAACTTTTAGAATGTAACAATGGAAACGAGAGAGCACCATGGAATTGCAGATCTTATTATAGGTCCAGGAAATGATTGCTCGTCCTTAAAAGGTCAATGAAGTGAAATGTAATATTGAAAAGGATCATAGTTGTATGTAATGATGCATTCTATACAGAGACGATTGGATTACATGTACCAGCAGTGCATGTTGGGTAAGCGGATGGGCTCATGGAGCCGCACTTCCCCATGCGCCGGAACTTACGGAAGGGTTTGTCATTGACTATGATGAGTCAAAGATAGTCAATATAACTTTTAATACTCAAAAGTTCCTTTTTTAAGATGAAATAAGTAACCAAAATTGAGTCACGAGCTGACAATGATAGACCCTTTTTACAAAGTAACATCTTTTTGGAGTATGCATATATACAAATTGTCCCACGTTTAATAATTATTGAAGACCATCCATGGAATATTTGACAGGGTTTAGTTTAGCCAAGTAGAGACTAGAAGCCAAACAAGTGGATGGACCATCTTGATGAAATCTACAGCCATTGTTGGATTTGCAATGAAGTTTTCAAGTAATGGTGTCTTATCAGAAACAGACATAAATCAAGGATGTTTCTGTGGGTGTGTGCTGTCTAACATTTCAGCTTTGGATCCTAGCAATCATGAGTCGGACGATTCTGAATAGTCTGAGCTCGGTTATAATCATTAAGGACCAAGGCACATTTGTTCATAATTGCTGTATACATGATACGAGAGTGGATTTTTAGTTTGGTTAAGGCAGGAAAGGAAGTTTCTTTTGGATGAACATGAACATGGAAACCAGTTCACCACACTTAGAAGCAATGGAACTGGACTTATCACAAGCAACCATGATATAAGGTCATGTTTCAGATACTGGAAATCAAGTCGGCAAAAGCTCCAGAATTTAATTACTGATCAGCTGAATAATAAATGTTACATATATACACACACATACACGCTTTCCTTTTCGACTGAAACCAAAGAGAACATACTCGTATACAACTAACTAGCAGGAGGGATAGGCAAAGCCTCTTTTTTCCTATCTTCGGATAAGAAGATGGTGAATACATGAGTTACAAGTTCTCAACTACTTCAAAAGAATGCCAAAGGTAAAGCTAATCTAATCATAAATCCATGTTTATTACCTCCACGCAGTGGAAAAAGGTGAGGCTGGGCGTAATGTTAGCACTTAAAAGAGTGAGTGAGATCAGTTCTACATTTCTTGTCAGGCTGCTGGTAGTTGAAAACCTTTTACTTGTATTATATGTGTTCTCAAGCTACAATCTTTGACCTGTTTATGGATGGATATAAAACATTCATTAATAGGTGTAGAAGAACACTGTACGTCAATCGTAGCAGAAGAAACTATCAGCTTACCTGCATGGCTGTTAAAGAGGACAAAAAATCTTTACACTGTTCAAGTAAAACTCTTTCCTTGACAGTCACATTCACAATTTCAGCCACCAAAGAATTCGCTTCCTCCACCTGTAAATGCAAATGGTTTTTGTTATGGAGATATATGTGCCACAAAATATCCAATGGAACACAACAAATTACTCGTCAGAACACTGGAACCTCGTCAAATTAACATTTAGGCTACTATTACAGAGATTATTCTCAACCTCTACAACATTTTCTTTCTAAGAAATTAGCAAATTAAAATCTTCTAATACTAAGGAAAGTTTCAGAGAAATTAAAAAGAAAAGGTGCCTTTTTTAATTCTCATACCACTGGGCCTGCATGTAATTGACTATAAGGAAAACCAATTCAGTCTGGTCTAGAACGCAAAATGGTAACCCAGCTTTAGAATTTCCACCCACAGTCCTTTCAGACCTCAACTAGAGTTATAAAACCAAGTTAATTATGAACTTTCTTGCTGCTGCTCGAGTTGACTACCTTAAAGATCAATAGTTATCGAACGATTCAAAGCTGGGAAATTGATCAGTGTTACATCATTCCATTAACATGGATATCCTTTAGCTTTTAAGTTAATTATAAGCCATAAGTTATCTACATTAACTCAACATTAACCTTTGTTGTGAAAACCAACTTGCTAACGCCTAGGAATGCAGATGACGTATTGATATGAACTGCACATAACTTCTTGATTTTGAAAGACAAATACCCAGAACTTCTTACTCTACCATGCTCAAGTTTAAATTCATACTATCCAATAAAAACAATGAGTTACCTTTGGGGATAATGAGCATATGGAGGATGCCATTGCTTGCATAACATCAACAGCTGAGCTAATAGCATCATTCAGATTGTGTACATCAGCCTGCAGAACAATCGTGAAAATACAGGTTTTTCAACTCCACTAAAAGCATCCTGTTTAGCCTCAAAGATAAAAAATCTAGGCACTTACAACAGCTTTCCCAACTACAGGAAGACGAAGTGTGCTGGCCTTCAAAGCTTCGGTTGCTCCTTCCAAAGAATTAGAGTGATCCCTATCTAGATTTGACCATTCTTCTAAATGAGAAATCTACATTTTCAAGAACAATGACTTTCAGCTAAGACAAAGAGAAAATTTCCACTATAAAACCAGCCAATTGAAAGCTGAGCATAAAAGTAGTACAATAACTTTACATATAAACAATGAATACCAGATTACCAGCAGTGTAGTACAATCAACATCAGAGATCAACTATAACATCAGTGATCGACTATAAATCTTAGATTTCTATTTGCACCATCATAATCTTGCTCTACAGAAATATATTACAAATTGCTGGATAAATGATGATTTACTGCTCTTAATATGTCTAGAATTGGGGTTGCCGGAATGAGTTTAAGTAACACTTAAGCTGTTCTCCACCTGGCCGACTAAGGCATGGTAAGTGACCCAATGGAACGTAATCAAAAAAGCGTTTGATCCCCAAGACAGAAGAGTCCTTGGAATCTCCTAGCTTATGTGATAGCTCCACAATATTTTGAGGAACAATGTTTCCAGACTGAATAATTTCCAGGTCTGGATTGAATAGCAACTAAATTTCCAAAAGAGCAAAAAATTTCCCAGAACAAGGAAAGGCCTTTTGGGCCATAATTGGCAGGTAGAAACAGGAAAAGAAGCATCCCACAGACTTTGCATGCAAACAAAAATACTGAGGAAGAACTTCCAAGGAGAACAAGGGAAGGACAATTAAGCTTGTATGAAAGTTATCAAGTCTCAAAGGGATATAGATACATAGAGAGTTAACAAGTCTTAAAGTTTCATGGTGAATATTAAGTTTGAATTTATCTTTGTTGACCACTGAATGAAAAATCACATAAAAAAGCGTAAGCAAGAGATGGTCACCAAAGCTGAAGGCAAGAAACAGGGCAGTACCCCATGGTTTTGGCCAAGAACCAGAAAAGGTCAAATCTGGCATGATAAAAAGTATGAACACTTAAGTGATTTCTTTTCTCTAAGTCCATTAATTCCCATCTGAAATGCTAAAGAGAAGGTACTGCTGAATCCCCTTTTCTCAGGAATCCCCCTCCTAGAAGTTTAAGACAAAGTGTCCTGAGATATGGTGGAATGGCAATATATTTTTCTGCATGAATGGGTATGAACAATTGTAGAGAAAATTCACCACAAATTTCAGCTTATATCATCATAGAGATTCAGAATATTTGTGTGTACAATTATTGTGATGAAGATGATCTAACTGAACACAACATACAGATAAAGAATAATATTGAAAACAAGTAAAATACTAAATTAAGTCATACTGAACTTACTTGTCCCTTTAGGATACAAGTTAACTTCAATTTTTGCCTCAGCAGTAAAAGCTTGATTCTTTTAAGAGTGACAGAATGTCGGAGTTCTGAAATAGTCACCCATGCATTCCACAAAATTTTCTGATACAAAAAAGTAACATTAGATCTGTAAAATTACTAGAGTTATCTCCTATACTGGTTTTAGGATCAAAGCATATCAAACATAGAAGCCAGTGTTTGTAACACGTAGACATAAAAGGGCTAAAATGAAAAGAAAAAGCGTACGACAGAATCAATATCAAACATAGAAGCCAGTGTTGGTAACAAGTAGACATAAAAGGGCTAAAATGAAAAGAAAAAGCATACGATAGAATCAATAACAGAAGTAGAATCTTAAATGAAATTTTGAAACTATCTCTACGGAACGTTAGACTTGTAAGCATTTAGATACACTGAATATTAAAGCCCCTTTTTTTTCAGTTTGGTTCCCAGGCTTCGGTCCCAAAATGCATCTCAAAAGGAGTTGCTGGACTTTGAAGATAGTTAACAGTCAATCAAAGCTCAATGGTGTTAATTATGTATTTTCAATACCATAGGGGTTAACAGTTAAACTAAAACTACTTGAATTTTTTTTAATTAAGAATATCATTTGTTGTTTACCAGCAATTAACCCTTGTTTTAGAGATCCTGGCTAAAGTTAGAGCATTGCCAACTTTAAAATATCTAATAATAAGTTATAATATTAAGACAAGGAATGCCCATTAAGCAATGTATTGTAGACACTAATTATTCTGTCCATGATACTTGGGATCATAATGCCAAAGTAGAAGAACATACTAGTACATTGACAAGCCAGTATTTTGCAACTGGTTGAAAAATAAATCCCATAGGATTAAGTAGATAAAGAGCTGAAATCAACATGTACGAGATGTAATCTTTTTTAACCACCTGACTTCCCCACCACCAAGAGCCTGGACAAACTAAGAAGTCTTCCCACTACCCAATGCAGTGTGTGTGCAAGATATACAAGGATGTCTACTTTCTAGTCTGTACGACATGTAGACTCCCCAGAAAACCTAAAGAAAAAGGGCTTAGAGTATCAATTTTTAGTTTCCAAAATTGATATATATATATATATATATATATCATAAACTTATACTCTATGGTGTAACGCAAAAGACACTTCTCAATCAATATTACTAGAAAAATCCATAAATCTCATTTGCAAGCTTAATCTCCACAAAATGTTAGTGAGCAGTATTTCATATACCCAATCTATAGTGTTTCCATTAACTATAGTTTCTCTAGACCCTCTCCAGTCACGGGCAAAATCCTAAGAAAGGATAAGAGCATGCAGTTAATATATGCTTTCTCCAAACCCGTTTGGGCAAACAGAAGCTTTGCGAATCTCTAAGCTTCAATCTTTTACCGTATTTAATCTGTTGTCGACCCTGACAGAATATATAATGTCAGTGCAACGTCAAACATGGATTATAACAATCTATACTATAGCAATAACCTCTTTAAAGTACTGCAACAAGCTTAATCCCAAAACCTTTACCTTTCTAGAGCTTGGTCATTAACTCGAGCACAAAAATGCTAGACCCTAGATCCATCATAGCCGTGAAGATGGCATACCATCTTTCCCTAATGGATTTTCAGAAGTAACGGTAAATTTGTGCTGGCAGATAAATGAAAACTGTTACCACAACCTAGTTCCATTGAGTCCTCTGTGGTCTATAGCAAGTAAAATTCATCAAAAGAAGAGTGATTTAGCCAGTGATTGTTTAATCTCCAACCACATTAGAGTCTTCCAGTGTTTGAAAGCTTCTTTTCAGAAACTCCAACCATTTTGCATACACAAGCAATCAGCTTTATTGATTTAGTTCATCCCTATGTTTGATGTTCCAACTTTGTTTCAAGTTCAAATTTCTTTTCATGCATGTTAAGGATATAAACAACCCATCTTATTCTAAATCAAACATCACAGACACTGCCCATATAGCATAATCTTGTAGCATAGTTTTCATGCGACAGTTTTAGTTGCTATATAATTTCTTATCTCTCAACCATAATAATAACCTACGATGGAACATCCGATTATACATTTTCACACCGCAATGAGGTATGAATTCATAAATCACCAACAATAGCGATGTCCACTAAAGCTGTTAACTACATCTGCATGAATGTAGCTAATATTCCATCAAACGGCACTAAACTTGGTACCTAAAAATAGATGCATTACCCTACCTCAGCGGTAAGTGTCTGCACCATGAATGTCGCATCTGCCCTTGCATTTACAAAACGCCACTGCAATTGACGGTTATAAAGGAGCCTCAACGTATGAGCATCAACAATTCGATCCTCCCCCACTTTCCCTCTCCTTACATCAACAGAGAAGCTAAGAATGGATGGCACGCTAATAGGACTACTACTCATTGGTCTCACCCTTGATGGTCTAGAAATCCCTCTTGATGGAGATGAAGCAGAAGATGACCAAAGCTTACTCGGCGAAGCGGGCCTAGTTGCTCCCTTAATAGGTGAAGAACCGATCGTTCTTGGAGATGCCATTGGACCATCGCTACTAAATCTTTTAGCTTGCACCATCTTTGAAGAAATACTCATTCTAGAAGCAGGACTGGTAGATAAAGGCGATCCCGGATCCTGCAAGCGTCTTAATCTGCTATTAGTTTCTTGCCAAAACTTTGCAGAAATAAGAATGTCACGTGCCCCACTTTTTGCCTTCAAAATGCCACCACCACTACCAAATTCTTGAACCCCTGAAGTGCTTCCAGAAGACGGTTTCAGATCACCTGTACCCTACTACCTGGCCCTCTGTCCCTTTTACATCTCCACCATTTATTATCTTGAATAAATGATTGGGATACAAAGGAAATAGAGGGGCCAGAGTAGTAGGGTACAGGTGAATAGGTCCCCCAGAAGACTATCACTATCAGATGCAGTGAGATCACCAGTAAAAGAAAACTCATTTACTGAATTGACATCATGACTTTGCCTAGCACTACCCAAATCCAAGCTCAACCTTCTACTGTCATTGTCATGGGCCCAGGCCTTGTTTCGGATGCCAAGAGCGAGGAACAATTGAGGAAGAGGACTAGGACACATGTCGCCAACGATTGCTGGAACCTTATATTACTTACTAAATAAATAGCTGAATGTTGTAATGGGGAGGGCATCGGAAGTTTGATAGTTTTCTTCTTTCCCGAGGGATTTGTCTCTTCTTTAGACAAATATTTCTGGATTGTTCTAAATTTGAGTATTACAGTCATCAACCGTCATTGATTGCTGCAATGACTTGAAACCCATAAAACCAGATCCCGTCCTCAACTTATCACCATTGCCACTAGAATTCAAACTCCTAGACAACTGCAGGTTTCTCTCCCTCGAACCCGAATTCTCCTCTCGGTTCCTACCAGGCCACCTATGTTGCTCCGTTGGTCTCGAATTCTCTACCTGATCTCTCACCGGAGTAGCCCTCCTCCTCTCCGGAGTGGTTTTCCTTCCACCATTTTGTGGTGTCACAGCTTTCGCTTTACTAATCGGAAGCGAAAAGGCCTCACCTTGAAAGGACACCGACAAACTACGAGACGAAGTGATCAACATCTTGGTGGCAGTAGACATTTCAGTGGCATTGCTTTGTTTACTTTCTTGGTTTGGCGTTGCTGGCCTTTGGTTGACAGGCCGTCTTCTATCCACAGACTGGGATCTTCTGGGTCCCAAGAAAGATTGAGACTTTGGCGTTGGTGTGTGTTGTGGGCCGGAATTTGTAGAGCGTGAAAGCAAAGGTGAAGGGAATCTCTTTGAAACAAATGAAGATGAAGAAGTTGAAGAACTAGTAGTAGTTGTGGTAGTAGTAGTTGTGGTATTAGAAGTAGTACTAGTGTTAGATGTTGAAGGAGAAGGTGAGAGGTACCTAGAAGGCACTTGTTTTCCTCTGGGTTTTCTGTTCGCAATGCGAACACCATTGTTGTGTTGTTGGTCTCTTTCAGAGGGTAAAAGTGGAGGTCTTGAGGTCTGATTTGGGGTCTTCTCAGTAGCAGAAGCTGCTTGTGAAATGGCTGCCACCATCATTTGTGAAGAGAATGTGAAATCTGCTCTCTTTGGCTCCTCACATTGCCTCTTGAAATGTGTGCTTTCTTCTCACATTAAAGCGACAGTTTTTAGTGGTCTCATGGTCTAGAACCCTGCAAAAGGAACAAGAATGAGCATAAAGTTTACACCTTTAGCAAGAACTTGAAGCCCCAGGAACTGGCCCATGATCCTGCATTTTCACTGCAAATGCTTTCTGGGTTTTTGAGAGAGAAAGAAAGGGAAAGCAAGAGGGAAAGAGAGGCAGAGAGTGGGTGAGGGGTGAGGGGTGAGAGGTGAGATTGGAGTGGAGAGTCACAGGTGGGCTGTTTCCGTTTTGGGTTTTGGTGAACTTTGGAGAGACGTTATGTTACACAAGCAAAACTCCCAATTATTACTGCAAAATTCTCCCTTTTGTGTATGATTAATTTTTATCATCAGCTCTCGTGTGGCTTTGCTAATAGGTTTAATTAAAGCCATGAGCGGTTCAAATCTGCTATCATATGCAGCTATTTAAAATTTAAAATTAGAATTTTATTTTTTATAAATAACCTATTCAGTTCGAATGAAATTTAGCCTAAGTATAAATAGTTTAAAGGTATTTTTTATAGTTTTGACATTCCTAAAAGACCCCGAAGGTAACAAAAAAAACCATAAGCTTTTGTATTTATTAATTAAGTTAAACAAGTATAGTAAAAATTTAAGGTTTAAAAATTTTAACTAATATTTGATCGTCATAAAATCAGTGAAAGATTAATTAAAATTAAATAATTTAAAATATAATTAAAAAAGTATATATTTACCCATCGAGAATTTGATGTTTAATTAAAAAAGATTGTTAAGTAAAAATTAATTCATTTATTTTGATTTATAAGAACTTTCTAATTTACAAAAATTGACCAATTAATTAATAAATTGACTTGTTCTTAAATAAACGAATTATTAAAATAAATCGAACTAAAAAATTAAAAATTAAATCAAAAATTTTATTAGTTTAAAATTTTTACGATTGAACCAATCAAATCGATTAAGTTTTTTAATCGTCGTATTATAATATATAAACTTTAGGAAAGCCTATTTATATATTCTATCATCAAACCGATCGGTAGAAAGGCTTGTGATGATATGTATAATTAACAAACTAAATAGAATAACGTATTAGCAAATGATTATATCTTTGAACCTAATTACGTAGCAAAATCATGTGATTAAGTGTTAAATCTTGTGGTTGTTAATATTGCTCCACCTATAAATCGCCCTCTTAACTAACGTTTGATGGTAATACTTCTCAACTATTCACAATTGTTCTCCACGTTTGTATACTTAAGATAGAGTTAAAAGTAATAACTAATTACAAATCCATACTTTCTATTAATATATTTTATAAATAAAAATTCACCTATATTTTTATTCTAATTTATATAAAGTATAAGTTAATTTTGTAACAATTTTTTATTAAATTGCATAGTTTTATAATATAAATGTTACTAGTGTAATTGAATTTTAAATTAATTAAACCTTATGCCTATATATATATACAGAATATTAAAATATGATGGTAAATACATATTAATATATTGATTAATAAAAGAATCTATTAATTCATAATATAAAAAGAGAAATACTAAACTAATACATACTTAATTACTTAATATAAAATCAGTAATTTTTAATATCACAAATACATAATATTAAACATTATAATTAACTCTTTTTTAAACTAAGAAATTTAAAAGCATAAAAATTTATAAGGTTAGAATGTGAAATACTTTTTAAAAATTAGTAAAAAACTTCAAAATTTAATGTATGCATGTATGTATATAAGTTAAATATTAAAGTAGGTGTTTTTAGAGATAAGGTCTTCTGTTCTCTTTAACCAATTTATTTTCTGTTCCATCTCATCTCATCTATACATTTTTTTATCTTATTTAAATACGTGAATAAGATTCGATAAAATAGAGTAAAAATTTGTTAAGAGAAACAGAGGTTTTGTTCTTGTGTTTTTTTTTACATTCTCCGCCTACTAAGTTTTACATGAAGGAAATCCGTCTCATATAAATATTTTTAAAACCATGGCAGAATTTAAATTAGTTATATAAAATATTTATGATTTAAAATGTTCAATTAATATTAAATTTTCATAAAATAGTTAAAAATTAAATAAGATTAAAAAACTTAGAATATTATTAAAAGAAATTTGTGTTACTTATCGAAGAATTTAAAGTTTAATTGAAAATGAAAATTATTAAATGAAAATTAATATATTTATTTTTATTTATAAAAACTTATTAATTTATAAAAATAACTGATTAATTAATAAATTGATCAATTTTTAACAACAAGAGTTATTAAAATAAATCAAACTAAAAAATTAAAAACTGAATGAAAAATTAATGGCTCAAAATTTTTATAATTAACCTACTGAATTGGTTGAATTTTTAAAACATTCTTTTTTTTTTACAGAAAAGAAATGGGACCCGTCTGCAATGAGTTTTCATTACTGCTTACATTTTTTTTTTAAAGATGATCTTAGATGGAAAGTTTTCTTGATCTCAACAATCTTTTATGATGCAATTAAACAGCAATGGCATTATGGCCTATTGCCTTCAAAATTGACTCCTTAACTACATCTTCCCCTCATAATCATTAAGCTACTTCTTTAATCTTTAACTCTTTTAAAAGAATAGACTTCCATTTATTTTTTACATAAATAGAATTTTAACAATATCCGAATTAAAAATTATATAGGAAGTGCCCTTTTGTTAAAAATACAATTATCAAATAACTATTTACCTTAAGCACTATGTTATTCATACTATTCTTTTCATCAAATGCTTAAAGTCACAATTGATTAGTGTTTAACAAGGACAATCTAGAGATGACTTAAGCAACTAAGAAAGTGTTGGACCCCGATTTTTGAGTGACATTTAAAAATATTAAGTGAAATTAAATGAGAGGTTTTATGTAAGTATTGTGAAATAAAGGTATTTGTGCTTTGAAAAATTCATGAGAAAAGAATTATTGAGTTTGATTATTTTGATTTTTGTGAAGTTTGTTCGTGTCTTCTTTATTTCGATTTGTTCGATTCGATCTGCTTTGCTATCCGATCTGTTTTCGTTTTCGTCATTGGTTTCGTTTTGCATTTCGTTCCGCTGCTTTGTATTTTCGCTTCTGCTTTAAATTGTGATTCGTTTTTCGTTTCATGTTATCGAATTCTTTGATTTACGATTCAAAATTTCGATGTGAAATTTTCGTTTCTATTTGCTTTCGTTTCCTTCGCTTTTCGCTTTTTCGGTTGGGATCCGATTTTCGGATCGGGTCCCAACAGAAAAAGAGAGAGAGATCATGTGGCTGAGTGAAGACAGGAATGAATTAGCTCTTAAACTGCATGAAAACAGCTCTCAAGCAAACACACAACAGGTAAAGATAGATTGAAAATGCAATAACTTGGAGAAGAATAACACCTTGTGAATTTTGCAAACTAAGCTAACTATTCATATATGTTAATTGGTTTCCATTAAAAAGAAAAGATGCAACATCTTATTCCATCTTTCCTTAATCCATCCATCCCTTGCTTTTAACGCATGTCGATGTTTCTTAGAAATGGTCCAATAACTTGTACAGCATTCCCCAATTCACCAGAATTTTATATTCTTAGGTCTCTGTATATGTGTTGTTGTGATGACCCATTTGTTGGTTAACTAATATAATCTTGGAAAGAAGTATGCTTGAATTCAATAATCTCATTTCCTTGTTATGAAACAATAAAATATAAAGCAAGGTGTAACAGAAATCAAGGTCTTGTTTGGTAAAGAGCTTATCAGCTCTTTTTTAGCTGGTCAATCTACTTTAGCTGGTTGACTTTAAGAAAAAGTTCAAAAGCTTGTTTGGTAAATAGCTGGTTGGGTTGGATGATTCAACCCAACCATCTAATTTTCAACAAGCTCTTTTAAGGAGCGTTTCACCCTACCAGCTGATTTTTTTTTAGCCGAATCTCTATTTTATCCTCGTTACTCTCGCACGTCTCACTTCTCAATTCTCGGTCTCCAGACTTCCGGAGTCTTCTCCCTTCTTTCGTTGCTTTCATTTTCTCTGCTTGTAATTTCGTCTTTGAATGAATCCACACTAAAAAGCTTGTAATTTTCTCTGCTTCATTATTGTACGCTAAAACTCTTTTGGGTTTGTGATAAATATCACGATATTCTCCATAACCCATACATAGAAGCAACAAAAATTGAAGAAAGCATGAAGAATCAAAGCAGTTGGTGTCTGAAATGTCGAAGGAGGCATGAAGAAGAAGAAGAGCTCTCGAAACTTCAGTAGAAAGATAGAACAAAGTGACTTACATCAGTATCCCACGTGACACACACCTCTAAACTCAAGTCAGAAGCAACGAAGCAAAGCTGCGTCGTATTACCTAAGCTACAAAGCTCTATGCATGGTCGTTTGTTGTAAACAACAATACACACTTAAGCAATTTAAAAGGGTTAAAAGGGACACAACACATGCATAAAGTAGAGACAAAAACGCAACAAGAAAGGCACAATACGCATACCAAAGCTGAAGAGTTAATGACTCACGTGGGAAGCATGTGTCAATCATCAGAACATGAAGAGTGATCCTAGAGTTGTCTTCCTCCTTCAGCAATATAAAAACCAGAGTACATGTATCATATATACAACAATACAACTAATGTCTATTGTGCAAATTGCCATGAGATGTTAGTGAAGAACTAATGTGAATGAACTTAAATAAAATAGAGATTAATTTCGTACTATATGTCTAATAAAAACATTATATCATGAAATGATTGAATTACAAAAAGAAAGTTAAGCACTAAAATTTAGTCAAAACTACTGATTGGAAGCTTTATTATTATTATTATTATTATTATTATTATTATTATTATTATATGTTTAATATTTTTATTAGAGTTATAAACTTAATTTTTGTAGAATTAAATATTCAAATTTTTATAAGAATTTTCATTGAAATACTAAAATATATAATATTCATATTCTTATAATTTTTTAAAGTCATGTCCTTATAAGTCATTTTACACTTAAACAGTTAATACTAAACAGCTAATTTTACTAAACATCTTTAACAAACAGCTAATGCAATCCGCTGGTCAACCCAGCTGATATAATCAGCTATCAGCTAACAGATGATAAAATCAGCTATCAGCTATCAGCTGATTGTCAAACAGAGCCAAAATCGTGAATAAGGTCAATGTCCCTTAACATCTCCCTATTCCATTGCTGTCGATTAGGGAGAGAGGTCCCTTCGAAGCCAAATGCAGTTGACTACTTGTCACTCAATGAAGTGAAAATGATAAGGTCAACTATGAAAGGAAGGAGTGATTCATTTTACATGTCAATCGTATTATTAGTTTATGTGTACGTAGTGCATGTATTTTACTTCTACAAATACTAGGTTAGCTCTTTTCGTACTTGTCGTTTACTTTTCACAGGGTCTCACGACGGAGAGGAGATCACCTGTCCAAGCTTATTCTGTCCAACCCTTTCCAAGTGAGAAACGACGTCGGTTATGCTTGAGAATATAAACACACGTGCTTGTTCTGCAGACAGAGCAAATGAAAGTTGAAAAAGCAAGCCGCTTGGACAGCCGGCTACATCACATCAAAGCCATGTTTATTTACGTATAATCATAAACTTCTAATTTTTTTTATATACATATGCAGAGTATTTGTCGAAGCTTATTATTATGATTATTATAATAAAAATAATCATAATAATTTGCTTAATAAAAAATACAAATTATATAATAATCATAATAATAATATATTTTTATTATTGTTATTATTATGTATAACTATAATAATTATAATTAATATTATTATATAATATGCAGGATAAATAATATACCACTATAATTTTCATTACTGTTATTATTTTTTGTATTCTTATTCTTATTCTTAAATCTGATTTTTTGGTTGTTCTAAATATAATAAGGATATTATATCAACGGTGAACTAATTATTTTTATTTATTTTTTTATTGTTATAATTATTCGTAATTTTACTAATTAAATGTATTTCTATTATTATAATTACCGTGTATTATTATTATTAAATTTATTACAGAGTATTTATGAAATTTATTATTATTATTATTACTATATTTGTTCGTCTGATTATTATTAATATTATGGAGGTTAATACTTACTATTCTAATAATAATAATACTATTAAGTATAATAATAATAATAATAAGATAATAATAATAACAATAATACTTAAAATAATAATAATCATAATATTAATAGATAATAATTCTAATAACCATCATAATAATAATAATAATATTGATATTAATAATAAGATTTATATAATAATAATAATAATAATAATAATAAGATAATAATGATAATAATAATAATATTATTATTATTAATAAAACTAAGATTATAATAAATATAATTTCAATAATAATTACATTTAGATAAATATACTAATAATCATTCATTAATAATTACAATAATTACAATAATGACAATAATAATAATAATAATTACATAAACATAATAATAATAAAAATAAAATTAATAATAATAATAGTAATAATAATAATAATAATAGTAGTAGTAGTAATAATATTAATCACAATAATAAAAATAATACTAATAGTAACCAAAACACTAATAATAATAACAATAGAATCAATTCTAATAAATAATAAAATATCAGTTAGTATTATTATGGTAATAATAATCATAACAACAATAATAATAATAAGGATAATATTATATAATTAGAATAGTGACCACAAATTTAATCTGATTAATAGAAAAAAATTCACCCAAAAACAATAAATAATCATAACAATTCAAACGTTAAATAATAATAATAATAATAATAATAACAATAATAACAACCATATTAATTATAATACTAAAAATCGTTAACTGAAATAATAAAAAAATTAATGATAATTATAAGTTTAATATTAAAAATAATAATCATAACATAAATACAATAATTAACATGTAAAAAAAATAATTAACATTTATATATTTAAAAAATATTATTAATATCAATTAATAAATTTTAAAAATTCAGGCTCGCGAGGTGTCCAAGCCTCTGATGACAATTGTGGACTTACTTCATCATGACCAGCAAGGTGTCCAATATCGCAGAATCCTACGTTAGGTAGGGTGTTTTTTATTTGTTGTTGTTTTTCCTTCCCTTGTAAAAAAAAAAAGCATTGATGGTAAATTATACTTTAAATTTATAATATTGATTAATATATATTGAATATTAATTTTTTTGTAAGTATCAGTTTATTTGAACAGACCAAGAATAAGTAATTTAAGTCATTAATAATATAAATTCAAAAATTAAAATAAAATTTATTTATTATTATTCAAAATAATTTTAAATAAAATTTATTTATTAAAATTGTATATATTATATTATATGATGTACGAGTTTTAGAGTAACTGGTAAGGTTACTTCTTTATGTCATAAGTTCGAGTTAATGAAATAACCTTTTTATAAAAAAATAAAAATTACGAAAGAAAAGTTACATACGTTAATAACCACCCTGTATCCTCGCAAAACGGGAAGTCCTGTATACTTAATAAGTTCATAAGATTAATAATAAAAGTTAGAGTAAGCTAAATTTTTAATAAACCAAAAATTTTGATATCCAATTGATAATTTTATATTTCTAATTATTATTGAAAAGTTGACTAAAAATTTAAAATTAAAATATAATTACGTAATATCTGATAATAAGTAGACTTAATATTCTCCTTAGGTATATCAAGTACTAAAGGAGTTTTTGAATTTATATTTATCATATTAAATTTATTAATGATGATTTAAATTGAAATTTATTTGATGATTTAAATTGAAATTTATTTGTTTGAACAAAATTATAAACTTATTGAATATAATATTCAAATGGATTTAGTTCATTACTGATTATTAGATTGAATTTAGCACTTAATTTAAATTTATGAATTTATTAAATAATTTAGTTAAATAATATAATTAATAAAATATAATAAATTAAAAAAACAGAAAATATCTATTTAACATGATAATATCTGAACAAACTTTACACCTTGAAATACCAATTCCAGCAACTTCTGACAAGGTTCAGAGCATTAGCAGAATTTGGGATTAGTGTGCTTTGAGGTAATGAAATGCGGTGGCGCGTGAAGAATGGAGAAAAATGCATGAGCAGCCATGCTGATTAAGATGGCAGTCCACGTAAGCTTCGCATCGCCGCCGTATATTTAGAATGCCGCCACGGCGCCACCTAAGTCTATCTCTCTACTTACGAGACATTGCCACGTGGATCTTCCGAAGCCAAAGAGCACATTTAAAAACTCAATATTTTCAAAATGTTTTTAAAAAATCTAAAACATGTGATGACGATACCTATTTTTTATTTAAAAATAAAAAATATGTCACGTTAATATTAATACAACGTTAACTACGTTAAATTTTTTTTATTTAGAATATGTTTTGGAATGCTTTGAAAATTGTAGGGTTCAATTTTAACGCTTCAAATTGTTTGCATCTGTTTTAAAGTTTAAAATGTAATTTTCGCTTACATAAGTTATAATATATAATATTATAAATAAATATCATAAATGTTTATTTTTTATAATTTAAAAATATTTAAAGTAATTTAATTTTTTATTTAATATTCTTATAAATTTAAATGTCTCTTGATTAATTTATATTTATATATATTTATTGCTAAACTTTTTTTTAATTCTTCACTTTCATCTAGTCAATAAAACTCAGTAAAATCTAAAATTAATAAATTTAAGAATCATAATAATCCTTTTAATAGTTAAACCATCTGAATTATTAGTGACATTTTGAAGTTATTATAACGCCCAAATTATTCCCTGATTGTGTCTGGTGAGGCTCTAAGGAGCGACAAAGTATTACTACCGAATATTTAATATTGTTGCCATATACGGAATTAGGTAGGGCTCAATTATGCACTGGACCTTTTAAAATTTTAAAAAATTTATATATATAAGTACGGAATTATTTAGAACTTAATAATATGCTGAACTCCTCAAGATTTAAAAAATATATATATTTGAATCTTTCTATCTTAAATTTTTGACTTCGTCATCAACCATCGCGTAGGTAAGTAAGTAGAAGTCGAAAATTAAGAAAATTACAAAACTTCGTCATTTGATCAACTTGGCCTTGTCCTCGTCAGATACCAACTAAATGAAGAAAATTGCAGAGCTCAAAGAGTCGTGCAATACTTACGATTCTCAGCATCAGGCTTTGTTGATGTAACCATCGAACAACCGCTGGAAACTTCTATACCCAAACTCCAGCAGTGAAAAATGCTGAAATGACCTTGTGAAAGCATGTGCTTTTAGACATTCAGGCGAGGATAATGTATAATGAAGATGCTCACGAAATTGATTTGGTGTGATTGAAAAGACAATTTTCCAGTGCTCCATAATTGCAAATAGGATAACATGACCATTGGAACTTAATACGCTACGCTTAAAGGCCTGTAGGATGAACGTGACACATTAATTTACGGACACCAATACGTATGGTGTTGTAAAGGGAGTTTTGTGATAAAAATAGAAAATTATAAAATGCGTCTTAGAGCTCGATAAAGTATACGTTGGTATGTTCATTAGTGTAGCAGAAAAATAAAATTTGATAACTTTTAGATTTTGATAATTGAATAACTTGAATTATAAAATTTTATGAAATTGTATATGGTTCATTTTTTCTGTTGAAATATTTTTAAAAAAAATTTCGATGTGTCAACCACAGATTATTCACATGTTCAGCCTCTAATAATATCCACAAAGCAGTTTTTAAACTTTTGAAAAGAATTAAACAGGAATGCTAGCTTCTTTATACTTATTCATATTGATAGAAAAAAGCATTAGGATTTTTTAAATTTTTATTAAAATTAAATACTTCAATTATAATTGAAGTCAAACTCTATATATAATTAATTTAATTGTAATAAAACTAAATATCTCATATTTGGTTCTTAAAGTTATTACAACTTTATAATTAAGTTCAACTTAATTAAAATTGACTTTTCTCTCATAAATTGCTCTTTATGTATGAAATATTATTTCCTAATATATTGAGAATGATTATAAATTATAATTATAATTCATAACTAGAATTAGATAAATTAAAACTCCTTTTAATTTATCTTTACTTCCCTCTTCAAATAATTTACAGGCATAAATCAATATTGACGTCTAATAATATGTTATGACTATCTAAATATCACAAATGTCAAAGTGGTTTGACTTAACTTGTCCATGCATAGTTATGATGTCTAATTTAACCACTTCGACATCTAATATTCCAAATAGAAGGAGTATAAATATAATGTCTACTCTTTTGTATCCAATTATGTTTGTTCTTGTTATTTAGTAATTGATTGATAATTGATATTTTTTTAAATTACTTTCGAGTGACAAATTTTTGTTGATTTACTTAACTATCTTCATACGGCTCATGCTACATCTGAGTGCTACTGACTAAATTATCTTAGGGCAGTTCATAAGTAGCATCAAGACACATTAATTCCTAAACAAGATACCTTGATAATCTCAAGTCTAATCCTTTAGATATCAAAATCTCTTCTCAGGGTCTTTAGAGAAGTTGTAGAACACAACATCCTCTTTAAAAGCATACTTAAATGACCTTAATTTGAGTTCTACAGAAAAAGTTACGCCTTTTGCCCCAAACCTATCGAATTGCATCCTCATTTTCTAGATTTCTAACTCTTTACTTACTACTTTTACTACCTTATGCTTGATTTATCATTTCTAATTTAATTACTCATCATTTCTCCATTATTCTAACTCTAATTCAACTCAATATTATCCATTAACAAATAATCGTCTATAATTGATCATGAACACTAATAGCAGAGCATACACATAAGTAAAATAGGTCCCAGAGAAAAAGAACTAGAAATAAAATCAAAATTTTTTAATAATAAATAATTAGAATATATTAGAATATATATATTCAATATTCATTTTTATCTAAATATACTGCAATTCTTTTTATAATAACTATATTTTAATAGCTGTATTTTTAGATAAATTTTTTGATATATTAGATATATTTTTTAGATAAATAATATATA
>JANZLF010000221.1:39281343-39291601 GCA_026546835.1 Erythroxylum foetidum
ATGATCTCAAGTCAAAGGATCACTTATACAATCATCACAATGAGAATTCCATAGACATACAAGTAATGTTCCAAATGAATTTTTCATATCGGGTTTGTTCAGTGAACTTGTTCTCTAAGAAGCACCCACATGTTTGTTTAAGTATCTCTATACTTTAGCCTATGAGATCGACTACTTCCTTCATAAGGGAAAACGAAACGTGTGCTAGTCTTTTTACGTTCTATTAATGTCCAATCTTAATAGAACAATGACTAGAAATATTTTAGGAATAATTCATGAATGTAATATGAATCTCATAATTATAATCTCATTATAATTTCATTTGTAATGTAAAATTATCCATGAACTTTATCATATACATCTAAACGTGTACAAGATAAAGAATGTCTTTTAAATAATTTATCACTAAACTACAACCAAAGCGATTGGCTATAAGGCATAAACTAACAAATACACCTGCAGGTGCCTTTAATCCTTTTCAAGGATATGTCAGAAATTTTTTCCTCCGACTACTCATATAATTTGTATCGGGTTTTCTTTTCATTTCATGTACAAAAAGAAATTATTTTTTATTTTTATTTTTATCGCAATCTAATTTACGAAGACGTTGTACGAGGGGTCGTTTTGCTGGATGATGCCGTAATACGCAGACTGACGTCTTTTCAAACTGAGATTTTCCAAAGAAGCCCTACAAGTATCAACTATCCCGCAATCGTTTGTCAAATTTGCTTTGCTTGCTATTCAATCTAAGAGTTGAACTATTGAGCCGCTCTGTAGATTCGAAGAAGATCTGCATAAGGAATGGGTCACTCTAACGTTTGGAGCTCTCACCCCAAGACCTACGGCCCTGGTTCTCGCACATGGTATCATCGTTTCCCCTCCTTTTCTCTTCTTCGTGTTTGTCAGCCGAAAAATTGCGTGAAAACGTGGAGGGATGAGCTCAAGATCGTTTATTTATCTTTTTATTGTTCATGGGCAATTAGGAATTATGAACTATCTCGGGTGGTTTAATTGGTGTATTCTAACCTTTGGAAGAATAATGCTTACAGTTTCTGATTCTGGAAAAAACAAGAACTTGCCCAATTTGGCAATTCAGTTCTCCAAATGGTTGAGCTGATCTCCCCCTTTTCGAATTTTGATTTCTGCTTGCATACGCTCAAATAGAAACTCTTCGTTTTGTTGTTTCTTTTTATTCGCTGTATTTTTTATCTATCTTGTAGATCGATATTATTGTTGTGGTATATGAAGAAAGTTGCTTTTTGTTTCAGCTGAATTGCTGAACTGGGCATGTTTTTTGTTTTTCCATAATCAGAAACTGTGAGCATTATTAGTCTGTTTCTATAATCTTTCTTGTTTTTTATGCAGATGGAGACGCTATTTGGGAACTAGGGTTTTTTTAGGTTTTGGGTTTTGGAATGAGGATGATCTGGTATATGATTGAAAGTTCCAGATTATGATGGGGAGCTGAATTTGTTGAAGTTGGGTCATTTCTCGTAGTGAAAAGATGGTGTCTAATCAACCATATGCTCGAGTTCATACCTTGGAGCTCAAATCTGTTCTGATCAAGAAGATTGGACATCAGAGAGCGGATAGGTACTTTGATCTGCTCAGAAGATTGTTTAGTTTCAAGACTACCAAGTCTGAATTTGACAAGGTCTGTGTTAAGATTATTGGTAGAGAGAATATTCCCCTTCACAATCATCTTATCAAGTCAATTCTTAAGAATGCCTGCGTTGCCAAAGTCCCCCCTTCAAAAGGTGCTAAGAAGGAGGAATGTAACATTAATGGTAAAAGTGTCAATGGATACCAGAGAAATTGCCTTCAGTCACTTTACGGGGATGCCTTTGCTTCTTCTCCTAGGAAAGGAAGATCTCCTGTTAATTGGGATCGCAAGTTCAGGGATCGCCCAAGTCCTTTGGGTCCACTTGGAAAGCCCCAAAGTATCTTGTCCGAGGAACCAAGCTCAAGGATGCAAGAGCAGCAAAGTGCAACAGAATTACTTTCTCTTGGTAGTAGGCCTCCAGTTGAAGTTGCTTCTGTGGAAGAGGGTGAAGAGGTTGAGCAGGTGACAAATAGCCCAGGTGTTCAGAGTAGAAGCCCAGTCACTGCTCCCTTCGGAATTTCTATAAGTAAGGGTGGAGCTCGTAAAACTCTTTCAAATTTATCTGCATGTAAAAATTACCTGAAGGAGACTTGTTTGAACAACGGTGAGCTGCCTGATACAAGGTCATTGAGAAGTCGGTTGGAGAGGACATTGGAAGCTGAGAGTATCAATGTGTCAGTTGAATGTGTTAACCTGTTAAATAATGCATTAGATGCATATTTGAAGAGGTTGATTGAACCTTGTATGGGTTTAGCTGCTATAAGCCACAACAATCGGCAATTGAAATCGGTAAATGGTATTGTAACAACAGGTTTGAATAATGGAATGTTTCCTGGGAAGTACATGCCAGGGGCAAAAGAGCTACATTATGCATCAATGACGGATTTTCTTGTTTCAGTGCAATCAAATCCACAATTGCTTGGAGAAGACTGGCCAACGCAACTTGAGAAAATTTCCTTGCGTGCTTCTGAGGAGTGAATTTATACTTTGGTGGAATCTAGTATCAGTTAGAATTTTATCAGATTGGTGATTCAGACTATGGGATCAATCTATTTACTTCAATTTTGCTTGCATCTCTGTACCGTAGCATCACTGAGTGCTGCCGAAGTGACTATACTGTAGAAACAAGAAGACGAGCCATCTTTACATCCATCAGTTCTCTTCAGATAAAGGCAAACATATTGCCTAGACTTACCTTCTGTGATAGTTGCCACAGAAAAACAATGTTCATAAGTGTAAAATTAGATAGTATTAGGGTACCATTGTTCCAAAAAAGAGTTGACACCATTTTAATCTATATATCTTCTCTTTGGTCCTTTTTACCCTTTTTGAGTTATAGTTTCTCAGCCTCCCTTCCTCTCCAACCTCAGTAGCGTTTCCCATCCCTGTACCCTGAATCATCAATAATATACAGCTTTTTTTAACTCCTACAGGACAATTTACATTTCTGCAATTGTTGGTCGTTGCTCAATTCATGGATCTTATTCTTATAGTTCTGCTATTCGACCACGTTGTTTTGCGTTCTACAGATTAGCATCAGTTGGCGGTGGCAATAAGCGTTGGATCAAAATCTTGATTATTATTGCGAAAATGAGATTTGTACCATTCTAATATAGCCCTTCACACAAAAATGGATCATTTTAAAATGGTTCTTTTATGCATAATGAGAATAAACGCAACAAATTTAAATTTGAAACCTTTTAAAAGTATTTACTAAACTCAAAATTCATTATGGTAGTTGAGTTCCAAAAATAATTCATATATTGTAGTTGAGCTTAAGGAGAGAAACATATTGCAGGGACTGTGAGAAAGGTCATGCCTTTTTTGGGACATGGAAACAGGTCAGTTGAAGAATAATCTATATGAGGTTTACTTGATTGCTTTCGGTTAAATCTATCAATTCTTCTAGGTTAATGTTACAAACAGATTTCATACGGCAAATTTGGCACAAACACCATGGACATGAACGAAGAATACCATTTGAGTAGTTCACAGTTACAAAAAAGAACGGAACTTCCTCAAGAAGCTCCAGAAAACTAAAAACGTTGTTGAGTAAACATAGCCTATGAATTACATCAGAGAAATATGGAACATGTAACTTTGGTGATATCAAGGAGAACAAAATGAATTCTCATATAGCGGTTAATGTAGAGTTTGCGCAGCGAGAAGTAAAACACGTAAAGGCGTGAAAGAATCCGGCAAGCATCGACCAAATTAGTTGGTGGCGCCTACTCTCTCTAGGCTGGCCATATATGTCATGTAGATGGTCCATATATATGAAAACGAATTGCTCACCAATGGCTGTCAAAGGTAAAGTGAAGGAAACACAGACAAGCATAAAAATCAGGTCATCTCATATTTAGGGTAGAGAACATTGTAAAAACATAAGAGAACATTCATATACCTGTAAATGGACAGGGAAAAATCTGAATGTGATAAAATCACAAACAGGCCAGTACATCACACCATTCAACATTGTAGGAAGTAAATCTCGTTTCAAGCGGCCGACAATCTCAGCACCATTTTCACCTAAATTGGGCAAAGCAGAAATATGTAAAAGCAGCAACAGCATGATGGTTGTTGTAAGCAGCATATAGAATTGCTGCAGTTTCTGGACGGCCATAAATAATTGGAGTAATTTTCTTAATCTATGGGAAGATATCAGATGAATTTCCGAAAAATTGCAAGCCACTCCCTAAAAGAATTCTAGTTAGACTTCCAATCCTTGAAACTTGTGATAACCAAGCTCAAATTTTTCAAAGGAAACTCTATCCAACCTTACCTGTTAACCTACGAAATGTCAGACTTACATACCATATACAGTGGGAAGCTGGGCAAGTAGTGATTGGAAAGTTTGGAAGATCAGTCATGGAGATGATTATTCTATTGTCATGCCCAAGTCAGTTTCAATTTAATTTATTTACAGAAGAACCAATTGAGCATCATCTTGGAAAGTTTTATACCAAGCAATTATACCAAAATGCACCATATTGGTTTTCTAATAATGCTGCACTACAGATTACATTGGAAATTTAGGACAAAAATACTCAATTTGAAAGGAAATTTTAGCTTACCCTGAAGAAAGGCATTTAAGGAGAAAAATAAAACAGTCATGGCAGGGCCAAAAATAGTCTGTCCCATTGCCATTTTCTTGAATGTAGTGATCAGATCTTTCTGTGGAAGGATCTTTGACACAAAATTGAACCAGAAATGTAACGCTGGTCCCAGAACTATGAGCCCATATCCACCCATCCGTGCTGTTCTCACCAAATCATAAGGTTCTGAAACTGGAAGCACAATCATCTGAAAAAAGAATGCACATATGAAACTTCCGTATGTTATAATTAGCACAAAATCACTCCCAACCTTTGGAGAACACGTATTTATGCATATGCCTCAACATCAATAGCAGCCTATAAAATCACACAACTATCTGAAATTTTAGCATTAAAAGCAGAAAACATGATAAAGATCTAACATAACTTAAGTGGCATAGGACAGATTAAGTGGTGATATCACATATTTATATCAGGACTTGCGTCTTATTAGAAAATCTACAAAGGGAGTGGGGAGGGTACAAGTACTTGAGTTCAGTATAATTTTATACAAAGACAATATGTTCCAGGGTGGTTCTGCTTGCTTTACATACAAAGCATAGCTTGATGCAATATGCATGCATCTTTCAAAGACATTGAGAAATCTGCAATAGTTACTGTGAAATTGCAATGAAAACAAACCCCAGAGGAGAAAAATAGAAAATTGAACAAAAGAACTCAACCTTTGGCCAACAACTTATCTCAGACGAGGATAAACCTTTGGACAACAATCTTCAATAGTGGAACTTTGCCCAGTTAATATCTTACAAATTTCAATATTGAATTCAAAGGAATAAGAAAGCATATCTATATAATGTCTATCTCAAGAGCAGATCAATTACAACCGGAAGGACCAAGAACTCTGATATAAGATTTTCGCTGCAACTCATTCTAACACAGAATGCTCATGTCGAACCAAACAAAAATTTTGAAAGGATATCTTTAGAATAAAAAATAAAAAAAATTGCAAAGACAGTCCTCAACACCGAAAGTGAGATAATCTAACACATGTCATAGAAGAATCAAACTTGTGTTTGTGTTGTTTGAAATGTAAATATAATAATTTCAAAAAAAAATGTAAATATAATACCAACAGATCACCTAAAACATCCCAATTTGAAATACCAACAAACCTTTGACTGATCTCCTTTCACAAAATTTCTAAACAGACCAAAATCAAATTTCTCAGGAAAACAAATTTGATACGTGACGCCTATTTTAGGGGAAATCGTTTGGAAACACAAAGACCCAGAAATGCATTTTGCGGAATCTGTTGGCTTAGCTACCCACCTGAGAAGACAAGTCGGCGGCAACGTAAATAATCGAAGAAGTGATGCTTTTCGTGAGAATAGGCCGGGACTTAACCTTCCCCAAGTACCAAGCAACCAACCCCACTTTAGAAACGGACGCCGTCGCTGTGGAAGAAGAGGAAGAAGAAGACGAAGAGAAAGTGGAGGTAAAAATAGAAGGCCGAGAGAGGCCGTTACACTCCTTTATGTTCCTGAAAATATTAGGAAACCCATAGTAACCTCTGTACTGCGTTGGTGTCTTGGATACTTGATGTCCAATGGTGGACCGTACCGTTGTCGGGGCGGTCATATGGGTTACCATTTGCCGTAAAACGGCAGATTTTCTGACCAAGAAAGCGTTCATTTTCGGCTCTGCTTCTTTCCGTCTCCAGCTGTCTAGAAATGGGGTGTGCGGGAAATTGGGGCTTGGTGGGGTTTTTCATATTTGGAGGTTTGGCTGCGTTACTTACATGACATGAAACTGAAGACTTCTCCAGGAGTATTGGTAGACCATTAGTTTGTTGACAAGTGTAACGCTTCCATTAACTCAGGGCCACGTCATCGCAAACTCTTACACGTTACATCTTTTAGTTACAGCTGTGCTTTTTTATGCAAGGCATTAAAGTTATTATATTTTATTATAAATAATTTTAAGTAATTATATATTATGGATTTGTTTTGCTTTTATTTTTATTAAAATTTCCGATCATATTTAAATTTAACGTACTAAAATAAATTTTAGGATAAAATTGAGTTTGAAATTAATTCGAAACTTAATTTTAAAAGTTCAATAACTTAATTTTTTAAAATGATATTATATTAATACAAACTTTAAAATAACCGATAAAATTACATCTTTGATCACAAGTTCGAATAACGGAAATAGTCTCGCAATTCAATTCACAAAGTTTTGGAGGCACCATGTGTTCTTGTAAAAGGGAAATGCCTACCAATGTCTAATGGAAAGTGGTGTGCCTACTTTCTGCTCATGTATGGCTAAGAAGAAGAGTAGCTTCATTTGTATGGTACAGCCACTGATTTGATCAACAAGGTAGAAATCTAGGGAATCTTTGTAATTACCCTGAGTCCATTTTTATCTGAATTCAAGCTTTGTTTATGAACAGCAGAATCCATTTCCCATTTCCAATAACATAATTTATCTGAAGAAAGCAACCGTAAGATTGCAGAGGTTCCTCATCCCTCTTATTTGCTTGCAAGCACAAGTTATACATGTAATTATACCCAATGGACTCCATATTCTTGGCAAGCCATTGTTAAGTAGCCTAATTAGAGTTAGGCGTATCGCATGTATGTCTCTAATGGGAGATTGATGGATGCATCTTTTTCGAGTGATTCAGGATTCTGAGTTTATCTTCAGCATCCGAAGTCATATGGTACGAGTCCCTTCAGCTCCGGTCCATTGAGCCTGTTGTTCACAAAACTGAAAAAACACCACAACCAAATGATAAGATACAAGGCCTAGAAGTTGGACATATCTATTACTACAACTTACTCTCATCATTCAAACATCTATCTCTATCTGTATTATATACAACTTTTTGATTGTAGTTGCAAGGAAGTCAATGTGGACTATTGCCTAGTTCTACATGCTTTTTCAGGAACATGTTCAGTTCAGATTTGTATTACAAGTTACACCTGTTTCTTGTAACCATTACACAACCTCTACTTATAATTACACACTTTTCACATATCCATTAATGGAGTAGTCCAATAACATGCAGAGAAAGACACCATGTTACTTTAACCATATGGAGAATATCATTATCAATTGAAAGCAGAAGCATACCTCTCCATCCGAAAACTGGCAAAAGGACCATCAACTGGAATTGTTCCACAGAGATCATTGTTCGATACATCACTGCAAACAAAAGTTTCCCAAATATAAGAATTCTGGAGAAAGAAGTAATCAAAGCAGAAGTTTGAAACTTTTCCCCTTATCTATACTCACAAAACTTTTAGGTTGCTGAGAGTGGCTAGCTCCCTTGGAATTGATCCTGTCAGCTTGTTGTTGTTCAACCGACTGTTTAATCAATTCAACCAAACAAAAGTAAGAACTTCATGCAATGTGAGTTTAGATGTGCTAACCTATTTTAGCAAATCATGACTTAAGTAACTTACAGGAATGTTAGTGATTTCAATTTGGCAAAAGATTTAGGTATCTTTCCTTCGAATTTGTTGCCATACAAATCCAAGCTAACCAAGTTCTTCAAATTGCCCAACTCCTTAGGAATTTTCCCAGTTATGTCATTATTATAAAGCTCCCTGCAGACCATTCAAGTTATTCGCAACCCAATTACTTGAAGAATCATATTGAAACACATGGACCAGTTTACATCCCTATGTCAAAGGTACAGAACTACTTCATATTGAAATTTTGGTATGTATATGAAGGCCTAGGACAGTTCAATCAGGGTTTGTCAATATGGAACTTGACTCTCTGAAGAACTGATTTCAAGATTGTCGCTACAGTGAGTCCTGAATACTGATTTCCAGTTTACGTCCCCAAGAGCTCAAAACAGAAACAGAGCATAAGTTCAAAACTAAAGCTGTATCTATTAACGTCTTCTTCCACACAAAATAAGCATAGAATAATTGGTTGCCATGACCAGCATTAGGGAAAAAAAGTTAAAAAGAGCAAAGAACATACAAGTATTTAAGATGCTTGAGCTGGCCAAGCTCTGGCCCCAAAGTCCCAGAAACATTAGAGTTCCCCAAATCCCTGCAAATCAGCCAGTCAAAATGACAGGACATCCATAATTAGATCGAGATACCAAGTTAAAGTTAGAGAGAGAGTCACTGAAAAAGAGAATTGAACAAACAATGAAACAAAGAGACAAGAGTTACTTACAAACGAATCACACGATTTTTAGCATCACAGGTGACATGGAACCAGGTGCAGGGATTGACCAGGGATGGGTCCCAGCTCTGCAACACGTTGGTTGGATCAGAAAGCGTTTTTCTCAGAGCATGCAAAGCATTTCCTGTACCCACACAAGTGGTGTGATGAGAAGAAGAAGTAGCGCCATAAACAGTAAACAACTAAATTGAGACTCCAAAACACAACCAACCACATGTTTTCTAACCAAGAAAAGTAACACCGACTTGAACAAAAAACAAAACCCAACTTAAATTCTAAGATGGTATCTGAAAAATGAGGGCACAAACACTAAACTTCAATTTTTTTCCCATTCTCTTTAACAATTAAAAATGGAGCCAAAAACAGAGAGAAGAGTAGAACTTGGATGCCAAAAGACCAAAACTTGATGAATGGAAATAGCTTACCTTCAGAATTTGTGGAGATGGAAGGAGAAAAATATAGGAAGAAAGAGACTAAGAACAAAAGAAAAAAAGAAGAAGAAGCCATCTTTGAGAAGGGAAGAGAGCCAATGGAAGAAGATGAGTAGTACTTGTAACAAAAACAGACAAAGAGATGATGGTTGGGTAGAAAAACTGGGTCCAGTTCTAAGTCAAAATGATGTGTAAGTTGTGGTAGACGTGTTCCAAGTGTTATCTGACTGTTTCCTACACAGAAAGAAAAGTGAAGCTTTTCGAAGGACAAGGGAAGGTGGAGGAGGAGGACAGGGGTTAGTCACGCCAATAGACATTGAGTCGTTGCCGCGTTTGAAAAGGACTCCCGCAAAATGCGATATTCAAAGTTCAAAGTTTGAGACTTTGGAAGCCACCTTTGATGACTAAGAATTATTGCACTTGATGTTTGTTTACTCGTAGGACCCAAAACCATGGCAACGAACATGATTTCACTTGTGAACCAAAACTAGGAATAGATTTCACATTCCTTGTCAAGTGGTTGAAACAGTTATGAAGATTCACATGTAAGGTTGCAGAAAAGAGGATCCAATTCACAAGTCTAAATATGGAGTCACGCATAATTGGCCAATAGAAATGAAGTCTCTTGTATGATAATAGCTTGAAGCGCATCTTTTCATGATGCAAACCAAAACCATATCCTTGTTTTGCACTTTCCCCAGTCATTTCTTGTATAGACATATGAGTAGGATGGCAATGAGTAGAGTTCGGTTCAGGTTTTACTCTACCTATATTCATATTCATTTTTTATGACTCAATTTATATTCATATCTATATCCATCGGTTTTTACGATTTACTACCCATATCCAAATCTATTGAGTTGTTCGAGTTTTTGGATATCCATCGGGTTGTATAACACATAAAAATATAACTTCTAAATAAAAAATATAAAGAGTAGATTTTTGCGAACGCTCCAAATCAA
>JANZLF010000221.1:39301096-39313365 GCA_026546835.1 Erythroxylum foetidum
GTCTTACATTTATATGCTAGCCGGTGTAGTTGAGATTCACCCCAAACTCTTGGATTAATGCTATTGATATTGCCTTTGTTTCAAAAAAAAAAAAAAGCATTTCACGTAAAATCTCTCAAAGTAATAATTATGCATCTTATTATCGATTGTCACATCTTTTTCATCAACTAGCAATATATATATATATTAATCAGAGAACTTATGTGGTTAAATTTTTTGTTTTAATTTCTATATTTTAAAACTTTTACCTGTTCATAGTAGTGTTTAATTATTATATAAATATTTTCATTATATTATATTAATTTTTGTTTATTTATAACTCCAAAATGGTATTATATTAGAATTTAATAATTTTAGTATTATGTCATTTCGAGTAAAAACATATAAAAATTAATAAGATAGGATGGAAAATTTGTATGATAATTAAACTATCATATGATTGAGTGATAATTTTTAAAATATGAAGGATGAAATTAAAAATAAAGCCAAATTACAAAGATTTCTAGTGTGTCTATTGAAAAAAAGAGATTATGTTTAACTTGTTAATGTTTAAATTGCAAGTCAATTCAACATATATTCAACTATAATATTTGTTATAATAACAAATAAATTGAATGCGAAAGAAATTGAAGTACCTCTTGCCATTAATGTTTTTTCTTAGAAAGTTTGTGTTTTTGGAATTCTTCTAAGCTCTTAGTTTCAAAATTGCTGATGTATATTTTCATAAGAAAAAAGGAGCTTATGACCTAAAAATTTGCAAAAAAAAATTTATCTCAAGCGCATTGACATTTACCACAAAAATAGGAAATTAATATTTACTAATTACCTAACAATGGATCGTTTATGAGTATTAAATCTAGCCAGAATTTGGACAAAATATATTTCATATTCTCCGACCTTGATTTATACATTCAACTTGGTATCAAATCCAAATCTGATCCAAATATAACATATGAATCATCACGATAGGTCCTCTAATAATTTAATATTATCTTCCATGTATTACAATATACTATATTTTGTATTAAGCCAAATATGATAACATTACTTAATAAATAATCCTTATGTCTACTCCAGGTCCAAAATAATCAATTTTCTTAAAATTCAATAACGTGCAATATAATATGAGAAAATAATATAAAAATTTCACAAATACGACACAGCCCATACAATGCAAACTATACGATGAACCTAATATTATTCTAACAACATGATCCCTGGACTTCATTGGTGACATGCATTTTATTAAAGGATAACTATCATCAATTCAATGCTAACGTATTCAATGGCTACTTTATTTTCCTTAACACTTTCCCTTATAAATAAAAACTTAATGTCTATGTGTTTACTCCGACTATCACTTTTGCTATTTTTAGCCACAAAAATAGTAACTAAATTGTCATAATACATTCTCAATTGCCTATAAATGGAATCCACAAATCTAAGCCCATATATAAAATTCTTTAGCCACATATCATACGATGTTGTCTCAAAATAAGAAATAAATTCAACCTCTATAGTAGAAATAGCGGCCAAAGACTGATTGACACTCCTTCAAGATATGACTTTATGGGCAAACATGAAGTTATAACCTGATGTTGATTTCCGTGAATCAATAATCCTAGAAAAATTTAAATCTAGGTACCCTATAACTTCCAGATTGTCAGTCAGTCTATTCATAAGCATATACCTTAATACTTTCTTTGTAGCTCTCCAGTGATCTAATCTTGGGTCACTCTAATATTAGCTGAACATTTCAACAACAAATGCAATGTTAGGTCTTGTACAAATCTATGCGTATATCAGGCTTTTAACTACAAAAGCATATGGAATGATTTTCATTTGTTCCGTTTCAAAATCATTTTTTGGCATTGGTCCAAATTGAACTTATCACCTTTCATAACAATGATATAAGACACATCACCCATATCTTTCATTTCAAAATCCTTAAAGAGAAATTGTTTCATGTTATGTAACAAATGCCTATCATTAGTTGCAAGTAATATATCATCAAGGTATAGTACAAGAAACAAAATTTGCTCCTACTAACCTCCTAGTATATACATTGATCCATGATATTTTCTTCAAAACCAATTGATGAGATAACATCATGGAATTTCAAGTGTCATCGGTAAAGTGTTTGTTTCAATCCATATATGGATCTTTTAACTTTGCAAATCAAACATTCACTTTTACTAGAGGAGAATCCTTCTGGTTGTTTCATGTAAACCTCTTTATCTAGGTCACCATTTAAGAAAGTTATTTTCACATCTATTTGATGCAATTTTATATCAAAATAAGCAACTAATGCCAAAATTATCCGAAGTGAATCTTTTCTAGACATAAGAGAAAATGTATCTTTGTAATTGATTCATTCTTTGAGTGAATCCTTAGCAACAAGACTTGCCTTATATCTTTCAATGTTGTCTGATGAGTCTTTCTTTGTTTTAAATACCCATTTGTAGCCTATGAGTTTTGCTCTTTTAGGTAACTCAACAAGATCCCAAACATCGTTATTTTTCATAGAATTAATTTCTTCCTTAATGACATTATTCCATAACTTTCATTCTTTGTAACTCTTGGCTTATGAAAAGATTTCAGAATCATTATCGAATCCTATATTGTAGATAGATTCTTTTAGGTATACAACAGAATCATTAGTAATAACTTATTTCCTTGTTATAGTAATTCTCCTTAATGTTGCACCAACATCCTCCTGTAGAATCTATTGTTCAATTGGTTGTTGAATACTTTCAGGTAATTCCTGAATAATGGGATCGATTGAATTATCAGTAACTTTTGGAATTTCTTGATTGTCATTTATGTTGATCGAAGTTTGTTGAATTTCAACAGTTGGTTGTACAATGTCTATTTGAACCCGAGGAGTGTTGTGAATGATAATCTTGAAATCGATCGCTCCCACTAATCAAATAATTCTAAATTTTTTTTGCATTTTTTGATTTCGCAATTCTAATGTAATGTGGTGGACAATAGAACCTATATCATTTAGACCTTTCAACATATCCAATGAAATACCAACTTATAATCCTTAGATCCAATTTTTTCTCTTGTGGATTATAAATTCTTATTTCAAACTGACATTCTTAAACGTGTATAACTGACATCCTCAAACGTGTATATGTCGTAAACTTAGTTTCTAACTTTTAAATAACTCAAATGACATCTTTAGAATAGCCTTGGTTGGTACCCAATTTAATATATACATTGCCATATGCAGTCTTAAGAGCTTTAATCCACAATGATTTAGGAATTTTGGAGCTACTCAACATTTTCCATACTATGTCCAATAATATTTAGTTTCTTCTTTCTATCACACCATTCTGGTCTGAAGATCTAGACATAGTGTATTGGGCTACTATCTTATTTTCTTGAAGATGCCTCGTAACTGGACTGGTGTTTGTCCACCTTTAGTATATCTACCATAATATTCCTTACCTTTATCAAACCTCATGATCCTAATTTGCTTACCGTATTGTTTCTCTACTTCAACTGTGAATATTTTGAAGGCATTCAGTGGTTCATTCTTGTTATGAAGCAAGTAAAGATACATATATTGTGAGTAATCATCTATAAATAAGATGAAGTATTTCTAAACATACAAGTCCATATCTGAACTATAAATATCTTTACGTATGATCTATAATATGTCTGAACTTCTCTTGGAACCTTTCTTTAATTTGTTGGTCTACTTTCCCTTTACGTAATACATACAAGTTTCAAAATCAATAAAATCCAAAGTACAAAGTACTCCATCATTAATCAATCTTTTAATTTGTTTTATGGAGATATGTCTTAATCTCTTGCGCCACAACATAAAAGAATTTTTATTCATAACACAATGTTCTGTTCTAGCATCAACATAATAGGTATTATCTTGTACTTAAAGTGGAAAATACTAACAAATAATATACCATTCCTAATAAATTCAAATTTATAATTTAACTTTAAAAATTCATCTAAAAATATAATGAATATCCATAAGATACAAATCTTGAAACTAAAATCAATTTTCTTGAAAAATTGGGAATATAAAATGTCTTTTCCAATTTTAAATCAAAACTAGTATATAAAATTAAATTGCAATCCCCAATAGTCTCCACACATGAATGCATCTCATTTTCGAATAAGATATACTACTCACTTCTCATTAGCTTCCTTGAGTTTTGCAAATCCTACAACTCATTTGTAATATTGATTATACAACCATAATCAATCCACTATAAATCATGACAAACTTCAGCCATATTAGATTCAAACCAAACCAGTGAGATTACATTACCTTATTTTTGCAAGTTATTCTTATGTTTGACACAATCATTTTTCATATTTCCTTTTTTCTTACAAAGGAAGCACTTGGATTCCTTCAAAGCAAACCAATGAGATTAGATTATCTTTATTTTCAAGTCATTCATGGTAGGTATTTGACCTTTTCCCGTTGAGTTGGTTTGATTTTCCTTTTTTTTCTTGAACAATTAGACGTGCACTCTGTGAACTATCTACCTATTCCGTCAACAATCTCCTTTCTTCTTCAACCCACATGATCATTAATTCATTTATTGACTACTTATTCTTATGCGTATTATAAGAGATTTTAAAGGGCCAGTATGGTGGAGGAAGAGTGTTTAAAATATAATGCACGAGAAAAGAATCAGACATCTCAACCTCAAGTTTCTTGAATTGAGCCGCAATGTCCCTCATCTTCATGATGTGGTCCCACACATCTCGAACATTTATGAATCTTGTATATACAAATTTCATAATCAGGGTGCTTGCAAATGCTTTCTCTAAAGTTTCAAATTGCTCATCATTAACTTTCAATAAAGCACATACATTATCATGCTATTTTGCATAACCATGAATGCTATAAAAAATGGTTTTGATGAGCATCACTCTTAGGTGATTAGATTACTCCCAACGTTCATAAAAAGCAATTTAAGTTGTAATGTTGACCTCAATTACTTTAGGTGGTTCATCCTTTCATATAGCATAATCTATGTCCAAATCTTATAGTTTTTGTCCCTCAATTTGGGAACTTCACAACTTATATCAAAGAAACTATCAATTTGAATAGCTGCATAATTTAGACATACATGTTACTTATCAATAAATTGAGACTAACAAACTATATGTATGCTGTACCAATGTAAACATATCTTAAAAGACATAAATCAAATGACATAAAAATTATTTACAGGCTAAATTTTTAATTAAAACATATTTATGTTAAAGTTTGTGATACAACTATCAAATTATATTCCAATTCCTAATATTTGTAGGAAAATTTAAAAAAAATTGAAATTTTATCCTAATTAATCATTCATATAATAAAACCTCACGTGTGATAAAATTTATTATACTAAAATAATTAACTACAATTAAATGTCTCAACTCTTTATGTGATTAAGTACATAACTATATACTTTTATATAATTAAGGTTGCCTTGGCTAAGTCTAAATAATTAATCACTAAATATTTTATCCAAAATTCCATTCACAATGCAAAATATAGACATAATAATTATATGAATAAAAATTGGTAACCAAATTCATGTTGAACGTGTTGTTCGAATACAATATCAACACATAGTATATCAGGATATCACCTTCAGTTCAATTAGAAGAGGCTCAAACATTTGCACATGTTCAAGCCTTTGCAGCTACATTAGAATATTGTTTTTAATAAACAAACAATACAATGTTGTTTGGTGAGAAGGGTCTTTTGCAACTTTCAGCAGGGTCATAACGACCCAATTCGTGACCCGCCAAATGCCAAACAAAACTAAATCAAAATACACCACAAAAATTAATTTTTAAAATGTAAGAACACTTCTAAAACACTTAATAGAAGATTTGTTTTCTTTTAATTGAAAGAAAAACTTCCAAAAACAACATTAAATGCAAAATTTTGAATTTGAATTTTTTTCCAAAATTTGAAATTCTAAAAAATTAAAACAAGGCAGAGGTTATTGTGCTCTGATACTAAATATAAGTCAATTTTCAACATATATTTAATAGTAATATATATTATAGTAACAAATAAACTAAATGCGAAAGAAATCGGTGTGCCTCTTGCCATTGATTCTTTTAAAGTTCGTGCTTTTCGAATTCTTATAAGCTCTCAATTCTAAAATCGATGGTGTATATTTTTAGAAACAATACAAAAAAATTACAAATTACTGATGGACAAATTATCATATTAAATTGCCAATTTTTCATTGATAAAATTGTCAAAAAATGGTTTTTTGCGGCGGACAAAATATTTATCGATAAAGTTGGAGAAAAATTATCCCTGAGAATTTGACGATGGAATAGTAAAGTTCGTTGTAAAAATAGGTGGCAATAGTTGGCATGAAAGATAAGCGTCGATAAATTACTGTCAGAAGCAATTTTTGTCAGTAAATTACAAATGAAAATTGTTTCTGTTGATATTTTCATTTTTTATTCAAATGAAAACGATGTCGTTTGGTGTGGTTTCAGCTTAAACCTACCCGAAAACCCCCTCCCTCCCCTGCGTCATTTTGTCTTCTTGTTTTGTTCTTTATCGTCGTTGATCTTTTCTCTGTAGATTATCGTCCATCATCCATCGTCCTTTGCTCTCGTCCATCGTCCATCTTCCATTGTCTTCAGTTAAGTCAAGGTTAGTCGTTCATGGTGCTTTGCTCTTGGGTTTATTTTGTCTGCGAAAAAGTTTGTTATTAAATGCTTATATATATGAACGTCGATTTTGTTTTCATGGAATGTGGGTATTCTATCTTTTTTGAGCTGTGGTTGGTTCATTTGTTATTTAAACGTGTTTATGTTGGTGAATAATGGAAAAATGTAATGGTTTTGTTATTAGTTAAAGACGAATTCAATTTGCCTATTATTTATTCGATTATATGTCTCTTAGGGATATTAGTGAGACTTGGTTAATGCCTAGAATGAATATTAGCTGTTGGAATCTAAAGAAAATGCCTAAAGTAGTTCCATAAGACTTGAAATGGAATTAAATGAAATGCCTATAGGTAGTTCTTAGGGCTTAAAACTAAACTAAAATGAAGCGGGATCCCTATAATGAATATTGGGGTTGTAAAATGGGATCAAAATTACCCTTAATTTTTTGGTTCATGAAAGCAGATCATAATCACTACTTAAGTTCTATCTAAAATTGAAGAAGTTCTTAAATCATTTTAAGACCACATATTTTCTTGTTTTATCTTTGTGAATCTTTTTCCAATGTTGTTCATCATTATATTAATTCAACAATACCCTCTTATACCATCCCTTCAAGTACCATTCTAGAAGTTAAGTGTTCCTAAAATCCCATGGCTAAATGTATCAAGTCTAATCCTAATAACAATGTATGACACGTCCTTTATCAAAGATCTATAATGTACTCCCCTTTAAAGACCTTTAAGGTTGAAATTTCTAAGAGTGATACTAGTCTAAGCTAAAGTCCTTTAATTATTTTGAATAAAACATGAACTCCTCTTTACCTCTCCCTCAAAAGTTTATGATACTAAATAAGGTCCTAAACATATAAACATCACAGTATAATTGGATCAGTGTAATATAACCTTTTAAAACTATATTCATAAGCTCTACAAGGCTTAAGTATCTAAGCAAAAAGGTAACAAAGATCTAATCAAGATTAAGGAACATTTAGTTCAAAGGTTTTAAATTGCAACTTTAATCATCATAAAATTAAGTTGCTCAAGGAGGCATATGAGATTTGGAAAATCTGAATCAAATTAGGTCCTAGTTTAACTTTGTTAATCGATGAAATCACTCAAAAGATAAATATTGTCATTTATAAGTACTTATAATATATTTTTTTCCTTTTTTTAGAAATAAGTTTTTAGGATCCAAAATTTGATGTTGTAATTTACAATGTATAGGAGAGGCGAACTCGTACACGTTATAGAGACTTTCTTGCTTCGATACACAAAAATGGTGTACATCCACCATATATATATAAAGAAATATGGAGTTGTTGGCAGTAGTATTGGGCATCACCCTATGCAATATCTATTTCAAAGCACAATTCTACCAACAAATGTGGAGGACCAAACAGAAAGAGTTTACCCGTATACATTGGAAGATCTTTGACCCACCAAGAGCATACACTTCAACTTGTAAGTATCACAGATTTATATTATTATTTTTGTACTTTGGTATATGAAATTTGATTTCAATGTAATTTGATGTATGAAAATTAAAATGAAAATTTACGTGCATTAAGAAAAATCATAATGTTATAAATTTATGATGTCAATAATGACTGTATTGTTGAGATAATTTTTTTTATCTAATAAGATTAAATATCATAAAAATAGAAAAAATTTTGTTGAAATTTTTGTAAATTATAGTTTACTTATAACAATTTATTTTGATGCAAGAAAAGCCTATGGGTAGGAAGCCTACACCATGCCAGCTCTTTTTGCACACTCACACCAATAAGCATGATAGTTTGATCTTTGTCAACACTTGATGCAAACAACTTCATGTATGTAAAATTTATACATTAATATTAATTCTTAAAAAATATCACTTATTAACATAAACAATTATAATGATAGGACCAAACATAAGAAAGCATTGAACGACAGTCTCTAATTTTGAAACTATTGATGACAGCCAGGCATATCTTAATGCAGTTGGTGCTAGGGACCGTCAGATTTGTAAGGGTTGAAGTCATTAAAACTAAAAAAATTAAACCAACAATAACTCGAAGAATCTTGTCATGCAACCTATTCGTATACTAAAAAGCACATAATGAAATCATGTACACCATTATACCTCGAACTTGTTCTCCAAACTAAATAAAAGATCTCACAACTATGTCTCCTTCCTCACGGTTGTCTTTTCTTGCTCATAGTTGTGTCTCCTTTGCACCAAGAGAGATGCACTCCAAGGTATCCACTAAAGATCAATTAGAAGACCCAAAGGTTCCAAAAGCTAGATGGTGCTTCAATGGGCTATCGTTGATCATAAGATCCCCAAAAATAAACCATTTAACTGAGGATTTATTACTTAATACATGAGATAAATGATAAAGCTTTTGGTTCTTGTTAGATGGAAGAAGATAATCGCAAGTTTGGAAGAAGACAAAAGAGAAAAATGAAAAGTTGAAACCGTGGAGAGAGGAAGATGAAAAAAAAATAGCAGGTCTTTTTCAAAAGCTAGAAAAATGAAAATCCCTCTTACTTTTTGACAAAACTAGGGTTAAAAGGGTTTCTTGAAAAAAGTCTCAAATGCCCTTGTTTAAAATAAGCAAGGGAACAAAGCATAAGGTTAAAATTCGCAAGGGTTTAAGCATATCCTTATATTCTTTGCATGGACAACCCATTTCCTTATAAATTTGGCATTGTAAATTTCATTTAATAGCCATTTTGTCGCTTCGCCAGTTTACCACCTAATCTCATGCTTCAAAATAATTAAGCATTTTACCCAATTGTCATATAATTATACCATACAATTATATATATGTATCATTTTATTGAGCAATAAATTTATAGGAGATGTCATACATATCAAATAATTTTATCTAGGATTAAATTTATTATCTAATAACATTTATTCTAATACCAAATGTCAACCAAAATATTCTTAACACTTAAAATTGATTTTATCACCATATTCTTATCTCCATTTGATTTACTATAATAATTTCCTTTTTCTAATCAAATCCTTTCTAGTGTGACCCATTGGGATCCATGTCATGTTGACAAGAGAATTAAAACCCCTTTTAATTCTATACATCATAAGCGACATCAAGCAAAATACATTATAATTACTCAAATGACATAGATGATAAGTATCATAAACAAATCACGATCTCGAAACAAAATTGTCCATGTCAATTTTCTTGTCTCATAATATCCTGAATAAATGCAAGATTAGAATTTGTCATTCCTACCAATTTATTCCTTCTTGATTTCTAAAGTAAATCGTAAATATGATTAACTCCTTAATCATATTGGATGCATACAATATTACTTTATCAAGGGCCCATAGATATTATCGCTCATATCTTATACAAGGGACAATAGTATTCTTGATGAATATATATCCTCCATACAAGTCATACATACTGTGACATTATCTGTATAGTTACCTGTTACGGTTAGTGTTGGACAATACTAACAAATAGACATTTCTCATGTAAGGAAATGAACATCTCATACCATAGAATTCGCCACATGTATGAAACATTAATGACATAAATACAATTATAATAATGTTCCATTTAAGGTCTATCAAATAGCATAATCTTCATTATGTATCTTTGTGATTAAACCGATAACTCCTTATCGAATAGCTTGTAGAACATCACCATCATTTAATCCACACGCTAATCTTTTAGTGGTCAATTAATAATCCATGTTAATCAACAAGATTAGCCACATTTCAGAGTAATCATTATTTACATTACAGAGTTATACAATTCGAGTCCTCAACTCGAATAATCCGTAAATAATGAAAACTCATAGAACAAAATGATATAAACCATCAAATTCATAAACATAACTGTTAGAATATAACAACCTAATAATTGGCTTTTAGATCATAACACTAATAGGGACCACCGTGGAACGATTTTCGGCTTAGGTTCATTTGCAAACACATATTATTTGTAATCCTCCACATCTACTACAACTGGATCTAGTAGGCGATCCACATCAAATGAGAAAGTCCTTTAGTTTGAGAGCACAGTAGAGAGGCTGATGAATGCATAACCCAGTTCTGTAATGAGGTGGATGAGTTGAAGGGTGAGGACATAACTTCATCACAGCAGTCAGAGCATCTGCTTTTACTACCTACATAACTTCTGGATAAGTGAATGTATTTGATAGGCTACTACTCTTAAGATTTTATATAAATTCTAGTTATTTTTAAGATACTTATTCGTATACATTATAATTTTTTATTATACTATTAAGGATAATGTTTACATTTATTAATCAATGTTATATTATTTACAAAATTATATGTACAAAAAATCATAAGATTAACAACATAAAACTTGGGTAGGAAGTAAGAAATGACGGTAGAAGTTTATCATAATTAAATTTTCCGACGAAATATATCATTCTAAGGGTAAGTTACCGATGGAATATATCACTCTGTCGCTAAGTTAGCCACAAAATATATTTTTTTTTTCAGTAAAAGTGTAGCGACGGAATGTTGTATGTCTATCAGTAAATTTAGCGACGGATTTACAACTTATCGTTGATAAATTCACTGACGGAATATTGTGATTCCATCAGAAAATTAGCGACAGATCTATAACTTATCGTCAGTAAATTCACTGATGGAATATTGTGATTCTATCAAAAAATTAGCGACGGAATTTATACAAAATTATATCGCTAAATTTACTGACAGATATACAAATTTCTATCGCTAAATTTGCGTTGGATTCATTATATTTATTGCTAAATTTTATCTACGGTTGTTTCTTCGATGACTCTTTTCGTCGGTAATTTCCATCGCCAAATTTATTTTCTGTTGGTAATTTCTGTCACTAAAACCTATTTTCCTTGTAGTGAAGGAACAAAGGCGCAAGGACCCAAAAATTTGCAAAAAAAATTATATCAATGTGCTCCTATCAAGCATATTTACACTGCGTTTGGTTACTATCTCTCATATGCAGAGACGGAACGAGACAAAAATTTGAAGACAGAAAAGAACATAAATTGGAGACAATGAGGTGTGTAGTTGTGATAAACAAAATAGATAAAACTGTCTCCGTCTCGAGGACAGAATTGTGTTTGGTTGCAGTTGACAGAACATAAAAATAATATCAATGACAAAAATACCCCTTGCAGTATAATATGATTGGAAATATGTAATTCATTGATTATTTTAAAACGAATGATTTATATTAGTAAAAAAGTTAACAAATAATAATAACAATAACAATAAGAAATTAATTTCGTATAATAATAATAATAAATATAAATAAATAAATAAATAAATAATTGAAGAGAAAGAGGAAGAAAATTAATAATAATAAGGAATTTAATAATCACAATAATAATAAGAAAATTAATGATGAATAATAATGATTATAAAATAATAATAAGAAAATTAATTTTGTATAATAATAAAAATAATAAAACCAACAACAACAACAATAATAATAATTACAAAATTTATAATAATAATTAATAATAACAACAATGGCAATAATTAATAATAATAATAACAATAAGTAGTAGTAGTAGTACTAGTAGTAGTAGTAGTAGTAATAATAATAATAACAA
>JANZLF010000221.1:39319547-39337988 GCA_026546835.1 Erythroxylum foetidum
GATTTTTAAAATATTACTATAAAGAGTATTTTCTTCTCACAACTGAGAAATCAAGGAACAAAAAGACTATTAAAATCTAAAAGTGATTACAAATTATTTAAAGTGATAGATGGAAATAGAAATATGAATTTGACTTAATTTACACAAATTTTAAAAAGTTAATCATTAAATTAACATTTTAAAATATTTAATGTTAAATTAAAATTTTCAAAAAGTACATACTTTTAAGTTTGTTATCTCTAATTATATTATATTAATTACTTTTATATAAACCCGATATTTAGGTTCCTTTTATATCAATATTTAGTATATAACATTATTATCATTTGCATATTGTGCTTAATTCAATTCACTTTAATCTAAAATTAATAAGTCAAATTTAAATTAATTATTTTTATCTAATTTTAAATTTTAAGAGAATAATATAAACAATTTTTAAATAATAATATTTTAATTTAATATATTAAAATTTAAAAGTTTAAAAATTAAAATAACACAAAATTTATATCTTCTTAAATTAGAAATTAAATCGATATCATTTTAACATACTCGATTTTATGTTAAGCTTGTTGGTGTTACATTTGAGGAAAAACTACTAGTGTGATTTGACTAAATTCATTCTCAAGCTTTCCTTTAGTGACATTTTAGTGATCTCTCGAGTTCTTCTGTTAACTCTTAATAATCCAAAAGGATCTTGAGAAGTTTTTAATCAAACTCTTAATAATCCAAAAGGATCTTGAGAAGTTTTTAATCAAACTCATTTATCATTGAGAAATTGTATTGAAAAAAGTTTCAGTTTTCTTTAGGCACAACAGAAGATATCAAAGAAAATGTTGGTGTTGACTTCTTTTGCTCTTTTTAAATTTTTATGAAAATATTAAAAGCTATAAACAACTAATAGTCACGTCTTTATAAATTATTTTTTTAAGTTATATCTTATAAGTTCTTTTACATATAAATAATTAATACTAAATATCTTATTTTATCAAACATTATTAAATAAACCGCTGATAGCTATATTAATCGCCTATTAGATAATAATTAATAGAATCAACCAATAGTTATTAGCTAATACAATTCGCTGATTGCTGCATAAGAACTTAATATAAGAATAGTAAAAAGCTTGCATTAAATTAATTGATGTATACCCATTGACCAATGCGTATAACCACTTACCAAGTCCAAGTCTTCAACATTTTAAAAAATATCGCGATATTTGCCGAAAAGGGCACTACAAAAATAAAAAGATGCAAAGAGGTGGCTTTTGTAATTTAAAATTACAATCTTTCGGTAAAAAAATAATCTTGAGGGACTGAAAATATAAAAAAGGAAAATTAGTTCTCTTTCCCACTTGTGTAGAGTCCAATTCATTCCAAGTCAACATGACAACATCAGAGTTCAAACACCAGATTTATCTAATTACGCGGTTTTAACAAAATCAAGTTTACATTAGACAGCTTAGCTGTCTCTTTTTTTTTTAACACGAGGTATTTTCAGAAAATTTCAACTATAAGAAATTATCTTTAAGTCATTTATATTTAAATTAATTCTTACTCAAATAAAATAGGTCCTTTGTGAAAGATAAAATTCTGACTCTAAATTTTAAACAGCTACATCTGTAAGGACGAATTTGAACCTATGATTTGACTTAATCTAAAAGAAACCCTTTTATCTGGTGTTTCTTTTAATATTGAAAAATATAATTAAAAAAATAAAAAAAAGCCATAGGTTACTTGAACCGCGTAGAGTACACAGTAAATAAAGCCTACAACTTTCCTTTCCATCATTCTTCTTCTTCTTCGTCTTCGTCTCCTCCTTCACGCGGCATTTCTTCCTTTTCCTGTATCTTTCTCTTCTTCTTCTTATTATCTACACAGATAGAGACTCCTAACCTTATACGAAACGTGGGTTGTTGGCTTTATCAATGATGTTGAGAACGTGTTGCCGGCCGTTGGAGCGCTGCTTTGGGAGGGTGGCTGGTGGTGTTGGCGGCGGAGGCAGCGGTGGGGATGGACTCATGTGGCATACGGATTTGAGAGCACACGCGTCCGGAGACTACTCGATCGCGGTGGTTCAGGCCAACTCCAATTTGGAGGATCAGAGTCAGGTGTTTACGTCTCCTTCTGCGACTTATGTCGGGGTTTATGATGGTCATGGTGGGCCTGAAGCTTCTCGCTTCGTCAACAAGCACTTGTTTCCTTATATGCACAGTATGTGTTCGTTTCCCTCTTTCTTGTTATATGTTTATTATTTATTTGGGATTTGCTTGTCATCTGCTTTTGTTTTGATCATGTTTGAAAGGTGAGATTTTTAACGAGTGGGATGGTTTTCCGACCCTTTTCTTGGGTTCAGGTTTCAGTTTTGTGGTTTTCATGGACCATGCTTGAGGTATTAATTCTAGAAACGAGTGAGAAGCATTCTTCTTTATTCGTTGTATTGTATTTGTCAGTTTTCAGGAGTTGAGTATTTCAGAAATAAGTAGTTAGCGAATGGGAACTAGAGTGAATGCGGTGAACAGCTTTCAAGTTCATCAATTTGGAGGTTTATCCCGCTTTTTACTTTGTTGCAAATAGGGATGCAAAAGGGGCGGAATTTTTTTATAATTTGGCTGTCATCTCTTTGAACCATTTTCACCTTTGAATATAATAGTTATGTGTTTATGACAGTTTTGCATCTCTGTCTTTATTGATTTTATTTTGTCTTAATTGTAGAATTTGCAATTGAACAAGGGGGATTATCAGCAGATGTTATAAAGAAGGCATTTAATGCAACCGAAGAGGACTTTTGTCATTTGGTAAAGCGGTCATTGCCAGTACAGCCACAAATTGCTTCAGTCGGATCATGTTGTTTAGTTGGTGCTATATCAGATAATGTACTGTATGTTGCGAACCTTGGGGACTCGAGGGCAGTACTGGGTAGGAGAGCTCATGAGAATAAGAAAAAACGGGTTGTTCCAGAAAGGCTGTCAACTGATCATAATGTTTCTGTGGAGGAAGTGAGGAAGGAGGTTGAGGCGCTTCATCCTGATGATTCCCATGTTGTAGTTTATACGCGCGGAGTTTGGCGGATAAAGGGCATCATCCAGGTAGAACAGGTTTCTTCTTTCCAAGCTGATTTCAAAGTCTGCCTTTCTAATTATATTGCAGGAATTTGATCGATTAATGGTCGTGTTGGAGGAAACAGTTGTAAAAACCTTCAGTTTTCTTTCTTCAGGTATCAAGATCTATAGGGGATGTCTATCTTAAGAAGCCTGAATTCAACAGAGACCCCATATTTCAGCAATTTGGAAACCCTGTTCCTTTGAAACGTCCTGTAATGACAGCAGAACCCTCAATCCTGATCAGAAAGCTCAGGCCACAAGACTTGTTCTTGATTTTTGCTTCAGATGGTCTTTGGGAACAATTGAGTGATGAAACAGCAGTTAACATCGTTTTCAAAAACCCAAGAGCTGTAAGTCTTTGACTTTGACTTCAAATCCTTTTATCACTTGTGGTCACAGGTTTAAAGTTGGAGAAACTTTGAACTTTGAAATTAGGCAAGTTGAATCTTGAAGCTGTACAGCGGAGACATATTTCGCAGTCCTGTTATAAGTAGGACATTAAAAACTTTAGGTAGAATCATATAATAGTTTCAATTGTACTGGAAGTATAGCACATGGCTTCGATCTTTCAACCTGCAGTTAGTCTTTAGACATGGGACAGGTTCAAATGTTTTAACAATTCCATTGTTTGATTTCATGCTTGCAGGGGATTGCGAAGAGATTAGTGAGTGCTGCTCTTCAGGAAGCAGCAAAGAAAAGAGAGATGAGATATAATGACATGAAGAAAATTGAAAAAGGAATTAGACGTCATTTTCATGATGATATCACAGTGATAGTAATTTACCTTGATCACCAAAAAATCTCCCCGGATGTTACACAGAAGAACAATGGAATTGGATGCACAACTGCTCCTGTTGATATTTTCTCCCTTAATACAGATCAATCCGAGGAGAATCTGCTTCATTCAATCACTTGAACCAAGAAAAATATTCTAAGGGGCTACGTCTGACAATTTGTTTATCGCTTACATTGTGTTCTTAGTCCCACATATGGGGGGGTTGCATATAGCTGAACATATGGGATTCACGAAAGAATTGAACACACTTTTGTAGATAAGTGATTGCTTGATTGGTGGATGCTGACGAAAACGACTTGCAAAGACTTTTTCCAAAGTGAAAATCTTCCCCCATTTTGTTGCCGGTTCAGATACTCTTTTCCAAAACTTGGGACTTCCTGTCTTTCGTGCACTGCATGTTCCACTACATGTAATGTTTGTCGGCTACATGAAAATTTCCTGATTAGTTAATTAATGAGTCTGGATATTTTATCTCATGATTTTGCGTAAATGAATGGCTGAGATATGTTTAAATAAATGGCTAAAATTTATAGAATAAAATAAGATATTAAGTGGAAACTTAATTCATGATGACCCTACTTAAGGGAAGGAGATCGTCTGTTACACGTTTCTTGTGCCATCCCTATTCTGACTTCTTCCATCCACATGTTTTACACTGTCCCATTTATTTATTGCGAAACATGTGAATGGAAGTAATTGACACAGGATCTCAAGCCCTACTGAAGTTACTGTTAACATGGACGGCAAGCAGAGAGGAGATAAATGCTCATGACTAAATACAGTCGCCAGTTTCTATATTTTCAGTTGATATTGGCCAACTTTAGTATTGCCCATAGTTTGATTTTCGGCTTGAAGGCTAACACAATCTGATTAGATTGTCAAACATGGAATGCTTCGTAAACTCTATTATAGTTGTATGGATACTACTTTCTATGCAAATTCTAGTGGCCCTAAACCTGCATTATTATAGAAGGTTTATCTGTTCAATAAGGACTGTATGACAGACAATATAATATACCATACTTTCAAGTCAAAATGAGACTTTCAAACATATAGAACGTATTCAAGAATGGGATTAGGTGTATCAATATTAAAACAACTTTTTAAATAGCATTTCAACCAAATGCCCTGAAGGGCTTGTAGACCAACCAAACCTTGCGTACTATCTCAGAGAATGGCTTTTTGATGAGGTTGGCAAAGTAAACCAAAATATAGAGTACAACCAAATCCATCCATGGAAAAGCCAAGGCATTTTGCTTGCATGAAACCTTGTACTACATAGAAACTTGGCCATGACAGAGCAGCATATACATCCTAACTGAAATTTAGGATCTTCAAAACAAAATAGCAGTTAATAAGGGTTTCATTCAAAATACCCACCCTGAACAAAATCCCAAAAAAGAAACTTCGAAGATTAACACTAGGTCTTTCAAAGCAAGTGCCAAAATAGGGGTCTCAACAACAAACGCTTTAAACAGCATTGTGCCTTCCTCACCACATTCTCCCACAAAATGACGGCCCTAGCCCAAAAGTCAAATCCACAGTTTCTGACTCCGTTCCCAACTAGCTTCACTTGAGGAAGTGTGGACTAATCAACCCTGCAATCTCAAGAAATCCAACCTGGTCCTTGCCATCAAAAATCTTCTTCAGCTTCTCATCACAGATTATGATCTTTTTGTTATTAGGGTCCTGATGAGTAAGAAGAGGGTGAAAATAAGTACGAGTCAAATGTATAACATGGCATTGCTAAGAGTAAGAGTCAAATTCATAATATGGCATTGCCTCCATTGACGTAAGCATAATCTTAAAATTTACAAAGAAAACAATCATCTGGGGAAAGATACGTGCAAATGCTATATATAGATCCCAACGAGTTGCTAGTTTCCTAGTCTTAATAACAATTATGATTGTGAAAACAAGAAGCAAAGAATTTCTAGAACATGACAATATCCCTCCACTACTTCCGCCATAATTTTCCAATATCTCAACAAGTATTCACATTCTTAAACGCCCTAATATAGCTGAAGTCCTATAAGCTTGAAAAATGTTGACAATTCATCATCGATTAATCCATAGCAGACTTATTATAACAACATTTAATATGTCAACACATTTAATCTGTACATGAAAGTATAAATTGTATATGCAAGTCCTCGTGATAAAATGAAGAAATTTCCAAAACCCATAAAGACCCAGAGCAACTTTATCTATAAACTTTTGAGTGGATGTATTAAAACACATATAAATGAAGTATTACGTTACGCATGAGTCAGAACCTGAAGATTGTTGCCCTTGATGTGCGCCCAAATGAGCTTCAAAGCTTGGGTTCGAGAAATCTCGTTGGTTCCTACAAGCTCGGCCATTTCCGGCGAAACACGGCGAGGCCTCATAATCCCACGTGGCTCCCTCTTCCCCGTGGCCGACGACGATGCCGTAGCGCGTGTCACCGTAGTGCGGATGATTCTAACCCCAGCATGAGGCAGTCTCTCAATAGAAGGCGTCGACGGAACAAGGCTCAGCCGGGGAGATGCCAAGGACACCGATTCTGTCGAAAGCGCGGTGGTGAAGATCCTCGCCATTTTGGTTTGAGAAGAGCTCTCTCAGTCGCTCTAGTGGTGTGAAGAGATGACCAACGCTATCTTGATTTTTTAACCTTTCCGACAGAGTCTGAATTACTGAAATGCCTTTGCCTCGGGTTTGATGTTATGGAGAATGAGGTGTAATTTGGGTTAAGTTTTGGGGGATAGAGATGTCATTGGAGAAACCATTTTGGGCGCTAAATTTTGGAGGAGTTGGGTTGGGCTAAAGAAAAATGCAATATGAAAGCTTTAAGAGTTCCAAGTCCATTTGGATTTGGTGTTTTTAACACACAAATTGATATTAGATGAGAATATATTAAGAATACATTAATTAGGTTAAAATACATTTTTTAGTTGATCAAAATGTCAAATTGATAGGCTTAGACAAAATTTGTGAATGGACCCAAGGCTCATTAGTACGGTTAACAATATAATGTCCATCTCATAAATGGCTAAAATATCGAATGGACATGATTAAGATGTTAATTGTCATAAGATTGTATTAATGTACATTAAGTAATTCAACATTCTCCCATTTGACCATTATAATCATACCATAATACTTTTAATATACATAACCAAACTAATCATACATAGCTAATACACAGATAAGATACATGTACATAATTAGTTGCTACTAATATAGAAACATGACAATAACATCAATATAGATTCAACAAAATGAACACCTTCAACTTGTCACTCATTAAAAATATAAAGCTACAAAATGTTATGAATAGTGATAAAACACCTATAATATGCATGTATTACACAAAATTCGAGCGATGTTCATAAAACATACGTAGAATGAAAACTTATACTAAATTAAAGAAAATTAGGCTCATAACAATCTCATACAAGAGACTTATTTTTGAAACACGTAGATAAATAAGCCTTCTGTTAGTAGGTCTACTAAAATGTTGTTCATAGGTGTGTGTTTAATAGTAATTAGAGAATCTGCAACTTTCTCTTTGATAAAGTAGAATTTAATATCAATATGCTTAGAACAAGAAGTGCACTTAGTGTTTTCAGAGAAAGATATAATTACATAATTGTCACAATGTAATTTTAGCAGCATTAAAGTGGAATCCACAACTCTCAATGTTGAAAAGAAATTTTGTAACCATATTGTATAACAAATAGCCTTATAAAATGCCACATACTTTGCTACATGGTTAAAGAAGTCGTACGTGTTTATTGAAATTTTCTCACGAAACAAGTCCTTCCGTCAGTATAAAGATGTACCCAAAAGTAGATTTCCTATCATCCACACAACTTGCATTATCAGTCTTTAAAACCAACCACTTCAAAAGTGTTAATACGCTAATATGCCAACATCAGATCATTGATACCTTATAGATGCCTTAAGAATTTTTTAATCACTTTCTAATAACTTTGTCCAAGATCGCTCAAGTATCTACTAAGCATTGCAACCACAAAGGACTTGTGAATACTTGTGTTATACATTAGGCTACTAATAACTAAGGCATAGGGGATTACTTTCATTTGATCTCTCACAATATCATTTGAAAATATTGGGCCTTGTTATCCTTCACAAATGGAGTCTTTATAGAAGAACAAGACTATATATTAAACCTTTATAAGATACGATCAATATAAGTGCACTGATATAATGCGAGAACGCCATTATATCAGTGCACTTATAAAGAATTTGTATGTTTAAAACATACAATGTTTCACTAAGATTCCTTATGTAAAAATGGCCAAATAATAATTATTTTATCTTAATCAACATATCAGTTTCATTAAGGAATAAGAAATAGTCATAAAACTAAAAATAAGTATTTGCTCTCACTAACCTTTATATATATACAAATATTTCATAATAGATTGAGCTATTTAACTCAGCAATTGATTGGTGCATCTTCAGGTGGGCTATAAGATTTAAAACTCTTAGAGAACTATGAGAGATTATTGAATATATTGATGCAAATAATTATCAATGTGGAACTTGAGACTAAAGGAAAAATTAAGTGGCATTCATAATGTTGATGTGGTGATAAAATTAGAGATAGAATTGGACACTTTGGGTAAGAAGATTGACGATATGAAATTGATAGCTCAACTAGTACAAGCCACAAGATATGATACTTGTGATGAAGGAAACCCTAATCATGAATGTTAAACATTTTATCACATGGGGTAATTGATTGAGCTAGTAAATTTTGTTGGAAATTGACCTCAATATAACTCTTATAATACTACTTACAATATGAGCTAAAGGAAACATCCAAATTTTTTTATGCAACAATCAAGCTCTACTTGGATTCTAGAAACAATAACAATATGAAAGGAAGCCAAGCCTTGAGGAGATCATGACACAATTTATTACTACATTTGATACTCATTCTAAAGTATTGAAGTGTCCCTTCAAAATTGACAATTCTTCATCTACAACAAGAAAATTGAGGTTGGATAACTTGTTAAGCTTATCTCCAAAAAGTATCTAGGTATATCATCTAGTAACATTGAGTCAAACATGAGGGAGCAAATGAATATAATGACTTTAAGTAGTAGAAATGAGTCAAATTTTAAAAAGAAAATTGATGTTATGCAAGAAGCGAAGGATGAGTAGAAGAAGAAAGAGAAAGAGGAGCAACTACAGAAATAAGTGATCAAAGAGAGAGAGAAAAAGGAGGAGCTAAAGAAAAAAGTGATCAAAGAGTGCTGATTAAGAAGTTTATACCTAAGCAGGCTTGAGATAAATAGAAAGGAAGATAAATTTAGTAAGTTTTTAGAGATTTTTAAACAATTAAATATTAATATACCTTTTGTTAAAGCTCTTTAACAAATGTCAAAATATGTTAAATACTTAAAAGATCTCTTTTCTAATAAGAAGAGGCTCAAGGAATTATTGATGGTGAAATTAAATGAAGAGTGCTCTGCCATCTTACAAAGTAAGTTATCCTCACAAAAATCAAATATCCATAGAGTTTTATTGTCCTTTGTAATGTTGCTAAATTGTCAATTGAAAAGACTTAGTGGACTTATGAGATAATATTAATTTAATACTATATGACATGTTTAAGAAATTAGGAATATATGAACCTAAACTAATTAGGATAAGCATTCAATTAGTATATAGTTCAATTAAGTATCTTATGAGTATTATAGAAGATATTTTAGTTAAGGTTGACAAATTCATCTTTCCTATTGATTTTGTAAATTTGGATATAAGATGATGTAGAGGTTACTTTGATTTTAAAAAGACCTTCCCTAAATACTATTAAGGCTATGAAAAATGTATATGATATAAAGTTAATCATGAGGGTAGGGGACGAGGAAGTAGTGTTCAAGATGTTGAGACATCCATTTAATAAAGATGATACTTATTTCTCTTTAAATGTGATTGCTTACTAAAAATTTTCATATTATATAGGAAATAATCTTATAGGATCCATTAGATACTTATATCATACAGGGAGAAGAATGGGAGATGGACAACCCTAATGAAGCATGTGGCATATTTGGAAGCTAATGAGCCTATGATTAGAAAGATGAACTTTGAGAAGATTAAAGGACCAAAGGAGAGTATAATCAAGCCTCCATTTAGGATCTCACATGAGTGACGAGATTAATGCAAGAGTATAGCTAAAAGGCTTGTAAAAAATGCTAGTTGGTAGGTAACCTAATAGATTAGGTAATTTTATTCCAATTTAGTTTATGAATATTTAACATTAATTTTTATTATGTTTTCACATTATTTGATTTTTATTGCATGTGTTTTAACTTAAAAACAATTTAAAGTCATAGATTCAAGTGTGATTTAACGTTCTTTCATTGTTGGATTGTGATACACACCACCAATTCGTTCTTCTCAAAGTGCAATTTTAGAGTCTTTTATTATTAGAAGAGTACCAGTTCAATTTCCTCTTTTCCTTTATTTTATAGTTTTTCATTGTTTTTGTATATCATGTGTATTAGAACAATGTACAACTCAACTATAAGGGATGAAATTAATTACTTATTCTTATCAATTTTGTTATAATTAGCTTAATAGGGATGATTTTTTAAGAAACTTTTTAACTTTGAAAGAATATTGATTGAGAAAATTCATTATAAGTTTGGTTGTTATTATGATTTGATTTATTTAGGTAAATAGTTATAAGTATTGACAATTAAGTTAATTCTAATTTGCTTCACTAATTTTAAAAATGGATATTTGATTTTTATTATGATACCTTTAATTTAATTTGAACATACAATTATGTTAGAAGTGAATTCTAATTAATCAATTTTAGTATCCCAAAAAACGCAAAATTCTTTTTAAATAAGTGAGTATAGAATAAATTTATTCTATTGCCTTCAAACTAAGTAAAAATATTGAAGTTAAAGAGTAGTACTAGTGACCATTTGAAATGATGACCTAATTGAGTAATAAAAAATATTCATGACGTGGTGTTTACTTTTTCAAACATTCATTTAAATGTGATTGTATTGATTTAAAGTCACTGTTTTGTTTTTCTTTCCATGAAGAGTATGAAAATATTTAAAAATTGAAATAAATTTTTTTTAATGTATGTTTACTTTATGTATTAGGTTAAATTGTGTTGATTGAGTTAAAGTTTAAAAGATTATGGAGTTTAATTTAATTTATTCATAACTTGATGCAAAGTAGCTAAATCATAGCAAATTAATGAACTTTTAATTGAATGAATAATGAAAAGTCTTGATTGATCCAATTAATTTGTTTAATTCTTCCCTAGAGTTGCTACCTATTTAAGTTAAAAGTAGTGGAGTTAATTTGCTTAAGGACAAACAAATGCTTAAATGTGAAAGAATTTTACAAGTGTAAAATAGGTTATGTTCATAGCCTGATTTTGAGAGAAAATTAGGTTATATTCTTATATAGGATTTGATACTCAATGTGGCTTATATTTTGTTGATTGGACTTGTATTAGCTCCCCTATGAAGAAGGAACAAATTTTGTCAATATGGAGTTAAGTTATAAAAGTTTTGGCATGAATTTAGGTGAATACAAGTTAAACATAGACGTATGAATTTGAATTGCAAATTGTTTATGATTACTTGATGAATTTGAATTGAAATATGCCAATGTTTTGGGTTCCTTATATGAATACTAAGAAATCAATATATTATGACATGAATAATAAGAGTTGAATGAAATCTTATAGATAGAATCATATAAATCATCTAGTTTAAAGTCAAATGTACTAAGAGAATTCATAGGACGAGTTAATGCATTTTTAAAGGTTTTGATTAGAAAGAGGATTGAATCAATCAACTTAAAGATATGATTATATTTCTTGAGAAAGAATATGCTTGTAACTTTAGAATTCTTACCGATCCGAAAAACTGAGATCAATAATTGAATCAAGATATATCTAAGTATAGAAAGGTAAGTCTAGTGTCAATTTTATGTTATATTAAGAAAAAAGATGCCTGCAGGGCGTAGCTTAGTTGATTCTGGAGGGGCAAATTTGCGACAAGGTGCAAGGTTCGAATCTCACGATTTGCAGTGTGGGAGCAATACTCTTGAGCCTTTTGTGAGTTTTGAGGGTGGGCTCCTTGTAGGCATGTGGGTTGTTCACCTCCCTCTTAGCGGGCCTCTTAGTACCTGATTTACATCCTCCCAATTGTTTCGTCGGGCCGAGATGTAGGGGACTCTTTGAGTTGGAGATTCAATCTTTTGCGACAAGAAAAATAATGTGTACACGTGTTCATTAACCGTCAGTAGTGGCTTCACTCACATGGAACATCAACTGACAAAACGTAATTTCAGTGAGTATTAGCTCTTTAGATCTTAATTTGGGCTTAAACATCTGAAACTAAGCCTGATGCGATGTATCAGACCCACACCTATCCTTGCAGACTTCCAGGATTGCATGTAAGTCTTATGTTTTTAGAAAAGATTTCCTCCAGAACCAATTCAAAAAGGGACAAGTTAACAGAAGGGTGGTTGTTGGGTGGTGTCCTACACAGGGTCAAGAACATATAATTCGGTTAGTGCCGCCATTATTAACCATGTCTAGGTTTTTTGAAAGCGAAGCACACTCACCTATGTGGATTGATGATGATGACGACGACAATGGCGGTACCTGCTTCAATCATTACATTACTGTTGTTATGATCTGACTTCCATCGTGATCTGCTGTTAAATCTATGTTGGTTATGCAAAGTCAGTAAGTGGAGAAGGAGAAGCAGACGCAGGAGTTCAATTTCAATTCAAGGAAAAGAAATGGAGCAACAGCAGGAAGCTAGCCTGTTAACATCATTCTGCATTGCACGTAGGCGTAGGACATGATGCTTAAACTACCTTTGCTTTCCTTGTTAATATTATTCCTTCTACTCTACGACCCCAACCACCTGCCCCCACATTCTTGGCTTCTTCTCATTTAGTATTTTTCAATTATTACTTTTAATAATTTCAATTTTTATTTTTATTACTTTAAATTCCTACATATTTTTATTAATAATATTAGTTTTCTTATTATTATTATCCTACTTATTACTACTTCCATGTTATTTTATTTTATTTTTTATTTTTAAATATGTATTTTATCTATTCATTTATTCATATTTCTTGTAAGTCGTTCGGAAACAATCGCTATATTAATTAAGGGTAAGGTTGTATACCTTAGACCAGGATATAAGGTAAGTTAATTTTTACTGCTACATAATCATTTCTTAAAAAGTCAATCAATAAAGAATTAAGAAAGTAAATATTTTTAACTTAAAGCAGGAAAATTAAAAACAAAAGAACCATCTTTCCTAACTTGCATGATATCTTGTCATCATTATTGAATTGAGAAAAATTATTCATTGCTTGCAATGTAGTCATAAGTATAATTCTTATCATCTTTTATTTTTTAAATAAATTATTTAATATATAAAGTTTATACATAATTGTAAATTTTAACTTAAACTCGACCCAAGCTCGAACCAGAGTACTCTGACCAAACCTATAATCAATAGGCGAAACTCGAGATTGACTGGACCTCAGGTCACCCTTATAAGCAAAACGACCTTGTTTTTAATTTGGTCAGGCTAATCAGGTTTTGGCTTGGACTCACTATCTTATATCTAGACAGACTCAAGCTCAACTCAGCTCATTGTTATTTCTAGAAAAGATAATATGATTTATTCGTCTCGATTACAAAAAGATAATAATTGTAGTATTAAGTTGAATTTTAAAAGAATTATAAATTAAATAATTAAAGTCAAATTGAAATGAATAATTACACATAATGTGTATTCATCATTATTTATTTTCTTATAAAATTTTTAAAGCAATTTTTAAAATTTAAAATTTTAATTATAAAAAGTTAAATAATATAAAATTTTATATTTTTAATTAAAAAACAATAAAGCACGTGCTAATTTCAGTATTTAAATTGGGGATCGAGTACTCTAAAACATGGAAAGCATATGCAGTGATCCTTCTTAGCATGGTCCGGAGTAAACATCAATCAGATCTGAAAATTGCATCCACATGTGGACAGTGCATGACTTGGAGGCTCTAGGAAAGTCCAGGTGTTAATAATAATAAGTAGCCATTAGCATCCATCCAACATCTCCGTCACGCTTTGACACCTAGTTTTCGTAGGAGATACAGCTAAATGTGACAGCCAGGTAATAATAGTATGTCCAAATAATGGGATTGGTTTAGATTCGAAGCAAAGGTCCCAAATTTAACCAATTTACCTAGGACACGTGACCCCTTGATCAATGATCCCACCAGAAACTAGCTTTAGGTGTCATTCACCTTTCCAATGACACTAGACAATAGATTAACTAATTTTTAAAAAAGATATATAATTAATAAACTACTAAAATTGGATGAATATAAATTTCATATTAATCACTCATATATTCATATAATTATGAATTTTATTTATTTTTTATATAATCAAATATTTTTTTAAAATTCGACCAGAAGTTAAATCAGTAAGATAAGAAATTTAAGATTTAAAATGTTCAACCAACATTAGACTATTACAAAAGTGATTAAATATTAAATAAATTTAAAGAATTTGAAAATTGATTAGAGAAAATAACATTACTTATCGAAAATTTAAAATTTAATTGAAAAGTAAAATTTTAAATAAAAATTAATCGGTTTATTTTAGTTGACAAAAACTGTAAATTGATCGATTTTTAATAACAATGATTATTAAGCTAAATCAAACTAAAAATTGGTAGGTTAAAATTTTTTACTATTAAACTAACCCAATCAAATTGGTTTAATTTTTAAAATATTAATTACTACCTAATTTATTTATTTATTATAAAATGGGTCATGGAAAAATGTTTGTAGTTAGGGAGAGAATTGATCCCAAACTAGCATAGTTCAGATGGCTTTCCAGAGGACACCTATCACGGCGTGACACCAAAGCGCGTGGGGTCCACAACTTAGACGGTGCTCCAACATACCAACTAAAATTTAGCTGGTTATGACTTATAAGCCTAATCGTAGCGTGTAAATTACACATTGCCAGACTGCCAGTTGCCCACCAACACTCCACATGAGAGCCAGACCCCCCCAACCTATCATCATTATCTTTTCTCTTTGTCTTTATGTCCAGCCACTAATTATTAATTAACTTCACTAATCAACCAGTCCTAAGAATTTAAATTGCGTTTTATAAAGCTTAATATGCTATTTTAAGTGTACATAGCATAAATAAACTATATAGTAAATTAAGTCCTCGTCGTTATCATATTCTAAAGTCTCGCAATAAAATAAGATCTGAAAAGCTTGATAATATGCAACCTTATTCTTACATAATAAAAAGATTATTTCTGATAATGAAAATTTTATATAATAGTGTTACAACAATAATAACATTCGTTAAAAAATTCACGAAAATATAAATAAGAAGAGATTTATTAAATTTTTACAAAAACTTAAAATTTAGAAAAGTCTAATAATACAATACTTAGTCCTAACTATAATATAATATTACAATTTACATAACATTTTGAATAACAAGCTTCGTATCATTAAAAATTTAAAAAAGAGATTATATGTTTCTATAATTGCAATTGTGTCTAACGAACGCCACTTTTAAAATCATCGTCTCTCCCTATTTATGCTCTCGCTTCAATTCCTACTTTCTCACTACAACTCTCTCTAAGGCCTTTCCACTCACTCAGAAACGGTAAGTAGGGAGGGTGTAAACAATGGCGCATAAAAAAGCTGCGATCTTTATCTCTTTGATTTGCATTGTAGTCGCCGGCGTTGGTGGCCAATCTCCGGCCACGTCCCCTACCGCCACTCCCGCTCCTCCCACCCCTACTACTCCCACAGCTTCTCCACCATCAAACACTCCTGCTCCTCCCACTCCCTCCACCACTCCGCCTCCGGTCTCAGCTCCTCCTCCAGTAACCCAAACTCCACCTCCAGTAACCCAAGCTCCACCTCCCGTAACCCAAGCTCCACCTCCGGCCACTCCTCCGCCAGTGTCAGCACCGCCCCCAGCAACTCCCCCACCGGCCACACCTCCTCCCGCAACTCCTCCACCGGCTACACCACCTCCCGCTACTCCACCTCCAGCTACACCTCCTCCAGCCACTCCCCCTCCAGCCACACCTCCTCCGGCTACACCTCCACCGGCCACTACTCCTCCCGCTCCTCTGGCCTCTCCACCCGCTCTCGTCCCAGCTCCAGCTCCAAGCAAGAAGAAGGCCAAGGCTCCGGCTCCGGCTCTGTCTCCGTTGGGAGCTAGTCCGCCGGCACCAACGACGGATGCGCCGTCACCGAGCTTAGGTGCTACCTCCCCAGGACCAGCAGGAGGAACAGATGTGGTACGTGTTTTGGTCTTCGTTTCTTTTTCTATCTTGTTGACTCAAAAGATTTGGACATGAACATAAAACGTATCAGTTATTCTTAGGATCTGGCGCAATGTAGATAAAACAACTGCCCTTTCGCTAACTTAAACGTAGATGCTTATACGATATGGGCTTATAAATCTGATCCGATGGATCGACTTCCAAACAGACGACGTAAGGTTATGAATCATAGCCGTCAGATCGGAACTGTCAGACATAAAGTGATTTGGTCTATTTTAGTTACTTTAATCAGAAGCTTTTATTAAAGAATGAAAAGACTATATATGGGCTACACTGTGTCTGGATGAGGAAGGGAAGCACGAGGCGCAGAATCCCAAGGATTGGACCTGTCTTGGAACAGAACGTACACCCCATAATATATACAGGCTGACAATTGTTCTTTTTTTTATTACGTTAGCTATTTCAGTTTAGTCGGACCAATTTTAATCTCCTGGAGAGGGTTTAGTCGGACTAATCTTAATCTCCTGGAGAGGTAAATCTGGAAACTCCGAGATCTCTCAGTTTTCTCGTAAATGATATTACACTTACATCTAACCTTGTCTGCTCCAAACATTTCACATTATCTCACTACTCAGACATTGTAGATTATGTAATGGTGTACATTACAATGTTACTTGTTAATATAGTCCTGTAGAATGAACTATTAAGACTCATTTCCATTTTTGTCTTATAAAATGCAGAATGGAGTAGAGAGGATGTGGTCGGTGATGAAGATGGTTGGGAGCTTGGGACTTGGATGTGCTTCCCTGTGCTTGCTACTTTAGAAGACTATCGTGTCTTTGCTTTTCTCTTTTTTCCATTCTTGGCATCTCAGTTTCTATTCCTTCGATTCTATGACTTCAGTTGCTGTTACTGGGCCTATAATATATTATTTTAGTAGCTATGATTTCTAGCCCCCTACACGGTGATGGGAGGAGACTTCAGTTGCCTGTATTTGAGCTCTGTATGATTGATATATACATGCACTATGTCGGATTCTTTGGGAGATTTTTGAGGGGGCAGCTTTTGTATTTTGAGAACCTCTTTTCTCTCATTATTATTTCATTCTCCACTAATCCCTTTCTCCTTTCTTTCATTGCTTACCAATATTATTCATTTATTCGGTTTAATTATGTATAATGTCTAAAATGATATCGATTTAGTAATCGAATATGAGTTTAGAGACTATCTAACTCTGTTTAATAATAAAAAACGATATCGTTTTGGACATTAAATAAAGTTAGATATCATAAAATTGGACAGAAGATCCTACTTAATTTGACTTATTTTCTTAAATTTACCTTTCCCTTAATTAGGTTGAATAGAGTTGGACTAAAATTTGAAAAAAGTTAAATATGATTCAAGCAAGCCTATTATGATGGACTTGATCCGACTAATATTTTTCACTCACTATCACCTAATTGATTATATTGAATTTGACTCAACTTGTAAACCTAATCTGAATTATATTATGTTACTCAATTTTTTAAACTTTAGTCCTCGTATCTTGTTTGTCGTAAATTACCTTTTATTTAGTTAATCGAGACATTAATAAAACAAAAAATTTAAAGTTTAAAAAGTTTAATCGATACTATATCATTATAAAATTGGTTACACTGGTTACAGATTAAAAAAATTAAAGAATTTAAAAAAGATCGAAAAAATTGTCCTTATTTATTTAAATTTTAAAGTTTAATTAAAAAATGAGATAGTTTTATTAAACTTAATCAAATTGAAAAATAAAAACTGAACTGAAAAGTTAATCAGTTCAAATGTTTCATTGCTAAACCGATCGAATTTGTTTGATTTTTAAAACATTGATCAAGACTCTAATCGTGTTTGCTTTTACAATGAGATTATTAAACTTTCAACTCTCAGATTAATATTAATCATTTTTCCTTGTAGAATATTATTTACTTCAGAGTGATCAGACTACTCAGTCTTTCACACCTTCAAATCACCTGCGCCGTAAAACCTCTGCCTCCTATTCGCAACAACATCCAACCTATCTAATTTTTCTCTTTCTTAGTTATTGAATGGTTAGATGTTACAGAGAACAGACCGTATTAGACCAAAATCAGTATGAAATATTAACTTAGGGTACCGAATTTAAATATTAGTCGATCAGTATTTAAAATATTAACTAAATATTG
>JANZLF010000221.1:39386479-39398210 GCA_026546835.1 Erythroxylum foetidum
ATATTAGAATAAAATTATTCCTTAATTAATTTATAGAATAATTTCTCTCTAAATTTTATATAGTATTAAATTATTTATTAATAATAATATAAATATGTATTAATATTAATAACTAAACATAATTTAGCATTTATTTGAAAAAGTCACAAATAAAAAATAAGAGACTAAATTTAAAATCTAGAAAATAAATATAAAAATAAAATCATACGAGAAACCAACTTTCTCTATGTTTCATTCCAACTGTCTTAAACATATTTCCAATTATTTTTATTAAAATTATTATATGACTAATTGTTATGTATATATTAGAGTTTTTACAATTGGTTTTGGTTTTAACTTAAATGAAATTATAAAAAATATCTATTTTTTATTTATAATATAATTAAACATTACAAAACTTTAGCATTGCCTTGATATCCTATTGTTTTAGGGTGAGACTCTTATGTCAAATTATAGTGTGGTCTTCGTACTTTTTTTTTCTTCCTGTAGGCTATGTTTGATTGAACGTAAAGTTTTTAATATAACGAAATAAAATGAAATAATTTATAATATAATGAAATAAAAATAGATGTCACTTTCTTGGCAATTGATTGGTCCATCTGGTATATCAGAAACCGAGAAGTTATTGAAGATTGTATTGTTCTACCTCTTGAGCAATCCCGCTCTGTGGCCAATACCATACGAGATTGGAACCAAAGTTTCAGAAACCTGGTGCTATAAGTAATTGAGGCAGTAGGTTAGTCAGCTGGCAGTGACCTGGGAAAATTTTTTTCAGTCTTAATGTGGAGGGGAGTGCTCTGGGAAATCTAGGCGATGCCGGTATCGGTGGAATCCTCCGTGATGAATATGGATAATGGCTTGATGGATTTTCTGAATATATTAGCAGAGACACTAATATGAGTGTTGAATTGCCTGCAATAAGAAAGGGGCTTCGTATTACTTAGGATAAGGGCTTTAAATGGATTGCTTTATTATCGGACTCTATGGAAGCTCTGTGATTACTTGACAGTATCGATTATTACTTTCATCTTCATGTAAACCTCATTGCCGATATTAAAGTTATGCTCAGCTGAAATTGAGATGTGTCTTGTGATCGTATTCTTAGGGAAGTAATAGTGTGGCTGATATTTTAGCCAAAATGGGCAGCCGGGATATGCTACCCTTTCAATTTTGGATATCTCCTCCAAGCTCAGTTCTCATGGCTCTTGTTGATGACACTGTTGGCACTTTGTTTGAGAGAGTACGATAGCGGGGCTTGATTCTCTGTTTCTTGTTTTTTTCTTTGTCTTCTTGTTTTAATTTTCCATTGCACCAAAAAAAATATTAGAAAATTTTTGTTTAAGAAGGACAAAAGGGTTCATAATATAATATAGTGAAATGTTATTTGGAAGAAAAGTTTACAATATAATATGTTGTAAAGTTGTTTATCATTTTACATTTTATCATAAATTCCAAAATCAGAATTTTTTATTTTTAATGTTTATGATGAAATATGATGTAATATAAAATTTTTATTTTTATCTCATTACATTATATTCTATTATAAACCCTCATTCCGAATAATAAAGTAATATTACATTACATTATATTTTATTAATAAACTCCCAATTAAATATAGCCTTAATAAAATACGTCTCATGTATCCCTATCTTTGAGCGGGCATTGCCACTTAGTTCATGTCCAACTGATTAGTTCATGTCCAACTGACCTGATCCGATTCTTATGTTTAATCAACATCAACCTTGTGGGAATAATTCGTTACTCCAAACTTGCGACGTTTCATCAACTTTATGCTCCATCTACAATTATGTACCATCACCATCATAATAATAATATTCTCTATACAGCCATTATGAAATTTTTTCAAAAGTATTATTTAAAATTTTAATACCTATAAGTTTTAATTTACAATATTAATAATACTAATTAAATGTAATAGGTAATGTTTTAAAAACTAAACTAAAAGTTAAATTGATAAGACAATAAATTTAATTTTTAAAAGGTTCAACATGTATTATATCATTATAAAATAAACTAAAGATTATATAAAATTAAAGAATTTGAAATATAATTGAAAGATATTGTCCTTTTTTATTGAATAATTTAAAATTTAATTGACAAAAGATATTATTAATTGAACATTAATTGATTTAATTTAATCGATTAACTAATAAATTAATCAGCTTTAAACAACAAAGAATAATAAAAAATAAATCAAACCGAAAAATTAGATGATTCAAAATTTCTACTATTTAACTCACTGAATTGATTGAGTTTTTTAATCATCGGTACTAAATTAATAGTAATATAAATAATAATTAATTAATTCTATTATTAAAATTTGTTTAATATTTTATTAATATAGTTGAAATAGGATAATTTTAATCTATAGTTATCATTCAAGAAATTATTTTATTAAAATATTAATTTTAAAAATCTATGAAAGGTGACAAGTTTATTAGTACAAAAATTGTATCACATACTTTTTTAAATTTTTATTCACTCTTTGCAAACAATAGTATATAAAATAAATAAAAATATAAAAAATAGTTTCTAAAATATAATAAAGTTTATTAAAAATGACAATATTATAATTCCTTTATTTAGATTTATAAACAGCCTTTTAAATTGGTTATGATCATTATCTGATATATATATATACATCTTGTCAGTTTTTACGTATTTATTTTTTTAATTTAAATCATTATTATCCTATTATATTTATACGTAGATTTATTAAAAATGATCTCTTTATAATATAAAGATAAAGTTATATATTATTAGACCGTCCAGATCTCATCTTAATGCAAGATTTGATGACGATGACGAAGAAGAAGAAGAAGAAAAACAGATCCAATAAGCATAGAGGAAGTTTTGGTTAGTGGACTTGTTTGTTTGGCAGATACAAATGATACTGATATGATATGAGCCCGATAACTATGGGCTCGTAACCGTCAGAATCATTTGAAGGCTAACTTCAACTTTCCGAGTTCATAGTTCACGGGCTCTGGTAAAACGTTGTAGTTGGCTCCGCTCACCGGTGATTCTCGCTGTCTTCTGTTCGGATTCATAGTCCCATAGTCTACCTCGCCATGGCGTCCGTTGATTCTCCATTGTTTGACGTTACCACCTTGGAGCAGATGTAAGTCTACTGGTTGGAATTGAAGTTTCCTTTCTTTGTTATTTTCTTTGTTAAGAAATCAACTGGGCATTAGTCGCTTATGCTTTTGCTCTTTGTTGAGTTGTAGATTTTGAATTTCGGTTTACAAGCTTTTGAATTTTGATCTTTTTTGGTGCCTGGGTGCATGAATTGAAAGGGGAATTCAATTATTATTAGTTTCTAATGTGAAGTATATAACTGTTCATTAGCACAATTTTACTTTTCTGTGCTTGATTTCTGGTTTAAGAATTTGACGCAGTGATTCATACTGCTGGAAGTGCGTGGTTATTGTAATTTATTAATCATTTCTACTTTAAATGTTTGGGGATATAATTTTCGAGGTTTGACTCCAATTAGTATTCTATTGTTCGGTTATTCTCTTAGGTATTGTGAGTCCTGCCAGATACATGGGGTCCTTCCTAATAGTGCAGTTTTGTCTGGGTTTTTCCAGGTTCGTGTCACTATAGATGCTTTCCTCAGAAGAGCTCAGATGATCAATTTATCAAATAATGACGTGATTTGCTACTTTTTAATTCTTATGGGAAGTTATTTTTTGCTTGACATTCAGGCACAAGTTCAGAAGTCCTGCAACCAGATTTGTAGCCTGGATATCTTCCTGGATGACTTCAAAGATACCGATTTTCCTCCTCTTTTTGATCTATGTATAGCAATTGAGACTTCGGAGGTTCAAGCAGTTGACATACGTAATGGGTCATCCTGCTTGCTCATGGGAGAACATGTTTTATCTTTGATGCATGCTGTTAATCAAAAGCTTCGAGTAGCTGTTCTTCGAGATTCACCATTTGGAAAAGACTTCTTAAGGTGGGCAGTTGTGCTTATATCTTCTATCAAGCAAGTTATCTTTACCTTTTTAGTTTCATCAAGTACACAGTTGCATCATTTCCTCCACTATTGGAATGATAATAGAATATGACATCATCGTGAGGGGTATGCAGGTCATTTATAAATTGGCATGCAAATTAGGTTCATGCGAATTTCCCTTGAATACTGAGATTCTGTTTAATGTACTTGACGTGCTTGACCATGAATCTGTTTTGAATCACTTTTGCTGTTCCATCAGTTAGTGTTTAATGGCTAAGATTCTCTATCTTGGGAATAGCCATGTGGCGGTAATTCCCTTTTTGTTTTCTGTGATAGTTTGGAAAGTTCTAAAATTCTACTCAATCTTGAGAAGGGGGTTATATTAATTGTTTAGAGCCTCTTTCTGACTTAGGAAGGATGGATAGCATATAATATCAAGTCTTTCTCTAGTGAAAGGGTGCTTCCTTTTACTTGGTGGGAGCCTCATGGTGCCGCAGAAAATATCAATTTCTATTTTCTTAAAAGAGTTTGGATGGAAAAAACTAAAAGAAGCTGAAAGTCCTTACACTCCAAAAATCGTGCCACAGCATGAGCTCCTCTGTGCCCAAATATGAACTTAGGGTGGCATGACCGGTCAATGTTACTAACATGAGTGCAGTGTGCGATAGCCCTCTCTTCCTGACAAAAAGAATCTAATGTTTTTTTGACTCATACGTGGACCTCCCACTTCACATTTATTGTTTAATCTTCTTAAATGGGTTTCACTCTCAGGGAACTTTCCCAAAAAGGCTCCACGTGCCAAGTTTTGAACTTGAGGTCTTCACATATCCGGCAACTCAACATGGTTGGTGAATTCAGGAGAATACGCATTCTGAATCTTGATTTCAGTATATCACTGACTAGTTTTCGGGAGGATTGTTTTACTTGCATGCCCAATCTAATTTGCCTGTCAATGTGTGAGACAAAAATTGCAAATCTCTGGACGACTGTTGCTGCACTTTCTAAGCTTTCATCTTTAGTGGAACTCAGTTTCCAAAAGTGGGTATTCTATTCAGCATCATCAACTGAAAAGTCGGATGATGAAACTGAATTTGGTCAGCCAAACAGTTTAACTGAAATTGAAGAACAATCTTTTGGCATGGTTGCACATGGAAATGCTAATTTAAGGGCTGAAGAGGTAGTTGCAAATATGTATTCTTACAGTAATGTCAATATAAATCAGGAAGGACAAAGCATGAGTGAGGATTTGTCAGATGATAGTGACTTCGATTTTTCACATCATATGGAAGAATTTGATTTCAGAGAGCCAACATCGAGTGCATACAGTATATCAAATGGACAACTGCATCCACATAATGAGGTAATACTTGTACGTTTTATTTAGGTACTTCAAAATTTCAACAATGGGATCAGAATTAAACATGTGGATCCATATAAGACAAATAAAGGAACTGACTTGCGTATTAGGAAATTTATGGAGTTCGAGAATTATTTGTTACAAGGTTGTGTTTAGGCAATTATTGGATCTAATTGTATTTTAGTCTTTATTCTTGACATGTCCTCTTGTATTTGAAATTTTGTTTTTTTTCCTTTACTTGTTTCACGTTTTCAATTGGGAATGTATTTTAGTGTTAAGCAATTTTGTTTCGGTTTTCTGGTATTCGATATACCTTCCTTTTCAGTTACTACTATTAACACTTATTTGCATTCAAGATAATGCTTACTGTACAAAATCAAATTCTATCTTTAAAATCATTTAATTCTCAGCTTTTGCTTTTGCAGAGCTCATTGGGAGAGTCTTCGGTGGGTTCTTTTATGGGTGATATTACAAATTTTGCTTCAACATATGTTCCTTGTCACGCTTCACCAATATGCTATGAAAAACATTACAGAGAGTACACAATTGCATCATTGCCCCATCTAAAAGTTTTGGATAACCTGCCCATTAGAAAAGCTGAAAGGGAAAGCGCTGCTGTAACATTCTCAGATTACTTTGAGTACTTGCCTTATAATCGGAAACATAAAGAAAGTATATTGAACATCTTTCATAAACGTGAATTGAAAGCAAGTCAAAGAACCAAAAGCCAAAAGCATGGACATTCTTATGGAAACTCGCAATATTCCTATACTCGCTCTCTTTGTGCTGCCAAAGTAGGATCTTCTGCTTGGCCTTTCTTGCATCCACTTTCTATATCAGGGAATGATCTAGGGAATGCAAATAGTAGCTTTCGTCCCAGGCAGTTTGAATACCACCCAACAATCTCTAGCCTCATGGTATTTGGGACTGTAGATGGTGATGTGGTTGTTGTAAACCATGAGAATGAGAAAATAGTTGGCCATATTCCTTCTCTTGGAGCAATGAACAGTGTATTGGGACTCTGCTGGCTCAAGAAGTATCCCTCCAAGGTACTATTGCTTCATGGATGTGTGGAAGATAAATTATTTCACTCTATAAGCATGCATATATTTGCCAGTTATGCTTGGACATGCTGTTGTAAATGCAAGGCATGTGGGAATTAGTTTACATATTCAGCAGCAATTATATTGCAATTAATTAAAGTATATGCATGCATTATTTTAGACTTTGGTTTTAATGAAATTGAAGTCTCATACAACTAAGGATAAATTCTGCAAGATTTGAGTCATCATAATTCATATTGGCTGCTGCTTCTGTTAAAAAGGCATTAGGGATTCTAACAAGTTTCAGGGATTACTAGATTTCATTTATGTGGAATTCACTGATTAATTACACTCATACATAAACGTGATCATGTGTGCTACTGGGAATTTCTTTGTATGGTGATGATTACTATTGGTAGATGAATAGTTTCTAGCCAAGATGCTTATGCTTATCAAATTGTATATCTTTGTCTCTGTCCATGTTTAAAGTCTGTAACAGCAAAAACATGTGGTATGGGTGATTACAAAGGATTTCTTTCCTTAGGAGATAAAATTTCTCCCAGCAGTAATAAGGTTGCTTGTAACCTAGATACTTGCAAGTGTTTGGGCCGATTTTTACTCCGCATAATACAGTTAATATTTTTTATTTTCAAGTTCCTTTTGAGCATTCACATGTGCTTATCATGTCCATTTTCCCTGTGGATTCACAGTTAATAGCAGGCTCAGATAATGGTTCACTCAGATTATATGACATTGAGAATATGCCCACATTAGTTACAGGCATGAATCCTGGTAGTGGGTCTGTCACCTTTGATGACTTTGACCAGTTGACATCTGTTCATGTTAACTCAACGGACGAACTGTTTCTTGCAAGTGGATACTCAAAGGATGTTGCTTTGTATGACCTCAACCATGGGAGGCGCATACAAGTGTTCACTGATATGCACAGAGGGCATATCAATGTCGTTAAATTCTCTAACCACATGCCGTCAATTTTTGCTACTTCGTCATTTGATCATGATGTCAAACTATGGGACTTGAGACAGAAGCCTATAAGGCCTTGCCACACTAGTTCAAGTTCTAGGGGAAATGTGATGGTTTGCTTTTCTCCAGATGATCAATATCTTCTTGCGTCCGCTGTTGACAATGAGGTACCATATAGTTCATCTACTGCATGATTAAGCTTGTATATGCACATTTGTCGAGTAGATCTCCGAATCTTAGTTAGATCTCTACCAGATTTCGTTGTCCGGAATTCATATTAACCTTAAAATTCTAATGGATACAAAAGGATAGCAATTAAGCTGTGGAACTTGATCATTGATAGCCCTGCTTGCTGGTTAGATGGCAACAGATTCAGTTATGCTATATTAGATTAGGGATCTGTTGTTGATCCTGTGCCCCTTTTGATGTAAACAAATTTTAACTGCAGAGATTGTTGATGATGGATTTTGTTGTGTGCTTTTGGTGCAAATCTTGAACTATTGCAAGTCTTCTTACGGAACTATCTCTTTTTGTCAAGCGTATCACTGGTTTCTTATTTTCTTTTTGTTGCTCTTTAGAAAAAAAGTTACATAACTGTTGATATTAAAATTGACTTTGTTAGGTCCGACAACTTCTGACTGTTGATGGAAGACTTCACTTGAGTTTTGAGATAGCAGGCATAGGAAGTCCACAAAATTACACTCGATCTTATTACCTGAATGGGAGAGATTATATTATAACTGGGAGCTGTGATGAACATGTCGTTCGTGTATGTTGTGCTCGAACCGGAAGGCGACTTAGAGACATATGTTTGGAGGTAAATTATATCCATGTTTAATATTTTGTGAGAAATCCTTAGAGAAATAATGTTGCCTCAAAGTTAGTATTTTGATTTGGGAAATCCATTCATATCTTTGCAAAAGTGAGCAAAACTATTGAAAAATGTAATAGGAGTCCCTTTGTTCAGATGTGGCTAGATAAATATCAAAGTGTGAAGTATGGGTATATCGTTATCAAGCACGTCTACATGAATCATTAATGCTATTTGTTCCTTACTCAACTTGTTGAAATATTTCCTTATTCAACTTGACATTTCTGTACTTTTTTTTTTAATGAACTTTTTAGAATTTTAATGATGAGTGGAACTTCTTATTAATGTTGTTACAGTCCATAATTTACATGATGCATATGCCTACATGTAGACACATGTGCTGCATACAAAATGAGACCTATGAGGATTATAAAGGAATCCCAAAGTGATTCAATTCGAATATGAAAATTCAGCTATTAGTCAAGACACTTGAATTTCTCTCTTTTCTTTCTGGGTTGAAGACCTTGAAAGTAACTTGCAACTAAGATTACTCATGCAGTCAACTATGTTCTTTTTTTGTCTCTCTCTCTGCACATACACATATTTTGGGACACTGGAAGAAGGATTTGACAGTTGATTTGAAGAATGCATTTTGACGTTGTAAAAGGAAAAACCAAAATTGGACTGATATGCTCAATTTTTGGGCTTGGGTGATGCTTATCATTTACTAATTGCTTGGTTCAAGAAAAGAGAAAGTGAAAAGAAAACAGAGAGTAAGATCTGAGAAGAATGGACATGAGCTGCATAGGGAAATTTGAGTTTTGGGAATGTTAAAAAACACTCAAAGTTGCGGAGAATGGGGAATAGTTTGAAGGAGACGATCTCTTTGTGTTTTTAAGGATTGGTTGTTATGTGTTGGAGTATAATACTCTTCTCTTGCATATGCATTCAAATTCCAGGTTTACTAAGAACTTTTCATCAAATCCTGAGCATCTTACGCTCTATCCTCAATTAGCATTCCATTTCTGTGCAGGGACGAGGACTGGGGACTTCCATGTATGTTCAGTCTTTGAGGGGTGATCCTTTCAGGGTGAGTTTTATGTTGCCACAGATTCTTGATTTGCTTATTGTAATGTTAAGATTTTGGAAAGTGTGTTAATGAAAACTTTATGTTGTGTGTATTTTACCAAGGGGTACTAATATTCCCCTCTCTCATAAACATCAGCTTGTTGCAGGACGTTCATAGCTGAGTCCACTGTACGCTCTTTCTTGTGTGTTTTGTTATTTCGCCTCTAACAATATTGAGAAGCACATTCTAGAAACTAAATCATTCGTAGTGTTTTGAGGAAGCTTTGGCTATCAATGAAAGTCCATTCCATTCAAGGAGTACCTTCTATTGGTTATGTTGGTTTCTGAGAATTCGGTAATCACAGAAAGCTAATACCTCTATTATATATTTTCTGTCCATGCAACTAGGATTTCAACTTGAGCATCTTGGCAGCTTATATGCCTCCCAGCTCAAAGTCCGAAATAGTTAAGGTACATTTGTTCTTGATTTCTTCTATCTGTTTCTATGATTCTTTCCCCATAAATGTCAGCCTAGAATTCCTTGGAGACGGTAATACGGTTTCTTTCATTTTGCAGGTGAATTTGCTTCAATCATGTGACAATGCCAATGAGCAGTCCTACAGTCGACATTCTTGCCTGTCCAGAAGCATGGGAGGTTGATGTACAGAAACGTGTGAGGGGGCTCAGGTCCTAAAAGGGTAGATATGGCACACAATCAAAGTTCTTGGAAATGATAGACTACCCGTTTTGTACTATAATACATCCACCATACAACCAAGAGAATATCACAGCTAATGTTCATCGGACTAAATGAGAAAATAAAAAATAATCAACTGTGAATAGCCAGCCTCATAGATTATGTTCCATTTGCTACTTATAGGTGACCCAAGTTGTACGGGACCGAGGGAAAGCTAAGCAAGAAATGTAACTCGGGTAAGTAACAACTTGAGAATTGATATGTATGGATTCCAAGATCAAAAGATAAAAAATCTGTTCTTACTGTAATGCATAAATTGAGTTGATTGTTCTTAGTTAGTACAACATTGTTTTTAAAATTTTAGTCAACTCACTGGCTACCTTTGATTCCGTCACGTTAATCGACAGTAGGACCTTGAACAAGCATTTTAGTATATACTATAATAATACTTCTTCACGTGAATAACTGGTAAAGCTTTGATCAAATGGTAGCTTTTGGAAGAGGGGAAGAAGGACTAGGGAGGGTAGAGACTACATATGATGAGTAACTTAAACAAACCAAAAGCTCTCACGAGCTAAAATCAACAGACTCTATATTGTAACATTCAAGAACAACATTTCTGTATTAACAAGTTGTGTGAGACACATTCACTGACAAGAACTAATAATAGTTATTATTAGTTCTTGTATTTTGAAAGGCACTAACTATGAAACACCGCAAAAGGCAATGAGAAATGCTCAGGCTAAAAATAAATTGAAGTTCAAAGATGGAAGCATCAATAAACCATATGTAGTTGAGTCTGAAGCATAACTTTGAAATATGTATGATAATCTCAAAGATTTTTAGTGTCATAAATGAGACTTTGCAACCTTGTGTGGATAGTGTCAAGTGTATACAGGATGATTTAAGAGAATGATTTTCAATTGCAGTAACTACCTCATATTTATGAGTTGAAAAGTGAGATTTCATCTTTTAAACGACAAGGAGTGGATGTGGTGATATACTATACAAAAATACAAGAAATGTGGGATGAATTGGTCAATTATTCAAAGAATCCAACATGCACCTCTGATGCTACAAAAAGTGATCATGATATATGAATGAGATGAAGAACATATTTATCAGTTCTTAACAGGGCTTGATGATGTTATTTTTGGGAACTTGAATTCATGAATTTTAGCTATGGAACATATGTCTAACCCAATAAAGTTTTCCTTATGGAAACTCAAGAAGAATGACAAAAGTATTGCTTGAAAAAGAGAGCAACGACATCAGCGTATGACATTTGCAAACCATATAATTGAAAATTCACAAATTTAAAACAACTCAAAGATCCTTCAACTCAACATCTCTCTATTATATCTAATGTTTTTAAGTTGCAGCTAAGAATGAAAATGCTCAACTAAAATTATTTGATGTATCTTTTTGTGCAAGCAAATTATATCTTCTTTTCTCCAAAGTGACTAAAGTTAATGACTTTTTTGAGCTTATTCATTGTGATCTCCAAAGTGACTAAAGTTAACTGAACTCTCACCTCTTCTAAATAGAAAAACACCATATGGAACTCTTTTTCGGAACCTTTCTTTCTTTTTTTTTTGTTTATAAAAGTAATCAAGTTTTAACATTAGCAAAATTTTGCCAGAATCAACTTAAACTTAACAATATGTACATAACATATTTCCTATGCCAACAAAGCCTAAATATTCAAACTGTTACATATTCCAGGCTTCCAGCAGCCTTAACATGCTTGAAGATTATTAAAACAAAAAAGAAAGAGAGATACAGCAAC
>JANZLF010000221.1:39398310-39410798 GCA_026546835.1 Erythroxylum foetidum
TTCTTCACGTGAATAACTGGTAAAGCTTTGATCAAATGGTAGCTTTTGGAAGAGGGGAAGAAGGACTAGGGAGGGTATGAGTAACTTAAACAAACCAAAAGCTCTCATGATCTAAAATCAACAGACTCTATATTGTAACATTCAAGAACAGCATTTCTGTATTAACAAGTTGTGTGAGACACATTCACTGGTGATAATTTTGATTCTGGTAGACTCAGAAAACCAGGTTTAGAACCTAATACCTCGACTTCCTGTTCCTGGTCCTAAACTGATTTTAAGGTTTTCTGAAAGCAACATGCAGGCATGGTTACCTGCAGCATGGAGCCACAACTCTGACAGAAGAACGTACTAGAAAAGCTTCTTGACAGCTCATCGTCATTTGAAACCGCGTGAACAGAGGACCTAGTCCACGGCCAACTGCTCATAATGTGCCGGGTAAAGCTACAGCTGTGCTCTCTGCAGTCAATTTATTATATCATTGATACTCTTACGTACCTCAGCTGCCACCTCACTTGGGTCACAAAGCGTCAGTTTTACTTGCTACTGCGATTATAAATTCCCACTTAGCCTCTTGCTTCTCCTCATTCCAACACTGATCCAAACCTCGCTCACTCTCCTCAAAAGGGTATTGTTCTTATAAGCTATTTTTGCAGCTCTCCAAAGAAGAGAAAAGAAAAAGCAGGAAAGATGAAGGTCCTTTTTGCTACTTTGCTACTGTGTATTCTCCTCCTAAGCTCATCTTTCTTGGAACCTGCCATGGCTAAGCCACGTAAGAACAACTTCTGAATTCTGCTATTTAACTCACTGCAATGTTGATTAGCCATGGGGAAGACGATAATCACTGTTTCTTATGTTCTTCTTCTTGTGCCTTACATTTCTTCTTCCACAGAAACTGATGTATAACTTTGCATGAACGAAACATTGTGTAAGTTGGAAAAGTGAGTATGCCAAATACGTAAAGATCAAAAGCATGCAAAAACAGACATACTTAGTATAGCTCCCTATCTTAATTTCCTATAGTGTGTAAAAATTTTAACATCATTTGCATTATAATTATAGAATAAAATATACCAGTTTGTGACATTTATGGGTTTTTGGTTATGAAGTGTTCTGTGCCAAGAAGTGCAAGGCCAGGTGTGAAAAAGCAGGACTGAAAGATCGGTGCTTGAAGTACTGTGGAATATGCTGTGCACAGTGCAAGTGTGTTCCTTCAGGAACTTACGGGAATAAGCATGAATGCCCTTGTTACAGGGACATGAGGACCAATAAGGGCAAACCCAAGTGCCCTTAAAGTGATGAACCCACCCAGCTGAGCTAGCTGAGCAATGTGTGTTCTCATAAAATCATAAGCATATGCTATGTATCAAGCATGCATGGAGTGAGCCTAGACCTAGTTCTGTTATATCAGAATGTTCATCTTTTATGACATCTAATTATGTCACTTCAGATTTACTGATTGCTGTTGTTAAAACACTTTGTGATGGAGTCTCAATTTAAATAAAGGAACAATGTGGTTATGAAGCATCGCAGAAGGTAAGTAAGAAATTAAATAACGGATGTCAGCATTCATTGTAAGCTGTTTGTAGCAATGAATCCCAACTTCTGACACAGGCAACCACGAGGCAGATATCAAATCAATGCACATAATACTCTCATGATAGATATATACACAACTTTTCACCTTTTCCTTTTTCCTATTTTTTAAAGAAACACAACGATTGCCAACAATTATTATGGGAATTTATAGACTAAAATTTCAAGTTAATGTAATATTTTTTATGCGAAAAATTATATGCATATTGAATAAATTATTTAATAAGTTTATAATTTAAATCAAAATATGTAACCACCATTTTAAATACAAATAATTGTTCAAAGACTCAAAAATTATATTTTAAATACTTGAATTTGTTATTAATTGATTATGGCTCGAGTTAATAATTTGTAATTAATGTACTCTTTTAAGTTTTAAAAATTATCAATAATTATTTTATAATTTTAATTTTATAGCACATATTTTTTAATCGCTTTAGCCGTAAATTTTACAATAAAATTTGATAATAAAAATGAATATTATAAAACTAAAACTATAAAAAAGTTATTAATACTTTATAAAATTAAAAGTATATCAGGATGCCAAATATAGTCCGACTCATGGCTCGATAGAAAAGCACAAAACGATATTGCTTTGTTAAATTTTTTTCAAAAACTATGAAGTCGAGCAAGGCTGATCAAATCCACCTGTGACCCGTTAGGTCACGACCCGAGCCATGGGCCAATCAGCCCATGTTCGGGCCGCCATTCTTAGAAGTATATTAGTAATATACCCCTAATTTGTAGCATGCTTTGCTCATGGCCACCAGTGGGCTTGTTAAATAATTATGGGTATCTATAAACCACGGCCCATCAAATATGGTCCAGTTAATAAAAGCCCATCTATATACATATGAAGATGGTAAGTGAAATAGCTTTGACCTAGAACGGTGTCGCATGCACTTCGCATTTCCTCATCTAATTTGAATAGATCAAGAGTTCAATCTTCGTCTCCGTTTTCTTGAACTGCTTCTCCATTCCAACAATGGAGAACCCTAAAGTTCAAGAGGTGCGTACCAATCTCTGTATATACGTATAAATTGTACGCACATTTGCGTTTCTTATATGTTTTTGCTTTTTGGGGGGTTCAGGTTATAGAGAAGCAAGTACTCACTGTCGCGAAGGCGGTGGAGGACAAGCTGGACGATGAGATCGCAGCGCTGGATCGGCTGGACATCGACGATCTGGAGGCTCTGAGAGAGAAGCGGTTGCTGCAGATGAAGAAGATGGCGGAGAAGCGTAGCCGTTGGATCTCTCTCGGACACGGCGAGTACACCGAGATTCCCTCCGAGAAGGATTTCTTCTCCGTCGTCAAAGCTAGCGATCGCGTTGTTTGCCATTTTTATCGCGAGAATTGGCCCTGCAAGGTACCTCAACCATCATTGTTGTCTAATAACTACACAAATGAAGCATATATTTGGCACCTTCATACTAAGCATGATCCTTTAGTGCTTGCTTTTTGCTAGATTTGAAGTGTTTGAGTTGCGATTTCCATAGAACTAAGAATGAATTGTATTGAGCAGCGTTAAAGCTACTTTTGAAGTTCACAATTTTCTTTTTCTAATCAGGAATACATTTGGGAGTGGTCCTTTGTTGAGCTTAAATCCTTAAGCTTTAACTGTTTATGGACTGTGTGAACTAGTTTCATGATAAGTTGTCACTCCCTAAGATGTAATGTAACCATAAGAGGTTAGGGCACACTTGTGGCTTTTGATGCAGCAAAGCTTGTTATAAGTTGATCTCATGATCATATATATAGTTGTTAGAATTGGTTTATTTGTGCTTGCGTCTTTGAAGGAATGCTCAGGTTGGGAATTTTATCATGCAAAGTTTGCTTGCTTCTGGTTATGTTGTTGTTTAAGATTGGTATTCTCAGTTCTTAGCTTAAAATTTCAACTGCATAGTGAGGAGAAGCAACCCATGTTTACAGTTAATTTGCAGGTGATGGACAAGCATTTGAGTATATTGGCAAAGCAGCATATAGAAACGCGTTTTGTAAAAGTTCATGCAGAGAAGAGTCCATTCTTGGCTGAGAGACTCAAGATTGTTGTGCTTCCAACCCTCGCACTCATAAAGAATGCTAAAGTGGATGATTATGTGGTATATTTTATGGATGCTTATGTGTTCTCGAGTGTATTTTGGATGTCCTTTCTAATTAGTTCCGATGCTAAATGTGCAACTTTGATGCTTTTAATAGGTGGGTTTCGATCAACTTGGTGGGACAGATGAGTTCAGCACTGAGGAATTGGAAGAGAGGTTGGCTAAGGCTCAAGTCATCGTCTTTGAGGGGGAGTCGTCCCTGAATTCATCAAAATCTAGCAACACCAAGAGGAGTGTGAGACAAAGCGAAAACTATGATTCAGATTCAGAATAAACCCTGTGATTAATCCTGTATGAAGGAATGGTCTTACCTGAAGTGTTGGGGCGAGTTTGCGCTCTGCAAATACAATTGGAATCCTAAATAGATTATTGTTTTGATGTGAGGTCTATGTTATTCACTCGTTAGGATATGTTCTTATGAATCATGAATGGATTCGGGACCAATTCCTGTACTATTGGAGATTTTAAGTATGTCGAGGCTTCTGAAAGAGCTGATATGTAAACTATTGTGAGAAGAGATGTTACGAATTTTAACAAATCACAATTTGGTCTCAATTTTAGAAAATTCAAATAATGTTTTAAAAATTGAAACAAAAGCTCGACAATAATAACAACGACAATATTTAGTAAGAATTTGGCTAATACGCTTGGTTTGGAGAGATTTAGTAGTACGTAGCTTTATTCTTATTCTTAATTAGTAAAAATGTTGATTTTAAATGACATATAAAGAGAGAGAGAGAATGTGATAAATTGATAAAATAAAAAGTTTAAGATTTAAAAGGTATTAAATTGATATAAATTTAGCTAAAACTTAAATAAGATTAAAGATTGTGATTTATGATTAAAAGAGATTGTCTTTATTCATCGAAAATTTTAAAGTTTAATTAAAAAGAGATATTGTTAAATAAAAATTAATTGATTTATTTCGATTTATAAGAATTTATTAATTTATAAAAATTGATTGATTAATTAATAAATTGATCGTTTTTAACAACAAAAGTTATTAAAATAAATTTAATCGAAAAGTTAAAAACCAAACTGAAAAATTAGACGGCTTAAAATTTTTACAATTAAACTAATTGAATTTTTTAATCATCGAATTCAAATTGAATTCAAATGTGCTTATGACACCAATCGAACACGTTATTTAAACTTTAACTTTTGGATTGATTGTTAAAACTAAATTTAAATAGCTGACTATTTATACAAGTATTAGAAGATTTATTTGATGGATTTAAAATGATATAGAATTAATAAAAATTATACACTGTTTTAATTAATATATTCCAAGCTAAAATTCATGATTTCAAGTAAAGTTGGAAAATGTCAATTTGTTTCAATAAAATTATAGTATCAATGTATAAATTTTGTTATAAATGGTTTACAGGTGAGACATTATTTTAATAAATATATTTAATAAAATCTAATATTATAGTAGCAAGATTAATTAAATAAAAAATATATATTTCCTCCAAATGAATGCACCATTGAATGAGCAATACATCTTATTCCGCATGTACTCTTGAGTTCTAATATATAAATAAAAAATAAATAATTTAAGGATGGTAAATTAAAATTATCATTTAGTAGAAAATTAATATTTTGCAAATTTTATTATCAGCAATAAATATCTGCCAAGATATTCAATTTCTTAATTACATACCAAACTCTAGCTTTCTAAGGGATGAATTATAATAAAATTATTCTAAACCTATTTACAAAATTACTCAAAATAATGAGTCACCCAATGACCAAGAAACTTGAATAACAAGTTTTACTCCTTTGTGGTTATAAAATTATAGGTTCAAGTCACGAAAACAGTCTCATTGTAAAAATAAAAATGAAAAGCTAGGTATATTATATCCTCCTCAAACCTCCGCAAAGTTAGGAGTTTTATGCACTAGATACCAAATAACTAGAAAGTCTAGAATCCTTACCCATCTTATTTTAAAAAGAATAAACTATTAAATTCAAGTAAACCTTAAATTATCTCAAGTTATAAAATATTAATTTCTTTGAAAAAACTATGCAAGTTTATTTCTGGTGTAGTTGGGGAATTACAAAAATGGGAGTAGAAGCTTAAGCAACTAGCTGCAGCCCTTCAACAATCTAACGTGTGAAGCTTATAACCAAAGGAAAAGAACATCAATCTCACCTATGACGCTGCCATGAATTTCGCCAGACAGACGTTAAGAGTTGCCAAAGGCATTAACTTCCTCCAGAATATTGTCAAAGGATCACTGGATCCTTGCATTTGACTATAGAGTTGAGCTATAATTTAGGTGCTCCAATGTAGCCATTCTGCACCCTCAGCTATGGGGCAACAATGATCCCAAATCCACAATCCTTTGGCACAAAAAGCTACATTGCAATTGCCTCTGACCACAGACCTGAAGAACTTTCAATGTGACTTGAATGAAGCATATCCAGACAAAACGTGTTGCTCTAACAAGAACTAGCTACTCTCATTTTCTTTGACAATTCATGCAGCGTTTGATATATGATCTCAATTTGTGGATGCCAAGGGGAGCCTGCAAGAAACTCATGCACTATTCCTTCAACACTGATCCAACTACACCCTGGTTGCTTCTTGACTCCCTTCTCCCTCATAAACCACCTCACTGATGATACATCTGTCCATCGTTGATCACCAGCCAAAACATTAGCCAACATTACATATCCTGCAGAATTATCTGGGTCTACTTCAAGAAGCCTGCTGTATATATTTTGCGCCAAATCCAATCTAGAGTGGAGCAGGCAACCGCCAAGCAATGCTCCCCAAACAAAGTTGTTAGGCTTGAAAGGCATTGAGGCAGCAACATCTAGAGCTTCTTCCACATGCCCCTCTCTTGCTAGAAGATCAATATAGCAAGCATAATGTTCCAATTTGGGAAGAATGAAGAATTGTGACCTCATATCTACAAATATCCGTCGTCCTCTATCTGACAATCCCGAATGGCTACAAGCACATAAAAGGCCAAGAAAGGTTCCGGCATTGGGACGCAAACCGAACTCTTGCATTTTGGAGAAGAGCTCGATTGCTTCGTGCCCTTTACCATTTACTGCGAGGCCCATTATTATCGCATTGAAAGAAACAACATCTTTCAAAGCCATATCGTCAAATACCTCCTTTGCCTTCTCCAAACTCCCACATTTACAGTACATGTCGATTAAGGCTGTAGCTAGAATCTTGTTGGATTCTATAACACTTCTGCGTCCTTCAGATTTCATGTATTCATGAACCCATATTCCAAGGTCTAGATCACCAATTTGTGAACAAGCTGAAAGTACGCTCACCATTGTCACATGGTTTGGCTTATTATTTGGGTCCTGCACCATGATGCGAAACAGATCCAAAGCCTTCAACGGGAAGCCATTTTGCACATATGCATTTATCATAGAGTTCCAGGAAAGGACTCTCCTTTTCCCATTACTAGTAATCCTATCAAAGCTTTCCTTACTCCTTTCGATCATGCCCCATTTCCCGTATAAATACACGAGAACAATGTAGACTGAGTCACAACAAGGACCCTCAAATTCAACATCTTTAACGAATTCAGATAATATCGTTATCCAATTCTCTATTCGAGCAACGTCCAAGTTCGAACAAGCTGACAGAACACTAACCATAGTATCATCTTCCGGTCTTACATTCTCCTTAACCATCAAGCAGAAAAGCCTCAAAACTTCCTGAGACTGGCCTGACCGAGCAAAACCAGCCATTAAAGTAGTCCAACAAAAAACCATACTTTTATCAGATATTTGATCAAACATCTTGAGCGCATAGACGACGAAATTTTTGCAAGCCTTAGCATAGACAGCAATAAGTCCGCTGCATAGGAAAGGGTCCCTGCAATAACCCATTTTCCAGACATGGGTGTGGATTTGTTCCACATGAAGGGCTTCCTCGGACTGGAGACACGACTTGAGGATGAAAGAGAAGGTCAAGTCGTTAGGCGAAAGGGAACACCTCTTCAACTTTCGGAAGATAAAAAATGAATCAGCAAAATGACCCCCGTAAGCCGAAACTCTGATAATCGCATTGAACGGAAACAAATTGGGTTTCTTGAGCTGACTGAAAACACGAAGGGCGATTCCATGTGGGTAGTGACCAATGAGACGAGTTGCTATCAAGTTGTCTTGGCTTAAATGAAGTCGAAACACTCTGGCGTGGATTTGGAGAAGATGGGAATGCGAGACTCGGCCTTGCAAGAGGGTGGAGAAGCAGGTGAAATCACGACAAGTTGCACCGGAAGACGATAGATTACGAAGAAGGTTTAGACTGGAACATCTCAACTTCATCTGGTGTGGAAGCTTTTGGAAAAGCGCAAACATGGCTTGCGACTCCTGAAACTTTCATATTCCGAAATATCACCAGATTCTTGCTGCATCCTGTTAGGTAACTCGATAGAGTTTGTATTGCTGTTAGTATATTGATAGTAACGTAGAAAATAACAACTGGAGCAAGCTCCCCTCTTGGACAATTCAGGCCAACTTTTCCTACAATGATGATAGTAAAATCCTTATTTTCTCTATTCTCGCTGGACAGCTCTATATTCCCCTCCCTCGTTTTCTTTCCTTAACAAACTTCTAATAAATTTGCCTACATGGCAGTCACTCCCCTCCTTTGTACTTTATTTCTACGAGTATAAGTTTTGATGGGCTTATTTAGTATGGGCTGGGGTGTTAGGAATCTCAATGGAGATTGTGTTGTGTTGATAGTATAACGATAAAAGATAGACAATTCAGCTGGAATAAGTTCCCCATTTCAGGCATTTTTTCCTAACAATGAGGATAGTGATCGATAGTGTTCTCTTCTCACTCCTATGCTAATATTCACCTCCTTACATTCTCTCTCCATAACTACCTCACTCCTTCCTAACAAACTTGCTTACATGACAAATTTCACACCCCATGTCCCAACTTGTTTCTACAGGTATACACTTTAATGGGCTTAGTTAGTGTGGGCTGAGGAGAAGGTGGAATGTTAACAATTCCCTCCTCCTCAATAAGTCCCTTGTCCTCAAGAGAAAAGGAAGGGAATTGTCCCTTGATGAAATCCGCACCCTCTCAAGTAGCTTCCTCTCCCGACTTAGCTTTCCAACGAATCAACCATTGCTGGACTTTTCTACCTTTAGTTGTGATATAACGTGAAGCCAAGACTGCCTCAGGTTCAGCCCGTTCCGAGACATCCACCTCCAATCTTGGGGAAAAGTCTTGCTCAATAGGATGGTCACCTATGACCTTTTTTAGTTGAGAGACATTGAAGACTGGATGTACCTTGGCTGTAGGTGGAAGCTGTAGTTTGTAAGCAGCCTGCCCTACCCTTCCCAGAACCTTAAAAGGTCCACAATACCTAGCAGACAGCTTGGGACAGATGTTCCTTGCTAAAGTGAGCTGTTTATGTGGCCTGAGCTTTACATAACTAGGCCTCCCTCCAGAAACTGTACCTCCCTTCTATGAACATCGGCAAATTTCTTCATGGTTGACTGATCACGAAGTAAATTGTGCTTAAGTTGGCGCAATGCCTCATCTCTATCGATCAAGGTTGCTGCCACTGATGCAACTTGGGTCTCTCCTTGAATGAAATGCAGAATGGATGGTAGTAGGAGGCCATAAACCACTTCAAAGGGAGTCCTTCCTATTGAAACATGAAAGTTTGTATTGTACCAATACTCAACCCAAGGTGATCAAAGAGACCAATATTTAGGCTGCTCAGAAGCAAAACAACGAAGATAGGTTTCCAAGCCTCTATTAACCACTTCCGTCTAGCCATTCGTTTGGGGGTGATATGAAGAACTCATCTTCAACATGGTTCCCTGTAGCTTAAATATTTCCTTCCAAAAATTGCTTGTGAAGAGAGGATCTCTGTCACTCAATATTGAGCTAGGAATTTCATGCAACTTTACCACATCCCTAATAAACATCTCAGCCACTGTCTTAGCCGTGAAAGCATGTTTAAGAAGTGTGATGTGGGCATATTTTGATAGCCTATCCATAACCACCATTATAACTTCATAGCCTCGGGATTTAGGTAGCTTTGTGATGAAATCCATAGATACTTCATCCCAAACTAGCTTAGGAATGGGCAAGGGCTGAAGAAGACCAGCTGGAGTCATCACCAAATATTTGTTCTTTTGACAGGTAGCACACTCCCGAATAAATTTTTGGATAGAGGACTTCATTCCCGGCCAAAATAAACCACTAACCAGCCTTTTATAGGTTTAAAAAAAGCCAAAATGTCCTCCTAGAGGAGAAGAATGATATTCTAGCAGTAATTGAGGAATTAATGCCGAAGTGGGAGAGAGGACTAACCTATTCTTGTAAAACAAGTTTCCCTTCACTAGATAATCTGGTTTTGACTCTGGATTCTGTTGCAAAGTCTCCAGTAGCTTACTAAGTTCAACATCCTCCTGTACTTCCCTTCGGACTACTTCTATATCAGCCCAGAAGGGGGCTGAGACTGCTGCAAATAAAAACTGATCCTCTCTCATTCTGGACAAGGCATCTGTTGCCCCATTCTATTTTCCCAATTTATAAATCACCTCAAAGTCAAGTCCCAATAGCTTAGCTTGGCAACACTGCTGATCTACTGATGGAGTTCTTTGGTTCAATAGATGTTTAAGGATTTTATGATCTGTATAGACCTTAAAATGCCTGCCCAATAAGAAATGTCTCCAATGTTGAACATCTAGGACTAATGCCATCATCTCCTTTTCATAGACAGATTTAGAATAAGTCGATTCAACCAATGCTTTGCTGAAATAAGCTAAGGGTCGACCATCTTGCATCAAAACTGCTCCAATTCCCTTTCCGAATGCATCGCACTCCACTGAAAATTCTTTAGAGAAATTCGGTAAGGCTAAGGATGGAGAGGTGGTCATCTTCCTTTTCAGCTCCTTAAAAGCCTCTCGAGCCTCCTTCCCCCAATTAAAACCATTCTTCTTAGTCAATTCTGTAAGGGGTTTTGCGATTCTACCATAATCTTTAACAAACTTTTTGTAATACCCCGTAAGCCCAAGAAATCCTCTTACCCCCTTCACATTTTTTGGTTAAGGCCACTCCAGAACACTCTTGATTTTTATCGAATCCATAGCTATTCCTTCAGCTGAAAGAACATGACCAAAGTATTCGATGGACTGCTGTCCCAATAAGCACTTCTTCTTATTTGCATATAGGTGATTATCTGATAGTAGCTGTAACACCTGAGCTATATGATGCAAGTGCTGATTCCAATTTGAATTGTAGACTAAAATATCCTCTAGGAAGACTAAAACAAACCTGCGCAACTGAGGTTTGAAGATGGAGTTCATAGTGGATTAGAATGTAGCAGGCACATTCATGAGTCTAAAAGGAATTATTAAATACTCGTAATGCCATTCATGAGTACGAAACCCCGTCTTATGATCATCCTCCTCTCTAACTCTAATTTGATGAAATCTAGATTTCAAATCCACTTTAGGGAAATAATTGGCCACATGCAACTCCTCTATCAACTCGTCAATTACGGGAATAGGAAATTTGTTAGGCATCGTAAGTTTATTCAAAGCCCTATAGTCAACATACATTCACCAAGTCTCGTCCTTCTTCTTAACAAGGATCACAGGGCTTGAAAAAGGACCAACACTAGGTCTGATAACTCCAGTTTCCAGCAACTCTTTGATCTGCCTCTCTATCTCATTTTTGTGGTGATGTGCATGCCTATAGGGTCGGACACTTACTGGTTCGACCCCCTCCTTCAACACAATAGCATGATCACTGATTCTCCTGGGAGGTAGCCCCTTAATAGGCTGAAAAACCAAATCAAATCTGGATAAAACAGCATGTAATTCTTGCTGCTGGTTTGCTTCCAAAGTTCCCTTTCCTTCAGTTACAGCCTCTCTCACCCCCATGGACCAGAATAATCCTTCAATTTCCACTTCCTCATGTTTAAACATCTGTTGTAAAGCATAAGGAATAGGCTCTTTCCTAGTAACTCCCTGCAAAGTGATTTCTATTCCCCTTTGGTCAAAGGATATAAATATTCTTTTCCAATCTACTTTGACCACTCCTAGTGTCTCTAACCAAGCAATACCCAATATTAAATAATTAGGTCCTCCGGTATTAAAAACATAAATATCAACCACAAACTGTGCTCCACTCACTTCTAACTGGACTCCTTTGCAGACTCCTTGTGAGAAGGAGCGGTGTCCATCCCCAAGCTTAACACCAAAGATTCGGGTAGGAGTAGTAGGAATTCCCATAGCCTTAACCAATTTACTTGACATAAAATTATGACTAGCTCCACTATCTATCATAATTAAGATTGGCATTTCATTCAGCTTGCCCATCATCACCATAGTTTTCGAAGGTGAAGATGTCTCTCTCCCTATTTTCCTATACTCAACCAAATTACATACCAATTCCCAGTCCTCCTGGTGCTCCTCTGCCCCTTCTGTAACTAGATTTTTCACTGTTTCAGCTTCAGCCTCCTCCTCCCAAATAGTCAGCTTGTACTCCTTATTTGCGCATTGATGAAGTGGGCCATAGGTTTGGTCACACTTGAAGCACAACCCTTTTGCCCTCCGCTCCATTAACTGCTCATATGACAGATTACGAGTCCCCTTCCACCTGGAGCTAGGGGTCAGCATTCGGGTAATTTGGGCCGAATTTACACTGTTCGGGCCCGGCCTGAATTACCCGATTTTTTTTTTATGTTACCCGGCCCGAACCCGAAATGTTGATAGCCCGAAATTTTTCGGCCCGAACTAATATTGAAGTAACCCGGCCCGAACCCGAAGTTGTCAATACCCGAA
>JANZLF010000221.1:39464865-39483952 GCA_026546835.1 Erythroxylum foetidum
ACACAAGATAAACTCTTCAACTTTCACCTCAAAAGAGGAATTTAACTAGAGTCAAATTTGTCATACAAATCTTTGACTTTGTTTAGTGCATTAAATAAGGAGGTAGCTACCTCCTTATATAGATAAGAGACTTGTCTCAATTGTTATCCCTAACCAATATGGGACAACAAAGAAACCAATACTCAACAAGTACAAGACACTAGTCTAATCAAATGTCCGATCATTGCAGAACACGGTATTCATTGCTACACAGAATCTATACCTAAACCATGGAATGGAGATGTAAAATTCAACCTAACCTACTACAAGCTTGTCATTGGATCAGCGGTCCCCTCTACCACGCATGCATGTAAGAGCAGACAAAAGTTGGGGGTACGAGTTTCACTTTCTTGTCGGAGTAATTCTCGATCGTGAATGCAAAGTCAGATATGGACCAAATGGACTCCTTCCTGATACACCTTCTCAAGAAGATAAAGACGGTATCATATTCTTCCAAAACCGCAAGAAGCATTAGCATATAGTGGCTGAGTTGATCTAACAATTTTTGTCACCGATGATGTAATAGTCCACGAGAAATTGGTTTCATTGGCTTTTTGTTTTACAGTTCCATTATTGCGCGTTGTGATATGGCGGTTGATATTAGATTAAGATTTACGAGTTCGTTATAGGCCTGTCATTCCAACATAAGAGAAACTGAATATAAAAACAGGAGATGATGAAGATCATTAGTATAATCATGGAATATAGAGATGGAGGAACAGGACCACCAAACATCAAATTTTGTTTAATACATGACATGACTAGGTAATGCAGGGTCGGTTTCGCTTTATAAAACTTAGATTCTTGTTAGTGACTATTATATTATCAAGAAGGTTACTAACAAACAGTCTTTAATTTCTTGTCCTTATTCTAGCAGTTGTGCTTATTAACAATAGCTCTTATACCGTTATCATTGAAGGGTAATCTGATTTAACAAAGCCAATTCTTGAACAACTCACCGGTTTATCAGTTCTCTTATTGATTGAGATTTTTTATTGATCACATGTTACTCGACTCAAACGTTATATCACAAATGAACAACCTTATCATCTCAGAGGAAAGCTAGTAATTGATTTTGTAAGTCGACTCAAACTTTATATCACAAATGAACAACCTTATCATCTCAGAGGAAAGCTAACTAACTGATTTTGTAAAACATGTTTCCAATAATATGAAGGAACTCCATTGATTTTTGTCAACTTTTCTCATTCCAATAGTTTGTTCCTTGTAAGAAACGTTGTGCTAATAATTGTACGGGTGAGCAAATGTTAGGCAGTGGATACAATTATAACGCATACCATACCAAGACATGCGTTGGGGGAGATAATGAACCTTATCATTCTTGCTTTCTCCAGCTCCACAGTTGAGAGTTACGATTTTGGCATCTATTCAAGATATAGGGCATAGGCAATTAATGAACGCCAAACTTTTGATGCTTTTAGATCCTATTTGAAGATTCCATTGGCAAATTCTATTTGATCTTTTCTGTGGGTCTTACCCTTATCAAAAGGGTTCGATTATTGGACCTTGAGAACCATGTGTTCCATTTCTCCACTCTAACTGGCAGGAGTAATAAGTCTGTAATGGAATCTTATTTATATATAAAAACTTCAGCTAGCATACCTTCATCCCAAGACTTATATATATATATATGTGGAACATTGAGGTTATTCTTGGTTCTAGCTCCATTGACTAAGTCGCAATTTGGACGAGACATTCATTAAAAAATTGTAAGAGACGGTCCATTATGATGAGCAAATGAAAAGAGCCCCTTGTTTCTTTTGGAGTTGCAAGTCACTTTCAGTGGGCAGCAGCCAGGGTGTACATTTCAATTCTTCTTCCTTTTTATTGTTGAGATATATAAATATATTGGTCCTAAGCTAGGGCTTGAGCTACTACTCTACGAGGGTCGAAGCAATTATTTTTTAAGTGTTTTCTCAACTACACTTCGACAGGTTAACATATTTTCCTACCTACAGGGTCAAATAGTGAACGTGACCCATCTTTTCTTTTAATCTCTATGTTAATAAAATAATTAGCATATAATACAAGTAAATTAATAGAATAATTAATTTAAAATATTATGTTACGTTAATATAATAACAACAACAACAATTCAATAAGAATCCAACTGCCCGTGCGCAATTTGGAAAAGCTAATGAGTTAGCTTTGATATCAATCTCATCTCATGTTTATTCCAAAGCTATCATATATTTGTGGAGGAATAATTTGTAAATGTAGGCAGCTGCCGTCGACCAAACGAAAACTTCGATAATAAAGAGAAGGGATAATGAGTTTGTGTCTCAGAAACAGAATTAGATTCTTGCCAATCTCAACTCAAGTGTGTGTAGATTGCTGTTTGATTTGAGGGAGTGAACAGAGAACTGAGCAAGGGGTTTGAATTTAGGCATTTGTCTCACGTGGAAGAGGTTGCAGCAGTGAAAGTTAGTTCGCTCGCCGGCAACCTATCGCCATCAGTGCCCGACAGTCTCACCCCAGAAGCAGTCCCGTGGTTGGGTAGTTTTGATCAATTTTGAAAGGATTGGACGTCTAAGATTATTTTATCTTGTTGTTGTGAGACCTCTTATAAGAAAAGGCTCGTAGACCTGTGTGTAATGGGTAAGCCTGTTGGCTTAGGATAGTGCCTTAAATTTTTTGTCCATTTTTTTCTGTCCTACTCTGTCCACTTTATATCTGAGTCATTCACTCATGTGAACCCACATGAGTGAATGGCTCAGATGTAAAGTGAACAGAATAGGACAGGAAAAAATGGACAGAAAATTTGAGAGACTATATGAGTGGATGACTCAAATTTAAAATAGACAGGATAGGATATGGAAAAATGGATAAGAGATCAGCCCTCCTTAGGATAGATTTAGCCTTTTTTGTCAAAAAAAAAGTTTGAATTGACATATTCAAAAAAAATCATGTGTTTTGACATTATTTTTAACCAAAAAAAACAAGGCAATCCATTTTGTAGAGATTTGGAGAAAGTCATAATATATGTAGCCTTACTTTTGTACTTATATTAACAAAAGAACGATTTTATTAATTACTCAAAATTTAACAAATGAAAATTATTTTAATAATTATACAATAAAATATCAATATATACGTAGTCTTTCTTTTATAATTTTTATAAAAAGGCTATATCCGTAATTTGAATATGTGATTATATAGTTATAAAGGAACAATTTTTACTAGTTGCTCCAAGACTTTCCCTCACATATTTTGTGGGAGTCTCTTATATATATATATGATTTAGTTCAAATGATTATGATGATTTAGATTATTTATACTATATTCTTAATTGTACAACATTTTAGGGAGGTAAAAAAAAACAACAATCTAATAAAAATTTTATTGATACATGAGATATAAAGAGATACAGTAATATACAATTTTATTCCTAATTAATAAAGAGACTGTTTTTAAAAAGATAAACTTATAAATATATTAAGGTATAAATTTAAATATAAGGATAAATTATAAAATTTTAGACTAATACTATGTCTTACTCTCCATTAATTTAATGCGAATAAAATGGAAGTATAATTTAAAAAATATTTTTTTTATCAAGTAGATAAAAAATATGAAGTTACCTAATCATCTTCTCCCACTCTATTTCCCTTTGACTCCGCTGACATGGCGGTCACCTAACCCCACATGCCCCCTCACTTCTTGCCATGTCTACCTGTTGTGGGCCCACATTGTCCCCTCTATGCCGTACACCTATTGAGACAACATTTTTATTTGTTTATTTTAACTTTCTACGTACGTCTACACCGGTTCGTCAGCTTCCTTGTAACGTCCTCTTTCATGAGGGCCCCGCTCATACGTGGCATACCACGCGTCCGTTGCCCACAAGCAAAGGACTCTCTAGTCTCTTCTCCTATATAAAGACCAACTCCGTGACCCCTTGCTTCTCACAACTAGCAAACAGTTTGAAGTTCTCTTTTAATTGCTAAGAAGCTCTTTCAAATTTTCTCACGTACATCTCCACAAGCCTTTGTTCTCTTATTTATAAACCCTTTTTAGTTTTTCTGTCTGCAATGGCTGTTGATGATGCCTTCTCATCTCCTTTGGGTCCTCCAGCATGCGAAAAAGATGCAAAAGCGCTTCAATTCATCGAGGAAATGACTAGAAATCCTGACTTCGTTCAGGAGAAGGTTTTGGCTGAAATCCTGAGCCGAAACGCTGAGGTTGAGTACTTGAAAAGGTTCAAACTTAATGGTGCTATCGATCGCCAGACTTTTAAGTCCAAACTTCCCGTGATTACCTACGAGGATCTTCAGCCTGAAATCCAACGTATAGCCAATGGCGACCGCTCTGCCATCTTGTCATCTCACCCCATCTCCGAGTTTCTCACTAGGTGTGTTTTTTGTTAAGAGTATATGGATTTACTTAGAAGGTTTGAATTATTGCACTAATAAACTTTTGTTTAATTGGAAACTACAGTTCAGGGACATCCGCTGGTGAAAGAAAGCTGATGCCAACAATCCAAGAAGAGCTGGATCGTCGGCAATTATTATATAGTCTGCTCATGCCAGTGATGAACCTGTAAGTTAAAGAAACCCCGATGGACGCGTTGGAATTAATTGTGTGCCTGTCTCCATCTTCATTCAATTCCACTCACATGCAACTAATAAAAAAAAAACCCGCTTTTTGTGCAACAGTTACGTCCCTGGCTTGGACAAAGGCAAAGGCCTATACTTCATGTTCGTGAAATCTGAGACCAAAACTCCCAGTGGCCTCCTGGCTCGCCCTGTTCTCACCAGCTACTACAAGAGCGACCACTTCAAAACTCGTCCCTACGATCCTTACAATGTGTACACAAGCCCCAACGAGGCCATTCTTTGTGCTGACTCATTCCAGAGTATGTACACCCAGATGATCTGCGGCCTTCAGGAGCGAGAAGCAGTGCTCCGACTTGGCGCTGTTTTCGCCTCCGGTTTGCTCCGTGCCATCAGGTTTCTCCAAGTTCACTGGAGAGAACTTGCTCATGATATTGAATCGGGAACTTTAAACAGCCAAATCACAGACCCTTCTCTAAGAATCTGCATGACCAAGATCCTGAAACGTAACCCTCAACTCGCAGAGTTCATCAGAATGGAGTGTTCCAAGGAGAAGTGGGACGGAATCATTACTAGAATTTGGCCCAGCACAAAATATCTTGACGTGATCGTCACTGGGGCCATGGCACAATACATCCCAACCCTTGATTACTATAGTGGCGGGTTGCCACTAGCATGCACCATGTATGCTTCCTCAGAGTGTTATTTTGGGTTGAACTTGAACCCGATGTGCAAACCATCAGAAGTCTCTTATACGATCATGCCAAACATGGCATACTTCGAATTTTTACCCCACAAGCCTGCTAGGACTTGGACTGCTCGTGACTCGCCACCAAAACTCGTTGACCTCGCCGATGTTGAAGTGGGCAAAGAATACGAGCTAGTGATCACCACCTATGCAGGTTTATACAGGTACCGAGTCGGCGACATCCTCAGAGTCACCGGGTTTCACAACTCAGCCCCTCAATTTCATTTTGTTAGAAGGAAAAATGTATTACTCAGTATCGACTCGGACAAGACTGACGAGGCAGAGTTACAGAAAGCTGTCGAGAACGCGTCCCAACTCTTACGTGAATTCAAAACAAGCGTTGTTGAGTACACGAGTTTTGCTGATACAAAGACGATTCCAGGTCACTACGTAATTTACTGGGAGTTATTAGTGAAAGACTCGGTCAATTCCCCTACTGACCAGGTATTGAACAGGTGTTGCCTTGCCATGGAGGAATCTCTGAACTCAGTTTATAGGCAAGGACGAGTTGCAGACAACTCCATAGGTCCACTAGAGATAAGGGTTGTTAAAAACGGCACATTTGAGGAGTTAATGGACTATGCAATATCAAGAGGGGCATCCATTAATCAGTACAAAGTCCCAAGGTGTGTAAACTTTACACCAATCGTTGAGCTGCTTGATTCGAGGATGGTATCCAATCATTTCAGCCCAGCTTTGCCTCATTGGACACCGGAAAGAAGACGGTGATTTCCCAGGTCACCGACCAAAACTTAAGTTAATGTAGAAAACTATAGGTATCTTGATGTATTTTCTTATCCTTTATCCTTTTTAGCCTTTATGTCGAGTGATATCCCTAGCTTTGCAAGAAAAGGTGAAAGTGTCCGTTGATTAGGACAGTTCAGGGTCAGGTTTTGTATTGTGGTTCAGTTAACCTCTGGAAAAGAATGTGACGTCTGATATGTATGTGTAGTGAAATGTTTCTTTCATGCAATGAACATATTTTCATCCCTTTAATCTCTTTTCCTTCGCTTTCCATTGTTAATTTCATCCACTGTGTTGTGTTTAGTCTTTGTCAGGAAAAGGGGTTGAGACGAGCGCACGCTTTTTTAGTTCATCTAACGACCACTCACACCGGACCAAAAGGAATAGGAATGATTGAGAGACAAAATAAAAGATAAATTACACCCATCTAATTTTTTTTAAAAATATTATTATAGTTTTATGCCTTTAAGATTATGTTTGTTAATTGTTAGCAATTTTTATATCATATCTCATTAAAATTTTAATAAAGATTAGTAAAATAATATTATGTTGCTTGTATAAGTATTATGTCATCACTACAGGAAAAAGAACTTTAGTGGACAGATAAAAGTGTAACTATAAATCCAATTATTGTTGCCATTTTATTAAGGTACTAGAATTTATACTGTTAAATAAAACGGTGCTATTATAGGTGTAACACTATAAGAAAAATGTTATTTACGACGGAAAACTTAAATATTCTGTCAGGAAGACAATTTAGTGATGGAATTTATTAACGGACAAATGTATCATAAAAACGATCATATATAGGTAATAATTTTTTACGAATAACAAAATATTCGTCGGTAAATTTATCAACAGACATTTATGTAACTATCGGTGAATATATACCGATGGTTATTTATGCGGTCGATCGTCAGTAAATTTCTGACGATCAAAATTTGTCCGTCAACAAATTTACAGATGATATTGGTTATTCCGTAGGTAATTTTATTACAACATTACCAACAGTTATGCTTGTTCCATCAGTGAGTATACCAATTGTTATTCTGTTTACAGCAAATTCTGTTGGTAAAGTTGGCGATGAAATTGGTTATTCTGTTTATTACTTACTGTCAATATTACCGACGGTATATTGTTTTCCATCGGTAAATTGAATTGATTTTGCCAACGCACTTTTGTTTTTTCGTTAGTAAATTAACAAAAAAATTTTAAAAATTCCCATCATTTAGCTTTTTTTTATGATCTTATGGTTGATGCATAATCTAAACATTTATAAATTATCTGTGCATAATATTGATTGGTGATATAAAGTTAAAATTATCTTAATTAATAACAAAAATATTAAATTATACATAATAAGTATTTGTAATTCAAATGAAATGACTACAAGTACATTATTAATTTCATAGTCGCAGATGCTTTGATTGTTGCGATAAGGTGCTACCCCTTCACTTCAACTCATCCATCTTAGAAGCTGAGCCATGTACTCCATTGACTGTAGCAATTAAGTTGCCAATGTCTACACTATGCTCCGAACTTATTTACTTCATTGGTTGTTGATCATCTACTAGATGTTGCTGTACTAGACGTGGAGGATTGCGAATAATATATGTTCACAAATGAACTTAAGCCGAATGTCTTTTTACGAAGGTCCTTACCGCCCACTGTATGAAAATAAGTTTGAGTCTCATCAACATCTTTAGATTGCTGGGACTGTCGTTGGATGCTTTCTTGTATTTAATCATATCAGAAGACAATGTTTATATTAGTAAGTGATAATTGTTAAGCATTAATATTAAATCATAAATTTCACATATACTTAGGTCTCTACATTGAGTGTTGATGAATGTTACACCGTCATACTTCTTAATGTGAGTATGCAAAAAGAGCTGACTGGGTATAGGCCTCATGCCCATAGATTTTTCATGCATAAGAATAAAATATTATAAGTGAATTAGAATTTATAAAAATTTTGGCAGAGTTTCCTCTATTTTTATGATATTTACCCTGGTTGAACAAAGAAAATAACTCGACAACACAATCATATATGACATCAGACATTTATAATATTATCATTTTCGATAATACACATATTTTCATTCCAAAATTTACACATCAATTTAAATTGAAATACAAAAAAGTAAAAACAATCAGAATATAAATATAAAGTGTAAATATTTACAAGTCTCTCTACATACTTGTGGTGGGCAATAGATCCTCCCGTATGTACAGAAAGACTCTCTCCCCCCGGTTCTTCACTGTTGTTAGTAGAATTACGCTCTAAAATGGACATTACCATAGATGATGTCCAATGTTGCTGCCAACGACTTCATATTTGTTTAGAAATATAAGGCGGTCGTACACTAGCCTTGTGTATCGTACCAACAAAGTCCCGATAATGTGTACATGCTCGTCTCTCCCATATTTTATTAATGATTGCGTCAAATTCAGAATCCAAAAAAATTCTTTCTGAAACAAAAGGAAAAACATTCAATAAACACTTATAATGTAATAATTTTATCTAATTAATGTATAAAAATAAATTTAAAAAATAAAACAATATTATTTTTTATACCTTAAACTCCTGATAGTAAAATTCCTTTATGATCTGAGAGATATTTTTTCATACATAACCCTCAAGATCAATCTTCTCCTTAAATTTGGACGTCAAGTTTCTTGAGCACGGTCCAGGCGGAATCAATCTAATATAAAAACAAATAATTTTATACCATTTTTAAAATTTAAACCTATAACTTAATTATAAACATATATTATTTCATGTATTTTCACTTACAGATTGTTAACAATTGTGATGTAAGTTCTTCTATCTAAGTTCTTCAACTTCAGGCTAATAGTCGCCTCCTTTATCCACATCATTTACCCCTGATATCTTTTTCACTGTAAGGGTAGTGGATGATGTAGGGGTGGTAGATGGTGTAATAGCAGGTATGAAAGATGATGCCTTATCTGCAAGTGTAGTAGTTGGAGGAGGAGGAGGTGATTCAGTTCTATCTGCAGAATGTGATGTTTTACCTTAATAGTAAGTAGCTTCGAATTGTTGTCTGAACCTTGGTCACATTATATTATGTTTTCTCTTTGGTAGCATATTTAAACCTAAAATTCGTATTTGATTGAACTTTCTAGAAATATAACAATTTGAATTCAATATTTTACATAATATATTGAAAAGAAAATAATTGTTTTGTTGAATATAATATTCAATTGCAAACACAAATTAATTGATATAATCACTTAATTGCAAATCAAAATCATCTTCTTTTTATGAAGAGTTGGAATCAAACTTAGGCTCCTCTTTAGATCTCTGGCCCTCATTATCATCTCCAGATGAAATTTTAGCATATTCATTAGATGGATTGTTCAAAGGTTCATTATCGTCATATGTGACAAATGCATTTATTTCATAAACATCTTCCTCAAATACTTCATTTTTAATTCTCTGTTCTCCTTTTCTATATGATTCAAAAACACCTTTAGGATTAACTTTGCAAACGACCAACCAATCTGACTTATCTTGTCGTAAGCTAAGAAAAGGGACATAATACACCTGAATCGCTTGCATTGCTAATACGAAAGGTTTAAATTGTCTAAATCTTCTTCGTTTGTTGATTTCAACTAGATTATATCGACTATGCACTTTTATACCAACATTTGGAGTTTGTTCAAACTAGTCAGTCACACTTAAATATCACACTTTGCTTTATTGGTAATGCAGAGTATTCAATTTCAAGTATTTCAATAATTTTACCATAGCAGTCCATCAATTCTCCTTATATGCAAACTCCACTATTTATTGTTATCATGGTATGACTATGATATTCTATATAATATTTGTATCTATTAATGAAATACACCGGATACGATTTAACAGTTCGCAAAGGTCCCTTCGTAAGATCACATATGAACTTGTTTTCTATTGAATTTTCTAAGGCCTACACAAAAGAAATGACCATATTAAACAATGTAATGTCATTTGAACAGTTAAATCTTATAATTCAATCACTTCAATATTTGTAAGTGAAAACTTACATATTTCTCAAATCATCAAGGAAAGTGTCTTCTGAATTTTTTATTGATATCATCCTGTGTTTTATTGGGCATTAGCTCGCGTAGCAATTACTCGTATAATCTAGAAATATTATTATATATTTCAATTATGAATAACACTAAACTTCAAAACCCAAATAATCAATTTCAACTTACTACATGAAAGGTTGAACATTTTGACAGTTCAATAAAATGTAACCTTAAGAGGCTATCTTGCCTTGACTTCAACACCTATTAAAAAGAATTACATCAAATTATAATTAAAAAATTCATAGATAAAACACAGTCGATGTGGATATTTGACTTTTGAAATCAGAGACTAGAAAATCTAAAAAGAGGAACAATTTGCATCACCTAAATACTTCATATTATCTTACCTGGGAGATTCCAAAGATATGGTTCTAGTAACTTCATGTATGTCTACGATGCCACTTTATACGACAGTTTGTTTAAGGTTTTTATTGTATTTGCATGAATAATACGATTGTAGGCCATATTATGCTCCTGGTCGCAAATCAGCTATCTAAACCACTTAAAGTCCATGTAGCACCTAATTAAAAGAAAATAAGTGGAACTACAGAGGAAAAGAACAATACAAACAATTAAAAGTTAAAAGCAATCATTCATAGTGAAAACAAGACTATAAAGGTTTTATGGGCTAGGATATCCACATAAAGGTAGAATGATTGAAAATTTTGTAAGACCCTAAATTATAGTCACTAAGATTTGTGAGATGACCTAAGAATATAAGAAACAGGAAAAAGGGACAAGAACCTAAGTACAAAGCACATTACCTTTACTTGCAGGTGAGCAACATATCTAAGAATGAGCCCTGTAAGCACTTTAACCACCAAATAGTAAATGATGTTAACATACGCTACCATACTTTGTCTATCAACTCCGACGACTACCTCTGCATATTATGTTACCCATAGCAATGAAAGAAATCAATTTTCTTAACTATAACTTTGTATCTATTTCCAGCCAATAAAGTAGCTTCATTTACTAGATTTGCAAGGTTTGCCCTATTAAAATCGAAAGCTATCATGTTTCCCACATCAATGAGAAAAAGACAAATAAAAGAATCCACTAGCCACTACTAGTCACTAGTAACCTATAAAGCCAGATGTCATAGAGGCCATATCATTGAGGTGAACATCTTCACCTAAAGGAATTTCCTTGTTGGAAACATGGACTTTTAAAATAGCTTTTCTTTAATTCCTATAAGAGATTTCAACCTAAGGTGGGATAAGGAAAAGAGGCTTTGAGACTTATGGAACTTGTTAACCTGTTAAACCTTAACATGTTAAACATGATTAATTATCATACAAACCATAACTATATGATCAAATCTTCCAGGTCAACGAAGTGCGAGATTTTGAAGTCCCACTGCTCATCCTCCAAAAAGTGTAACTAAGAAGCCATGTAGTTCATCAATGAAGAACAAATATCTATCCTTATTTGTAAGGGGAGTATAAGTAAACCCAATGCTCCTACCGACTGTGGTAATATGTTTAATTTCTAATGAAAAGTATAACTTAAGTCATTGGCAAAATAACAAATAATTATAGCACCTTAATGCCTGATAACATAAGTGATGGTTATTAAATCCTGTATAATAACCAAAAGTTAGAGAAGCACACATAAACTTCCATAACTTATTCCTTGTGAACTATAAAACAAAAAAAAAATTAACAATTCCAAAATGGTTTACTGAGACAATTTTAAACTAGCCTATCAGAAAACATCGAAAATCATTAGTTTCTTCTTTAAAGAACAAAAGAAAAATATTCTAGAATTTTCTAAAAAAAGAAAAATTCCAAATAAAATTTTTTTCAATGTTTTATAATTACCTACACTTTCGATGCATCTTGTAGGAATACAATTAGAAGTTGGAGGACTTAGCCCTTTGAAATTCCATCCATTGGGTCTCTAACCTAAATATACACTAAGATATGCACATGAATTTTTTTTTAATTAAAACAAAAACCAAAATCACTATGTGTAACCTAAATATACACTAAGATATGCACATGAATTTTTTTTAATTAAAACAAAAACCAAAATCACTATGTGATTCATTTATATTGGCTACTTGAAAGAATAATAAACTAGCTACTTGAAAGAAGAAAATTAAAGGAAAAACAATGCAGTAAAGCATTGTAAAAGCTCATAATAACACCTCGAATAATATTGGATTTCAAACAACTCAAACCTCCAAATAGGCAAATGCAACATTGATAACTCATGTCAGCAATCGGAGCATTGTCTGCAGATAGTAATTGATGATTGTACGATATCCAAAAGAAGCACCTACAAACTAAGTATATGTTTCTCTATAAAGAAGAATGAAGCATACTTATAGTACGTTCAATTTGCATGCTCAAGAAGAACTTGAGAATCACACAAAAAAAGTCTTTAACTAAGAAGTACGAAGTGAAACCACAAAAAGCAGGGAATGTATACTCATTCCGTCAAACAAAAAGAACCTAATCTCCACTCATAACCAACACAATTTCAATTGTTCAACATTGCACCCTTAACCTCGCAACCTCCCCCAAATGCTAGGGTTTAAAAACATGACTCAATTCAAACTTGAAATTAAAATGATAATGACCTAAAGTGTATAATTGGGGAGCTAGGGCACGACACAGAGACAAAGTAAGAATGACTTAGGTAAATTTGTGGCTCTTTCACTTTTCTAAGATCTTTTGAACTGACAAAAAATCACCGTAATCGAAACGACCACAAATGGACCTATTTTTGAGTTCCAATATGAGTGGATTGGAACAACACTTAAAGGAGGCTTGAAGAAGAAAGGATGTAGAAACCTCTCACCTTGGTAGCGAGATAAGTAGATAATCATCTTGGGTCTCTTATCACCCTACCCTAGTTAAGAAAGAAGAGTGAGCTTGAAGCAAAAATGGGGGTTCTTTTCCCCTTTTGGTTTAATTGTGCTTGTTGATCTAGGAGCTTTGTTTTACTTACTATGCTGCATGTCATCCAGTTTTCTTACATGTTGTTCTCTAAGTCTTTGTGATGTCGTTTTTGCTTCCTTTGGGAGTTGTAACAACATCTTCATTTTGGCTCTATTTGTGGATGTCTCTCTGTTGACATTTGTTGTATGAGAAATCATATTCTCCTAACGTCTTATGTCTTCTTATTTATATCAATTCTTAAAAAATAAATAATATATTTAATCGAGTTTGGTTAGTCTCGATTGTGCTCAGGTTCAGACTAAAAGCCTTAGGTCAGGTTTTAAAAAATTATTACTACTAAAAAATTATGACTCGTGTTTTAATTTTTATTCAATAAAAATTGGTCGGTGATTTAATTTCTCTAGATATATTCTAAATGCTCATTAGCAAATAGAAAAAAAATTATATTTTGAATACATATTAGTAAATAGATATATAAAAGTATATAATATTAGTAAATACCCTTTAGTAAATAGGTAACCAGAACTCTAGCAACAATTCTAAATGTTGCATATATAAAACTTTATTGCAACATTGTTTTTAAATTTTGTTGTATTTTCTTATATGTAGCAACAAATTATTATTATCGTTGCCTTTTAATATTAGTAAATGCAACACTTTAAAAACTATTGCATTTGTGATTTTGAATTTCGTTTTGTACGGGCTAGTACCAAGCGATACGTACTGTACCGACCGAAGAACTGTACGAAATAAGGATACTTATGTTCCAGGTGTAAATATCGGTCAGTATCAACTTGTTTCGTATGGTATCGGTCGATATTTATAATACCTGCCATATACTGATCAGTGCCAAAAATTTCAAAAAATATAGGGACTAAGTTGCAAAATTTTCAAGAAAAAAATAAAATTTAGATAGGACTTAGGCCTAAGTGGATCGAAGTTCGAAGCTATTCATTGCCATCCTTAATTATTATTTAAAGTCGCAATCAATTTAATTGTTGCTTATATAAAATTTTATAACAACAATATTTTAATTTATTTCCTTTTTAAATATATAAAAATAAATTACTATTATCGTTGCCTATTAATATTATTACAGGTCATTATACTAGTTTCAGGTAACACTTTTTAAAGAGGCTCTGTCTTGCTATGTCGAGACTCTCTTCCTCTTGTTTTAGATAACAAGTGTTTCTATCCATCATACTGCTCTCGTTTCATCATTCTTTTCTCTTTTACCAGACATATGGCTACGGGCTCTGAAGAAGATGCTCTGGTGGCTGAAATATATCAGCGCTTGAATGTCGAAGAAAATGAGGGTACTCTGGAATACAATGATGAACCAGAAAACGATGAATAACGATCTCAAGGAGCTGAAAGACAACACTGTGTGATAGGGCGACTGTTAACAGGGAAAATAATCAATTTCCCAATCTTTAAACAGATCATAGCTAGTATATGGCGTCCTGTTAAAGGCATGATGATCAAAGATCTAGGCAATAATGTTTTTATTTTCCAATTTTTTCATCATCTTGACATGGACAAAGTATTACGAGATGGTCCATGGAATTACCAACAACAGCTCCTTCTGCTACGACGCTTACACCCTATGGAGAATCCTAGACAAGTGGAACTGATCAGATTAGAAATATGGGTTCAAATCTATAACATTCCTAGTGGTTTTATGTCTGAAAGACTTGCTGTTGATGCGGGCAATTATATCGGCGAATACCTAGAATCGGACTCAAGGAATTTCTCACCAATTTGGCGAGACTTTATGCGAATTCGGTGACGATGGACATCCGACAACCACTTAAACGGAAACTTTTTGTTAAAAGGCCACAAGGGGAGAAAATCTGCTTGACTTTTAAGTATGAAAGACTCAACACTTTCTGCTACTTATGTGGCATTGTCGGCCACACGGATCGATTTTGTCGTCTTCTTTATGAACATCCTCAAATCCCCCGTGAGAAATTTGCATATGGCGTATGGTTGAAAGCAGAAGTTCGAAAACCAACCCAGATCGGTGCACGATGGTTAAGATCGGAAACAAACTTATCGGAGGAGCTAAAGGAACATTACACAGAGATTCCGGCGACCGCTAAACACAATCCGGTGGCATCTACCGTTGTAGGAGAGCCCTTATATGTCGCCGCAAATTAGGGGGATCGAATCATCCTTGCTAATCAACCCAGCAGTGAATCACGGAACCATAATCAGATTCAGCCAGAACAGGAGATAGAGGTGAATCCCGTGAATGAAGCAATATTACCAGTTACCGTATCTAATACAATCTAGCTGGTTGACTATAAGAGGAGACGTATACAAGAAGACACGGTGCCGGATCAAGGGGATATGGAAGAAGATCATAATAATAATACAAGCGAATCTGGTTCAAAAAACTTGAGTTTGGTGGGCTTTGTTTCCGAAGCCCACCGTTATTCATGAGTACCTTAAGTTGGAACTTCCGGAGGCTTGGGAACCCCCGAACAGTCCGGGCTTTACAAGACCTGGTGTCCAATAAGAGACCCAATTTTATTTTCCTCATGGAAACTAAAATTTTAAGAGACAAAATCATACCAATTCAAAGAAAATTGGGCTTTACAGGCATGTTTACGGTAGAACCAGTTGGCACTAAAGGGGGTTTAGCTTTGTTATAGAAGATAGATGGTACGACCTAATTACTTAGCTATTCACAACACCATATTGACGTTGTCGTAAGAATGGAAGGGGTTAAACGTTGGCGTTTAACTGGTTTCTATGGATATCCAGAACGTCACAGTCGACACTTGGGATGGAACTTGCTTCGACGACTTCACACCCAATCGGCCTTGCCATGGTGCGATTTTAACGACATCATGTTTCCTTCTGAAAAACAAGGTAACCACACGCATCCTCGAGCTCTGATGGAGGGATTCCGACAGACATTATTGTCTTGTCATCTCTATGATTTGGGGGCAGAAGGTTCATTATTCACATGGGAAAATCGGAGAAATGAAATCGCAATGGTAAGGGAGAGGCTCGATAGGGTGGTAGCCACCACCGCATGGTCCTCTTTGCTCTGGATGGCACGCGTTTCCACTCTCCACACTGAATCCTTTGACCACTTACCCATCTTCTTATCATTGGGTATTCAGGTGAAGAAATTTGTGAGTAAGCGGTTCCATTTTGAGAATGTGTGGACGGTGGAAGAAGAATGTAAACAAAGAATAAAAAGGGGATGGCTGAAAGATTCCTCTGCTTCGATCCAAGACCGAATTCGTAATTGCTCTCACGATTTACAGATTTGGGCAAAATCAAAGAATGAGGGATTTCAATTACAGATTACGAAATTGAAGAAACATATGGCATTTTTGCGACGGCATAATACATTAAACTTGGGGGCCCTCAAAGAAGTAGAACAACAATACGGTGCGTTACTCCTACAGCACGAATTATATTGGAAACAGAGATCGAAGCAACATTGGCTGATGGAAGGTTACTCAAACTCGAAATTTTTTCATCTGATGGCTTCTCATAGACTTCGAAAAAATTTCATTTCCAAACTGAAGAACAATAGAGGGGAATGGATTGATTGGGATTCTAGCCTACCGAACATGATCTTGGATTATTTTCAACAACTCTTTACCTCCTCTTATGGTGATACAGCTCCGATTTTAAGTACTGTGGAATGCAAGGTTACTCCATTGCACAACGACCTGCTAATAACCCCATACACGGAAGAGGAGGTAAAAACCACTTTATTTTCAATGCACCCTGATAAATCGTCGGGACCAGATGGCTTCAACCCAGGTTTTTTTCAGACTTACTAGGACTTAATTGGGAAAGATGTGGCTCAAGCTTGTCTTCGCACTTTGAATGACGACGATCCTTTGCCTGGCTTAAACAGAACCAATATTATCCTTATACCGAAGAAACAAAACTCAGGGACTATAGCTGATTTACGACCGATTTCATTAAGTAACGTTACTGACCGTATCATCTGTAAGACAATAGCCAACCGGTTGAAACATATTTTACCACATATTATTTCGGAGACTCAGAGCGCCTTCATTCCAAATCGGTTGATTACTAATAACATCATTGTGGCTTATGAATTGTTCCATTATATCAAGAGGAAGACTCAGGGTAAAGTGGGCTCTCTAGCACTCAAAACAGACATGAGCAAGGCTTATGATAGAATAGAGTGGGAGTATCTGAAACAGATCATGCTGAAGTTGGGTTTTTATGAAACATGGGTTTCAAGAATTATGGACATTGTAACATCGGTGACTTGTTATTTTGTCCGCGAAAACGAAGAATACGGACCATTGATCCCCAATAGAGGCTTGTGGCAAAGAGACCCACTGTTTCCATATTTATTCATCATTTGTGCGGAAGGATTATCTGCGAGCTTACAACAATTACAAGCCCAAGGACAGATTCATGGGACGGTCGTTGCAAGAGGAGCAACTCCAATGTCACATCTATTTTTTGACGACGATGCCATTTTTTTTGTTAGAGCTACAGTGGAAGAGGCAAATACATTGAAATATATGTTGCATCTTTATGAACAGGCGTTGGGTCAACAAATCAATCTTGGTAAATCCGGTTTATCGTTCACTCCTAATACTCCCTCTACCATGAAAGAATTGATTTGCCACACTTTAGGGGTTGCCGAAACTTCGGAACCTACCAATTATCTGGGCATACCGTCGGTCATAGGAAGGGGAAAGAGACAAGTTTTTCATTATGTGACAGAAAAACTTACAAAGCGAATACAAGGATGGAAAGCCAAGGCGTTGTCCAAAGCTGGGAAAGATATTTTGTTAAGAACGGTCGCACAGGCTATGCCCAACTATTTGATGTCGCTTTTTTTACTACCAATCTCTACTTGTCAAGAGCTGGAGACCTTGATGAAAGGTTTCTTCTGGCATAATGGGGGAAGAGATAATAAAGGTCTCAGATGGGTGTAATGGAAGAAGCTAGCAATACCAAAAGTTTTTGGGGGCTTGAGGTACCGAGAGCTTAGACATTTTAATCTTGCACTGTTGGCAAAACAAGGATGGAGACTCCTCAAATTTCCAGATTCGATCACAGCAACAATCCTTAAAGCCAGGTATTTTCCTCATACGGATTTCCTTTCCGCAGACTTGGGAAACAATCATAGCCAAATTTTGAGGAGTATACATCAAGCCAAGTCTATCTTGATCCAAGGATGTCGAAGAAGGGTTGGAAATGGGCATGATATACAAATCTAGCGCGACCCCTGGTTGATGGATGATAGCGATCCGTTCGTGCAATTAGAGTGTAACGCGGAAGCTCATTACCCGATTTAATGGAAGGAAATCAATGGAATGAAACAAAAATTAGAAGGTTCTTCATCCAACGAGACGCAAAGCTAATCTTACAGATCCCCTTTAGCTTCTCAAGAAGACAGGATGACTGGTTGTGGATGCTTAACAATCAAGGGGAGTATAGAGTAAAAGAAGGATATAGACTGGCCATAGAAGACATGAATGTAGAGTTTCGAAATACAGCATTCCCATGGGAGAAGATTTGGCAACTACATATTCCTAGTAAGGTTAAACTATTTCTCTGGAGGCTGTTGAGGAAGGCAATTCCGTGTAGAGCCAATTTAAATGGAAGACACGTGGACATACGAGATACATGTCCTATTTGCGACAGCTTTTCAGAAACTGAAGACCACCTGTTCCTTCACTGTGATTTTGCTCAATCGGTTTGATCTCTGTTTTCTGTTGATTGGTCTTTATCCCATACTGTTACGCTACATCGTTGGTTCTCCTCTGTTATGTTGGGTGGATCAAAGCCTCAGCAGGAGAAATATTGCATGATTTTATGGAGCTTATGGACTTACAGGAATGAAGTTATATGGCAGCAAAAAATGAAGGATCCTTACTCAATTTTTCATAGGGCCACCATGGTATTATCGAAATGGAAGCATGCTCAACACAGGAAACAAAATTCATCAGTAAGAC
>JANZLF010000221.1:39484052-39497359 GCA_026546835.1 Erythroxylum foetidum
CCGCACAGAACCACTATAAATGTAACGTTGATGTGACACTATTATCTTCGGATTTCTATGGATTGGGAATGGTGATCCGGGACTACAAAGGGCTAAACTGTGCAGGTAAACTAATGATTTTACCGGGATGACCGGATCCTCAAATTGGGGAAGTGTTATGTTTTCGAGAAGCTCTCAGTTGGATTAAAAGCCTCTCTTATGGGCCTATTTGTGTGGAAACAGATTGTCAGATAGTTACTCAATTTCTAACATCAGCGTATCAATTTCCATCATACTTTTCGATGATTATTGAGGATTGTAAAGCTCTTCTTCAAGAGCATCGGTTTATTTCCACTACTTTTGTTAAAAGATCAATGAATCAGGTTGCTCATAAAATAACTAGGGCGACCAATTCTATGTCTGATTTTGAATGGGTGGTATGCCCTCCTTTTTTTCTGTATGATGTTTTATCTTTAGACATGAATAATATGCGCTGAGCGCAATCTTTAACGTTTAAAAAAAAAGGTAACACTTTTTAAAATGTTACAAATTTAAGGTTTTGATTGTGTTATGTAATACAACTAATACAAATTTTTATTATTCTCCAATAAAGAATATCGTTAGGAATATCAGTGATATAAAAATATGATTTTAGAAGTAAATAATAAATTTTAAAAATTTAAAACTAAAAAATTCTAAAGAATTTAGTGTAATTAATACTAAAATAAACGAAAATACTGATGAAAGAAGACAATGGCAACATAATATAACATGATAGCCTTCTCAATTATTTCACTGCCTTGGTGGGCAACAATTAAAGAAGTAAAAGAAAACAGCTTTGCTATAAATTTATCAATTTGTCATTAAAAATTAACCAATTTAGTAATTAATTGGTCAATTTTTACTAATTAAAAATTCTTATAAATTAAAATAAATAAATAAATTTTTATTTAATAATCTACTTTTTAATTTAAATTCTTTGATGAGTAAGAACAATTGTCAATTTTATGATAATTTAATACCGATTAAACCTTTAAACTTTAAACCTCTTATTTTATTGGCCTAATTTTTAGGATCAATTCTTTGGTTCTTGTTTTCATGTGCCATGACCCTATGTTCTTAAATACAGGGTGACACATGGAAACGAGAACAACCACCATTTATTCTAATTTTTGGTTTGATTTTAAAACGTTAGAAATAATTTCTAACCGGTTTTTCTTAATTTCTATGATCTATCGCAATCATCGCAATTAAAAAACTTTTATATGATAATTATGTTTGGTAACAAACACTAAGGGTGTACATCTGCTACACTTAACTAAAAATCTTGATGCAGACCCTTCAATGTACTCCATGAGAGACTTCGCTTTGTTGGGTTTTTTCCAGTAAGCCATCAAGATTTTGTCCGATGCTAGAGTTGTGACATTGTGGAAACATTATTGACGATTGTAAAGCTCTTCTTCAAGAGCATCGATTTATTTTCATTGCTTTTGTTAAAAGATCAGCGAATCAGGTTGCTCATAAAATTGTTAGGGCGGCCAATTCTATATCTGATTTTGAATGGAGGGTATGCCCTCCTTATTTTCTGTATGACGTTTTATCCTTAGACGTGAATAATATGCGCTGAGCGCAATCTTTGATGCTTCAAAAAAAAAATTAAACGGAGTACAGAAGCAGCACAAGGCAACCATTTTCAGCGATGCAGTCACACCAGCCTTTACGCACACAACACTTCCAATTGCTATTTGCTTTCCTGCTTTATTGCCACTTGCACTTTGTCTCCTCTCTTGCCAATTAACTTCAATAGTATTGGTATCACACCTTTCCTGCTCTATTCTTTTCTGTTGATAGTGAAATGGCAGAACTACTTTTTAACCCCGAAAGTGGTCCAATTGGTGACTCCCTTCTGTACCTATTATCTTAAAAAGTCGCATTATCACAGCCACTGTTGAGAGGCTGCTTGTTATCTTGGTAACTTAAAGATGGGGGTAAGAAAAACAATCATGTCGATATATCGGTCTATCGGAATCGGCCTCTCTGTCAATTAAAAATAAAGATGCTTATCTCTTCAAATTTTGCATTCTAAGATATTTTCTGAGAAGATATTATGAAGCTAAGTGTCAGCGGTCTCCCTCATCTATGTTTTCAACTGTCATGCCGGTCGATAGCTCCTGCCACATTAAATTTCATATACAATTAGATCAACTACTGCCCTTTTACAAATCTTTTGTTCATTTCTGTTGGCAGGAACATACGATAACGAAATCCCAAAATATGTTGGGTCTATTCAGAGCATTTGGCATGTTCTGATTTATTAAGATCGACATCTTTCCTAATCTCAGTAGCTGGGTGAGTTCCACAATTGCTCCTTTATGCCTGCTTTGACTTTCCCAAGGATCGTTTTCTGAGAGGTATGAGCTTGCCTGGTGTTTGATGTTAGCAAGAGTAACCAGCATGAAAATGACCGACTTATTGTTTGTACATAGAAGTCTAAACCAGGGGACCATCTTCCTTGGAGATTCATGCTTTTTGACATTTCATATAAAGCCACCAAAAGTTACACGGTCCCATATCTTATCAGCTTCCACTGATTTCACCTAATTATGTTTGGTCAACAACAGGTGGTAAACTGAATTAATCACGTTATAGATGTGCGATTATTGTTCTTTAATTTCCTCGTTTAGGAGGTTATTACTTGTTAACATTCCATGAAATTTCTGAAACCGAGTGGTTTGTATGATCAAGAAGCTGATATCTATAAATCTGGAGTAGTCAGAATCAGTGGAAACCAAACTGATAGCCTCGTTGGAAACGTTTTGTCGTGGTGGAGTTTTGTCATGGCTTTCTATTATCGTTACGCGTGTGTCTGTACTCCAGTGAGTTGTAATTATTAGGGACACAAGTTAGGTGACAATAATGAACTCCACGAGCGCATGGACGCCTGGGACCGAAGATTGTTAAATGGTTCGTTTAACTATTTAAGCATGGATCGTGTCAAAATTGCCTGCTGGCTCTCTAGCAATGTTCTTAAGTTTATTCACATATATATTAATATTATGGTTAAGTATGGTTAAGTACTTGAAATTTGTTATAATAAACTGTTAGATATCACAAAAATTCGTAGATTCGGTTGGTCCAAGTTTTTTAATTATAAACGAGGTTAATGTTAGAAATATAAAAAAAGTTTTGGTACTAAAGAGTTATAATAATATGTATTAAAATATGTAATGATTTAAAAACTCAACCGATTTGATCAATTCAATCATAAGAGTTTTGAATTGTTCAAGTTTTTGATTCGGCTTTAAATTTTTTAGTTGAATTCACTTTAATAATTTTGATTGTTAAAAACTAATTAATTTATTAATTAATCGATCAATTTTTGTAAATTAATAAGTTGTTATAAACTAAAATAAATACATTAATTTTTATTTATTAATATCTTTTTAAGTTAAATTTTAAATTTTTCGATAAATAAGGATGATCTTTTTCAATCGTATTTCAAATTCTTTAATTTTATTTAATTTTTAGCTAATTTTATAATGCACCTTCGAATATTTTAAATCTTAAACTTCTCACTGGTTTCACTTCTAGTACAGTTTTTAAAACATTGAAAATATATCTTCATTAATGTTGACTATTAAACACATTTATATACATAATTAACTTTTAACTTTATCCCTTTTACATAAAAAGTTAACTCAAATTAAAATTATACGTCTATACGAATCTTATTTCTTTATCTCAATTTTTTATCACAATAAAGCAACTATATATATAATTTATATTAATATTTATCAGTTTATTAATACAACTTAATATTTATTTTATTTTGGACATAATTTTATATATTTATATAACCTAAACAATTACTAAATAAAGTACTCTTGTGTTTTAAAATAATATTTATCTGAAGATTGTAGTCTTTTATATATATACAGTCCATAATTATTATATAGCATTAATAAAAAATGATATGCTATTATGTTAGATAAGTAATTTCTATGCGATATAAAATTAGAGTAAAGATGTGTTTTAGTTAGTATGCTTCTCCAAGAAATAGTAAAAAAGGACTTAATTAAATTTAAATACAATAGTTTTAAAGATAAACATTTAATAATTTTTAATGATAGATAGTTCCGGAAATCCCCAACTTTGTAGCTATTATACACTTATACTATTATTATACTTACCTGCCAATTTTTTTAAAATAATTTTTTAAAATTGAAAATATAGAACAACATAATTTTTTAAATTGAGTCCAAGTTTGAGCAGCTCATAGGCCTACTCGAGGATTAACTCTTTTAAGTATAACGATGTTTTGTTTATAATAATTGAATCTGGAATCAGTTTGAGCTTAAACCTAACCGGTTGAAAGCAACTAAATTTAGGCCCATGGGTTAAAAATTGGCACCCCTGACCCAATTGCTTCCAAGTTCCCTAACAATGTTTCTGATTTATTTAGATATATTAAAGTACTTGAACATTATTGTAATAAGCTACTAGACATCACAAAAGGTGTAGGGTTAGGTGTTTTGGTCGAACCATGAACTCGGTGCAAACCCTAATGTATTAGGGTTTATAATATTCCTTTGGACTTTCGTCAATCCCTTTTTTAAAGATTGTATAGATCTGCCTTCCATATAAGTATATGTGAAGGGTAAGCTTCCTATATTTAGACGGACCTAATTAGTGAAATTAATCTCAAACCTTGATCTCGTTCTCTCTCTACCCTACTCAAAGTCATGAGTTCTTTGGACAGCAGAATTCAGTACGTAGCCGACGAAATCGCGGAGGAAATCATGTTAAAGTTGCCAGTCAAATCACTTGTAAGGTTCATGTGTGTTTCCAAATCATATTACACTTTGATTCGTAGCTCTAGTTTTGTTTCCAAGCACACCAGGAGCGTAATCAATAGAAGTAAGGAAAATCCCTCGTTGGTTACTGTAGTTCATGTTCGTGATGGGGATGATTTCGATGTTCGGCTTTTGCATAGGAAGTACGATGAATATAATGATTTCGTAGTCGATATTGAGGAGATGTGTTTCATGCCACCACCTACAATTGAGTATGAGAAAAAAGCAGAAGATTTCTGTCATGGGCTGTTATGCATACATACCGCAGGAATATGCGTATTGTGGAACCCTAGTTTAATGAAAGCTTTAGAGATCCCACTTCCTGCTACCGGAAGCGTAGGAAGTGAATTCGTGGGGCTGTGCTACGATTATGTCTCTCATGGTTACAAGTTGGTCTTTATCGAACAAACATGTTTTCATGCTAGAAAAGCCAAGGTTTACGAGCTGAGCAAAAAGGAGTGGAGGAAGATTAGCGGTTCTCCTGCGGGCGACATGCAGCATCATCAACCTGCACTGGTAAAAGGAGCTTTGCACTGGGTCGGTGTTCATGATGTGACAACCCGTTATTCGGTTATCGTGTTTGATGTGAGTAGCGAGGTGTTCGGAGACATGGACTTACCGTTTCATGCATCTCTTTCCGACAAGTTTTCCAAGGTAGTGAGTCTCGGAGAATCTCTTGCGTGTTTCTATGGTCATTGGGACTCCAAACTTTGGGACATATGGGTTATGAAACAGTATGGTGTATCAACTTCTTGGACCAAAATGTTCCGACTTGATTTAGGGGTTTTAAGACTAAGTTACCCGACATTAAGATTGACCAAGAAAAACCAACTTCTTGTGTTAAAACGTAATGAGCTTTTGGTCTTTGATGCTGGTAATGAGAAACCAGTCTCTTCTCATTCCCTTGGTTCGTTAAACACCTCCCTCCGTACATTTGAATACATGGAGACACTTGCGTTACTCGACTACACTACACAAAGGAACTATATATGATTGATTCAAGGTGTGTACTCTTTCTCTTTCGCTGCACAAATATGGGTCATCTTGTGAGTGTTTAACTGGATTCCATTACTCTGCAGGGATAATGTTTCGGCACATTCTTTCTAAGGAAATGTTGCATAACAACTACATTATTTCTTTCTTTTCATATATGAGAATAATTATATTGTAATCTCTTGATGATTTAAGCTATTATAAAACTTATCACTTTTGTTGGCTACATAATTTTTTTTGTAATTTTATTTATTACATGCTGCGATGAGGCGTTTAATTAGTATTAAACTGTTATAATGATTGAAAGAGATTATTCTTACTCATTAAAAAATTTAAAGTTTAATTAAAAAAGATTTTGTTAAATGAAAATTAATTGATTTATTATATTTTAAAAAATTTATTGATTAATACAAATTAATCGATTAATTAATAAAATTCTTAAAATAAAACGTACTAAAAATTTAAAAACGAAAGATTTGACTAGTTAAGATTTTTGTTTGATTCTTTAGTCATTGGATTCAATTGAGGAATATGCTCTTTTGTTTCTATTTTTGTGTACTACTTTGGGTCCAAGATCTTCTATCTATTCATTAATATTTAAGCGTATGCTCGAGTACAAAGTAGCGGACAAAAACTAGAACATAGAAAATGTGATCACTTGTACCTTCTATTTTGATCTAACTCTGCTTCATTTTATCTCAATCATATATAATCCATATAAATATACGATTGAGATGAAATAAAAAAATTATATAAATATATGACTGGTAAAGTGGAATAGAATTCTAACTAAGTGAAAGTAATTGAAGGGTAGAAGATAGGCCCTCTGCCCGTGTACATACCACACGGGCACTCAACAAAGCAAAGTATAATGTTGTGTCATATTCCTTTTGAAACAAATAAATGTTGCAAGAAAAAGAAAATAAAAAGTGAAAATAAAGCAAAAGCCCAAATACAAAACCCAACCAAACGGCGCCGAAGTCTTCGGACGAGTGACAATCAGACGGTGGCGATGGAACTGGAAATAGACCAGAAGGAACTAAAAGCCGCCGGCGCCGAGCTGTTGACTGACGGCCGCAGAGGACTTCGCATCCATGGCTGGGAGATCTTCTCCTCGAACCTTTCCATTCTCAACTCCTCCTCTCTTCAACAGTACACACTCTCTCTCTTTCTCTTATAGAGCTCTCCCTAGTGTTAATTTTCTAGTTTGATGCTCAATTTGTTTCATAATTGATTTTGTTATGGTGGATTTGTTGTCAAAGCGGTTGTTTCGTTTATTGAAGTAGGCGATTTTGTTTGTGACGGGCCAAGAAATGTTCTTCGTGTGTTTTTTGATGTGTTGCAGATAGGATTGGCTCGGGAGTATGGATTATTCAATGATAGAGTTCGTCTTATGGGAATTTATTGAGGTTGATTTGTTTGCAGATGGGAGGAAAAGCTTCAAACATCTCATTTACCGGAAATGGTTTTTGGAGACAGTTGTTTAGTTCTTGAGCATACGAAAAGTGGCACAAAGATCCATTTTAATGCTTTTGATGCGCTCGCCGGTTGGAAGAAGGAAGCATTGCCTCCGGTTGAGGTTCCAGCTGCTGCGAAATGGAAATTCAGAAGGTTTTTAGCCTCTTTCTAACTCTGGACACAGATTTATGATTTATCTGGGCCATGCTCAAATATTTGTCGTAACTTAATGCTGCAAGATATTTTGGAGACAGTGTTTATTAGGTCATACTATTTTGGACATGTGAATTGATGTTCAAGCAGAGGTATCATGCATTAGTATGAAGGTGGAAAGGAACCATGACACATCATTCCACTTTGCTAGCTTAAGTTCTTATTTGTGCTGTTTTTCCAATATCTGCCTGCAAGATCTTTTACAATTGCAATTGCTGAAAAGAAATACTGAGAACTGTTGGTCTCTTATTTTAAATGGAATTTTGCGTTCTATTATTTTGGATTAAAACAATATTGCTATTCTTTAAATATTGTTGAACAATCTGGAATTGCCATTTCCTGGTGGATTCCTTGTTGAAGGTTTCCGTTTGGCATCCCCTTATTGTTTTTTAATGAAATGACACAATCCTCTTTGACACTGTTCGCACAGCCCCTGAACAGACCTTGACGATTTCTTCTGCATTAACCTGTTTCATAATTAATTAGATAGCTGTTGTTCCCCATGAGATAATGTAACTTATTTTGTTGAATTGACTTCACAATCATGTTGTTTAAATTGATGTAGTACCTTGCAAAATTGAAAGAAATTTCCGTTTGTTCACATGGCTCTTGCTGCAAATTTCCAGCAAACCTTTTCAGCAGGTGATACTAGATTATGATTACACATTCACAACACCATATTGTGGAAGTGAGACAATTGATGTAGATGCAGAAAAGGTTCGTTTTACTCTTTGACAGTTATTTAATTAACAGTTTTCTGTTTTACCATATGCATTGTTGACGTTGATGTAGGCTCTTGAAGACCTAGAATGCTTGGTATTGGATATATGGCACTAGTTCAAAGTTGTTGTAGATGAAGATTTGTTCTCAACTCACTCTTAATTTACTAGGAAACTTATCCTTGGACCTAAATTGTAGTTTCTTGAAATTCTGAAGAAAATCAATTTCTTGTGCTTTGTTGTTTCCTTTTCCATTTCTTTCTGTTTTTCATGACATGGCATCATTTTTCCTTCCTCCTTTTCCTAATTCTTTCACTATTTAGCTTTTATTTTTATTTGGTTATGATCTTCATGCTTCTACGTTTTGAGGTGGATTCCACGTGTAATGATTCTTTTTCTTTCATGATGTTTCAATTTTCCTGCTAAAGAGCGCTTGCTTCTAAGCAAAACGAAACTTCTTGACTGAATCTTTTCTTGTGATGAACCTACTTCTTGTAGCATAAACTCGCATTATAAATAGGCAAGGTAGTGAATGATGCATTAATTTTTCCCTTTTTTATTCTAAAAAATGATCTATCAACCTTGATCCTGTGATCAGAATAAATGTGAGGAAAACTTGACAAGTAACTGCCCCAGTTGGGAGGATTGTGAGCAACAGATTGACATGGTTGCATTGTCATCCAAGGAGCCTATTCTTTTCTATGATGAGGTGGACATTTTTTATCACGTTGGAAGCATATCATCATGAAATCTATTCTGGTCATAATTGTACCTGAATGCCAACTTTGGTCTTCTTGGCTTTATAGGTTATCTTATATGAAGATGAGCTAGCTGATAATGGAGTCTCACTTTTATCTGCAAAAGTGGTATGTTACGTTCACACATTTTGGTTAGCATGACTCCCGGTATCATGTTTGGGAACTGAACCAATTGGCGTTCTATTTTGTAGAGAGTCATGCCAAGTTGTTGGTTTCTTCTTTTGCGATTTTGGGTGAGTAACTAGACATTGTCGGTTTTGTTTTGTCACCAATTGCTAGAATCTTGAAATGGTGCAATTTTATAAATTTCTTGCTTATCTAGTCATGTTGGATGGATTTATCATTAAATTTAACTATACCCTAAAGTGTGATTCTCAAGATACCAGCAATTTTTTTCCTCATGTTGCTTTGGTCCTTAATTTCTTTCCATCTTCTGGTCATTTTTTTACAGCTTAGAGTTGATGGAGTCCTTATGCGATTAAGGGATACACGCATGCATTGCAGTTTTGCTGACACTGCAGGTCCTGTCATTCTTCGAGAAATATGCTGGAGAGAGGCCACCTTTCAGGATCTTTCTGCCGTAACTTTTCTATCTTTTGCAACCACCTCCACCCCTTCGCTTCCACATATGTGAACAAGTGCTTCACTTACTTGTTGCATGAATCAGAGACTACGCATGGATATTGAAATTGTTACCTTATCCTTGTTGCTATTCTGCTTAGGATTTCTTGGTCTTTTTTGTCTGGGTTTGAGGAGTCAAACTTCTTTCATCTCATTTCTGATTGTTGTCATGATTTGATCATCTAGTTGCTTTTACAGAAGTATTGGCTCTATTAGTTATTCGTAACTGAATAATACATGTGGAGCCTCAAAAGTAGTCCAGATGGAAATAGTTGGAAAAAGAGAGCAATATCTCTGGTATCCCTTTAGGTTTTGAAGAATGTTATTACTGCACTACATTGGAGAAACTTTAGTCATCAGGCACGCATTGCTGCTAGTAGTGTCGCCTTTTGCATTGTTCAGGATTTGCTATTTGGTTGTCTATTTAACCGTACTTTCATTTGCTGTATGACAATCAATTTTTTTTTTCTTTCATTCGGGACTGATGTATCTAATTTTGTGGTGCAGAAAGGGTATCCCTCTGATTCTGCTGCATATAGTGATCCAAGCATCATTAGCGAGAGGCTCCCTGTCGTCAAGCATAAGACCCAAAAGCTTAAGGTCCATGATAACTTTGTAGGCTGTAAATAGCTTCATGGTTAAAGATTTGATCTAAATGTATTTTATACGAGGAATTCAATATCTTGGGAAGTTTATGCTCATGGATACTTGTTTTCCATCAGTAAATTCATTAGCAAGCTTTATCATGTGTTTCATGTACTTTTATTGCTTTAATTTGGGGGGCAATGGAATTTTACTGTGAACAATATTTTAAATTTAAGTTGCAGCTCCTCTTCTTCTTATGCCTTTGATAAGAATTAGTGCATGATGGCAAAACATATTTATGACTAGGAAAGGAATATAAGAGCTTGGAAGAGAAAACCTGTTAAATTGATGAGCTAATTGTGAGGTCTTGAATTTATGAACGAAACTGCTTAGGTTAATCATGGTAGATTACAATCCAAAGTATCAATTAAAGGCAAGAAGTGAATGATCATAAGAAAAGGCTGACGGATGCTACTGAGCTTCCCGTTTTAGACATCTGCATCAGGGTATTGAACTCAGAAGATGCTCAAACTGTTTGGCCATATCTGCTTCTGTCTACTCAGCAACTTCTTGGAATATCATGTCAGAAAAGTTTTGACATGGTAGAGAGCGGAGATGAACTTGTGTTATGATTATTAATTTTAAGAGGGAAAGCAACTTATCCCGTTAAATAGAAGTGGAACTCGGAGGAAAACTTACTAAGTAGGATCAGTAAACTCCATAGAACTGCTAGTTATTTGTATAAAAAGCCGGATTAACAGGGTCGGAGTGACACTTTCAAGGGACTCTGAGCTTTGATATGCAGAGTGAAACAACTTTTCACGTTTTTCCTAATTGATCCATGGATGCAGAAACAGCTATTTCTGATATAAACTTTCAGGTGGATTTCCTGCGAACAATGTTAGTTGTATGTTTGATGGATGAACAAGTCAACAATATTTCCAGGAGAAAGTAGACATGGAAGAAATCATTGATCTATGGAGCAAAAGGATCGTTCAGAGTCGGAGGTTTAAGTCTAGCTTGAGTGATTCTGATGATGACTGTGACTTCTGTGAATCCAAACGAAAACTTCCCGGCCAAATCGAATTCATTGTGTCGTCAGCAAGAAAAGGTGCCCATGCAACAACAGACCCTGAATTCGATTCATTAAACCTTGGTGCTACAGCAACTCCATCTCTGCTTGGCTTGTGCACAAGTGCATGAGGCCTTACGCCAAGTGATCTCCCTACAAAAGAGTTGATGGGCAGAGTCATCAAACTCTTCTGATATCTTCTGGCTACACCTCTCTCTCTCTTGTGGGCATTCTGATGACCCCCAAGTGCCTGTGAACTATAGAACTTTCTTCTGCAAAAGTTGCACGAGAAAAGTCTGTTAGTAAGTCTTGGCTGTGGATCATAATCTCCAGCGGTTGAGAGAGGATCTGTAGCACCTAGGCTGAGGTTCAACCACGCTTCTTCACAACTTTGTTCAACTCCTTTGGTGTTGCTAATGAGCAATTCCTGTTCATATTTGTTGGTTGCTGCTGCTTCTTTAAAGAGCATCTCTCCACCAATACCTTTGGAGTTGAGCTGAATGGATTGTAGGATGACCAAGGCTTACTCTTTTGATAGTTTAGCTCAAGATGAGAATGGAATAAAATGGCAAGCAATTGAGAATAGACGTTTTCAACTTTATCTCATTTCATTTGAGTAACCCCACAATGATGCTTGGTGTTCCAGGGGACAATACTTACGTCATCTCCACTTAAGTTTCTTTCTCGGTTAACTTTTCTTTCCGAAAGGAAATCAAATTCCAACTTTGGAGTAATTAAAGTAATTCGAGGTTGACAATTCAAAAGGTTAGGACACCCTGCCTGTTGCGTGCGTAAGCTTGCTTCTTATCTCCACGTAAACAAACAACATGTCCGTTCCCCTCAAAAAAAAAAAAAAAACATGTCCGTCTTTTATTTGATGAAGTTAAGAATCTCGCCCGATAGTTTAGTTGGTCATTGGAAAGAAAAATTGCGTTTGAGGTCGAGAGTTCGAGTCTCGGCAGCGACAGTGTGAGAGTTCATCCAATATGGTAACTCCTTGTACACACTGAACACTGGGCTGCTTTTTCAAAAAATTGGCTGAAATCAAACCGTGATTAACCTCTTTCATACAATATCGGGCTGAAATGTTGGGGCGTCTAGGATAGACGTTCCACTTTTTTAGTTTGAAGTTAAGAATCTTGTTTCGGTATTGCGTAGGACCAATGAGATAGATAGGATAGCCGACAGGACCGATGACATAGATAGGAGACCTGAGACAGCTGATTGATTCTATCCCTTCTCCAATACGTTGTTTCCCTTAATCCTGTACTGTTTCCTACTGATCAAAGAATAGTGTTAAGTTTATCTACAAACTGAGGATCGATAGATACAAGTCAGGAAACAGACAGCAGCTACCCGATTGTGTCTGGTGAGAAAGTATGGTAAAAACGAGTGAAACACAAACACTGAAATTGAGTGGCAGAGAAGATGGTGGGCTCCTTCGGATTTTTTGTCTAAGATTTCTCTGCCTTATTCGGTTCATTTAAATCTTAATTATTTATTTATACAAAATTTATAACTAATTTATATAAATAGATACAAAATTTATATAAATAGATGGTTAAGATTCAATAAACAATAAAAAGAATAAGATATAATAATATTAGACAGAGAATCTTAACTTGACATGTGTCTCTTATCATATTGTCTTTTTTTCTATCGTTTGATGGGTTGTGCATGTTCTACACACGAGGGCAAGTGCATGACACTAAATGCCGCTCCATTATTTTTTTTAGTCATTTCCTTATCAAAGCAACTTTTCAGTAGTTAATTCGGATTACATAATTTACAATATACATTTAAGAATTACATTAATATATACTTAAAAAATAATCATAAGAATTTTTTTAATTAAAAATATATTTGAATTAAAAATTGAGTTTAAGGGTTTGATTAATTCTTTATTTTATTTTCAAATTCAGAAAAATAAGTTTAATTTAAGTTTTTTTTTTACTCTTGTAACATATAAAAATCATAGGAACCCTCTTGATAATACAGTAGTAGCATCTAAATGTGCAAATGTCGTAGCAGGAGCGGGGTCGGTCAAATCGTCTGC
>JANZLF010000221.1:39501093-39516231 GCA_026546835.1 Erythroxylum foetidum
TAGTCCCCTGCACAAGCCCTAAACTCTATGCTACTCTTCACTAAAAGGACTTTTTAAGTCCCAATAATAATGTACATGAAAATGTAAAATTCACATGCAAAGATTTGATAAAGATGGAGATGAAGGAAGTTTAACCAAAATTTGGTTGCTGAGAACTTTGACCACAACAGGTATGGTCACCTCAATGGCAGCATGATTGAGCTTAATGTCAAAAACAATATCAAGAAAAGGGATGAAAATTTTACGACATAGATTCTAGAATTATTTCACGCAGTAACAACAAAGCATACTCTCTACAAGACAAATCTAGGCATTGCCAACCAAGATGTGATATTCATGCGTCCTGTTTCATCAGAATGAAGCATTTGAGCATCAACATAAAGCACAGGTACTACATATTTCAATTAAAATATAGCACCATTCATGATAAATGTAAGCAAGCAGGAGGTGAAAAGCCAAAATGCCCTAACACCATTTGTATGGAAATATACACCAAATTGCTTTCTGATTGCAGTAGATAACATCTCACAACAATTAGCGTTCTTCAATTTGTCACTTAACATGCGAAAAAATGGAAGAATCAGGGACTGTTAAACAGCACATAGACAGGCAAACATAGCAGAAAAACAAATCACAGCTAATTTAGGCTATGTCTGGATTTTATCTAAGGCTCTAGTCAATTTTCTTGTTTAACATTTACTAAACCCTAAGATACAGAGAACATAAAACAAGAAACCTACAATTGTGCACCAATCCTGCGCCTTTAGCTGAATGAAAATCCAAGTGCATCAGCCGTCTTTTCCATTCCTTCCTATCAATCCCAGCCTTTCTTATTAACCAAGTTTATAAAGATCGAAGTGAAAAAGTAAGCAGCTAGTTCAATCTTCATTTGCTCAATCAAACAACACTAGACCTTTTTTAAGGAAAAGCCATTTATTCAAAGCAAGAGTGTGTGAATAACATCTGTAAAACAATGAACTCCCATTTTGTTATGCACCCTAGAAAACAGTAAGACTCACAAAGAGACTACTAGCGATCCTGACAAGAACGACGGAAGGTACCATGAGACAGCTCACAAAAAGCCCGCAATTTAGAATTGAAGTGTGAAGTGAGGTGTGCCGACGCAGACATGCCATGCAGAGGCAACAATGATTGCACACATCCCAGTTCCCCAAAGGTCCTGGAAGATATTCAGGAAAAGATAAAAATCAGAGTAGGAACTTTACGGCAACGTCTAAAAATCTGAAAACAAATAAAAGGATGAAGGTCTCAGTGAACTGTATGGAATGTCTCAAATGAAATTTCCATTCCTGATGATCGAACTTTCCAAATATTGCAGAGCTCAAACTTAGAAAATTTCCATTTTGATAATTCAAAGTTTAGAAGACAGTAGCCAGTTGGGAAAAAAAAAACTAGCTTGTATCAACTACATGAATTCCCTACATTCCCAACCCAATACGAAGTATTCGCAAGATTTAGAATTTCAAAAAAATAGCAAAGAGATATCTGAAATTGACAAAAAATTCCAAACTTCAACAGAAATTAAGAGCTCTGTTAACATAGAGAAGAACCTGGAAGGAGCCAACGAGAAGCGACGGGATGGTCGACCGGGAGCGACCGTGGTAGGCGGACGGATGCGGGGAAGCGGAGGAGAAGAACGAAGCGGCGAAGACCTTGCTGCGGAGATAACAGAGCGAGTGACCGATCCTCCACTTCGCCAAGCCATTGTTGGGTCAATGAGGTCTAAGTTCAAAGTACGAGAAGTAAAGGTTTTTGGGATTGAGGAGTGACTAAGGACCAAGGAGGCCACAACGGAGGGGTTTTTGGTGTAGGGTTTAGGAGGGTTGCATTGTGTAAAAATCTTTACGCGGTTCAGACAACGAGGTTCGTTCGATTGGGTGCGAGGATCTCTGAAAATGATTATAACGTCTCTGACCGTCCGATTCTAATAATCCTTTGATCATTTGATTAACATTTTTTTTCTTGCTTTGAATTTTCTCTTTTTCTTGGAAGGCGATCTGTCTCCCTTCCTCTTACCCTATTCTGGCCCTCTCTTATTTGAGCCATCCATTCAAATGAGTCCCACATGAGTGGATGACTCAGATCCTCTGGCCCCCTTTTTCTTACCAGTGATTCGTGAAAGGTAAATTATCAACTTTCTAGTCAAAGATAATCGTCCAAAAATTTAAAAATTAAGGTTACGTATTGTTAGAGCTCTATAATCTTGTAACTTACAAGATTTCAATTAATTATTGACGATGATCATAGCGAAGACAATGTAATGTGATCTCAAAGTTCAAGAAAAGGTTTCTCCCTACGAGAGATTATAGGTCTTTATGCATCTCAACTTCTGGTTAAATGTGTAAACTCTACCAGCTGATATGGTTGCATTCGCCATAGTTCCTCTGTAATGCAAAAGTCTAACTGAATTCTGGTTCTTGGACCAAATACCAACTTCATGAAGATCGCCTTCTTTCCAACATATGTTCACTGTCACGTTTCCCCGAGCCTTCAACCCTTTTACACAGCCATTTGCCCACTTATCGAGAGGTAGAGCAGGGAGAAAATGGATATCCTTAGTAGTGCTCTGAACTATCATCTCAGCAATTGCAGCAGCAAATCTGGAAGAAAAAAATTGCAGAAATAATCCTTTATCTAGGTTCTCGTAACACATTTGTGCATAAATAGGAACAACCCAATCTTGAAGATATCCAATGTAGTCATGCTTCTACAACATATCATATGCCGTAAGGCTCCTATCTACAGGAAAATGTCGATTGATCAATTGTATCAAAGTGATGGTCGTCTAACCTAGAAAATTTTGACAATGCAAGGTAATGTCACAGACGGTTTGGCTTAGAAACAGTTATAAAATACTGCACATCATTATGGGTATAACAATATCATAAGATTTCGGCGAATCACAGAAAGGAAAGAATCACAGTATCCACTTCACCAATTATTTATGCTCTGAAACTATATTGTACAGTCACAAAGAACGTTTCTTGATATTTAAACTCAAGCAAGGATACCAGGATATGCATATTGCAGAATTTTTGCCATGGATCTGAATGCACCTTTCTATTTGTCGCCGAAGGGCTATTGAGAAAACGTTCAGAATTGCTAAAAATCCAATGGACAGCCAAATATTTAAATGTTGATTACCCAAAGTTAGCATCAATCTGGAAAGGTGGGTGTGCTCCAAACAAGTTGCTATACAGGCCTCGGTTGTCAATAGATTCATGCTCTGGATCTACAAGGATAAATATATGCTTGATCATCCGGTATGCATGTTCACTGTCATGAAGACGTGCCCAAACAGAAGCTTTCCACATAGTTGACCAACCAGGACCACGCTCTCCTGTTTAATAAAGATGCGGACAATTGAGACATCTCAAGCAATCATCATTAACATGCTCAGAAACAATAGCGTTCGCAGTACATGTTCAAGGGAACAAAGAATCCAGTTAACCACTGGTATGAAAAGCTCCTTCCGGACGTCAACATTTTAGGTAACCAACCTTAATGGATGTATAATATTTTCCAGTTCAATCTCTTGTCAAATTAACCATTTACATTGCATATATCCACCAACACTTTTACTAATTTTGCATTTAAAAACAATTATTTAGTTAGCTTGATGAGATAATGCAAGTATGTCGCTTAAATTTGGCATGGAATGGCCCAGTAACATATAGAAGCTTTTACTACGATTAAAAGTCACACCTCTTTTGTAAAGAGTGTAATCTGCAGCTTTACAGATGTCTGGATTCTTCTGAACAGTTATAGAATGACCTGGATAAATACCAAAGAGGTGGGATATATGTCGATGCCAAGGTTCTGGGTCCTGAAAATCCTCTGCCTACCAAGAAGTAAAAGAAGTATATCATCCCAAAGGAACAACAGAAAAAGATCAATTGCATGTAGTCAACTCTTGAGGTTTTTCAAGAATGAGAATGCAAGTTTAAAGGAAATACCCACTCCATCACGGAGCCATCTCTAGCAATTTTTATTGGTCGAAGCATAGGTTGAGCCTCGTGAACCTTCTGAATCAGCTCGTCATCACTTCTTCCCAGAGCCTATTTCAAAGTAATCCCCAGAAAGCAAACACATTGACCCAATTAATACTAGAAAACAAACTGTTGTATGCTAAATGAAATGTTGATATAAGAATATCATTACCTCAGCGGCAGAAACAATTGAAGAGAATATTTCTTTTATGATTGACATGTCCATGGTTGTTGAGTAGCTTACACTAGCACGCTGCCCATCTGGAGCAATGAACACATGCTCTGGGGAAGTTGACGGATTTGTTTCCAAATATTGCCCTTGCCCATCAATCAACCAGTCCAGAAGAAATTTAACACATCCTTCCAATAAAGGGTATGCCATATTTTTCAGAAAATCCTATGTAGCAACATCCGTTAGTGTATTGACTAAATAAGTTGACCAAAATCATCAGTAGAAAAGACAAGAACTGCCGCTGCAGAGAACAACAAAAAAAAGTTCCCTCCTTTCTTTATATCGATTGCACACGTAAATAAAAACAAAACTCGTTCTCAGGTTTTATGCATAAGAATTGCTCAGGAAAGCATATTTGTCTTGTATGGTGCCTTTTTCATCTTCTGCCTAAATGATCATCCACTTTTGTGCCACCTGAAACGAAGAAAGTAGATAGTTATTCAAGAATAAGCATCTTACGTTGTCCAACGTGTAAAGATAATGCTCCCACAAATGAGTAGAAAGCCAGGCTCCGCCCATAGGCCACATAGCCCACACAGGGTCACCATGATCTGTTGATGTTTTTCCCCACAAATCAGTCACTTGATGTGCAAGCCAGCCATTTACTTCATAGTTCACCTATTCCATCCGGTGAAAGAATACAAGAAAGCTTTAAGAACAGTAAATATAGTCAAAAAAATGAAGCGCATTAACCATTATCTCAAGTCTTTTCATTTTAGATATAGCAGTAAGCAAATGCCAAATTATCAGTTACTCCAACATACAGTTAAAGTATCAGTTACTCCAGCATATAGTTAACGGATAAACAAGAGGAAAGGAGGAATCGCAGGATCAAACACAATTAATCCTCACAATGTAAGGTTTCAAGGTGAACCTTTTAAACGCCATTTCAACTCTCCAAAACTGGTGAATCTGTCCTGACCATTAATCAGAAACACTACCAAGAGTGTAGGTTACTACAGATGCCTCGTTGATTTTAGCCGTTTAGGTCATAGTCATTTTAGGTTACTTCTCTTTACCAGGTACTATGGGCCGCATGCATGCTTCATTGTCTAATGTTGGTGTAGATGGAACTGTGGCAGCGACAAGTTAAAAGAGCCTGATTCTCCAGATAAACAAGGGACATCAAGAAAATCACGTATATTTGCATATTGTTTAAACGTAAATATATTTAATATTTGTTACCGCATCATTTTTAGCAATTTATCCTAATAAAATCCCACAATGAACAATACGAGGGCATATGTATACAAAATAAATAAAGATTGACAGCTAGTAGAAAAGATAATACAAACTTCAACTGTGACACAAAAAATGAGAAAGAAAAGACACATACTTTTGCCGTCTTACTTCCATTGATTGCCAGAGTGGACAAGTAATCAAACAAGGGCTCTTGACACTCACTGAGATTGCAAGGAAGTGAAAGCCAGTAGTTCATCTGTAAATTTATATTCAGGTGTTGTGCGCAACTGGAACAATAAAAAGAAATAGGCTATCATCATGTTAGCAGAAACTGCTGATCCAAATGGCACAGGAACTACGCACTTAATGTACCTTTACTGCTTCAGTAATAAGTATTGCTTACACTATGTTTCATCGGTTTAAATAAATCCATTAGCATGTAGAAATGGAGCTGATACTTTTTTCTGATGTTGCTTGCTTACGAACTCTAATTCCTTTAAAGAGAAGGAAAAATGAAAGGAAATTTCACAGATAAACTCTCTTTGCCTTCAGGTGGCGATAAACATGGATGGTCGGGGACTATATTACGGCATTTGCTTACCTTCCAATGCTTGCTTTTACAGCACCAAACTGAAATAACTTATTATCTAGTCAAAGCTATGATGGGCTTCAAATTCTAAATTGAGGATCAATTTGTGATGTTAAAGCAAGCTCATTTTGAAGTGAAGTAAGACTAAAACCTTCAACAATATTGAAGATAATCTGCCTTAAACCAATTTGAATCCAATAGATAATTTGCATCGCCCAAAGTTAAGCTCGACTACTCATCCTCACCCTTCAAAAAAAAAAAAGAATTGTTTTACTTCTGCAAAAATTTAACTTGTAGCTATAGCCTTTCCCCCAAAATTGAGAAGAAAAATCATCAAGAGATTCAGAAAGTGAGGTAGTAATTAAGCGTCGGTGGTTAACATTATGCATTTTGTTGGTGTATGTTTAGGCTTCAAATTTCTTGCACCAATGGTCACTATAAGAACAAGAATAACAGAGGCAGAGAGAGAAAGTTACGTACTCAAATGGTGGTTCGAGACCTTTGCTCCATATGCCCTGCAGATTGGCCACCTGGGTTCCAGGCCTTGAAGAAGAAATAAGCAAATATCGACCAAACTGGAACAATAGCTCCACTAAGGATGGATCTTCATCAGTTTGAAAGGATTTCACCCTATCTGCTGTTGAAACTGTGTCATCACCATTTCCCTCAAATGAGAAACCATTGGTAATGGGGACAAGATTCTTCTTGTCGGGAGTTGCACTTCCAACGCTGCTCTTTGAACTTTTTGATAGCTGAATTGACACCCGATGGAAAAGGTTCTGATAGTCATCCAAGTGATGCAAGTATAGATCAGCATACGACAGATTACTTATTGACTTCAATTGAGATATGGAATCTGTGGTAGGCTCCTTCGGTGAATCTACGGGATTAGTGAATGGTCCATCAAAAGAAGAAGCAGCTACTAAACGCAAGACTGCCCAATCTGAATGCTCAACCTTCAACATCCCGTTATCCAAAACGTGTATAACTCCTGAATCCTCACTGATCTGTATATCAACAACTGCAGCAAATTGAACTCCCTTTGTGTCGTCATCGGAGTTAGCTTGGTCAGAGGTAAGAGACCTCCTTTCCCCAGGACAACTCCCTTCCATTATAATCTGGTTGGGGCCTTTTGTGTATGTACGATGATCCACTAAGCTGTCCAGAGACAGAGTAAAAGTCACAGACCCGCTTTTGTTCCCAGAAATCTTTGTTGCAATTACTTGACTAGGATGTGAAGCAAAATGTTCCCTTGTGTACTCTACATCACCAACAGAATATTTTACTCTTGCAGTTGCAGTATCCAAGTCTAGCTCTCGATGGTATGTTCCCTCATCATACTTGAGATGGGAATCATCAAATTGAAGCTTTAGGTCACCGAGTGGTTGGTAGGTCTAAAATACAGGGACAAAAGCCACCATGAATATAGGCTACCAAGATCAAAATGGAAAATAGCGTATATAATTGAGTATAAACATCAAGCATGCATGATTCGCCGGAGAACAAGCCCAAGGGTTGCTCCAGCAAAGTACTTTCCAACCACAGGATAAAAAGGCATAAAGCAATTAACAATTTCCTGACAAATGCATTAACCACCAGGCCACGTTTAAAATTAACAGATTGCTGCCATTACCTATGAACCTTAAAAGTTCACGAAGATAGCAACATAAAAGTTCACGAAGATACATACATCTGGACGATTATCTGACAGCTTGAAAGCTTCTTTAGTAGCTTCAGTATATTTGCCTTCAAAAACAAGCTTCCTCACCGCTGCTAATGCCTCTGGACCATTAGGGTTCGTATAGTTCTTAGGCACACCGGTCCATAGAGTATCCTCTGTCCAATAAAGCCATTTAACATGAGAATTTAAAAAAAAGTACGTATTCATTGCACATTCTCGTTACCGTTAAGTTGGATAAGTTCCGAGGTAACACCGCCCCAAATCATAGCACCGAGACGACCGTTTCCAACCGGAACCGCGTCGGTCCAGTACTTTGCCGGAGCTTTGAAAATGACCTTCAACGGTCGAGAACTCTGTCCGTCCTCCGCCATGTTCGGACTCCAAACGTCCTTCTCCACAGGCCGCCGCACCACCACCCAGTCTCCGTCCTCCGTCATCGTCAGTCTCCGAGCACCGATACCAACAGGGCACTAGTTGCAAACTGACAGATAACTAGGTGAGTAGAGAGAGAGTGACAGAGTCAAACGGCGGTTGACGGTTGACGGTTTTCAGTGCTTCTAGAATGGCACCCGGTGTACTTGGGACTGTCCTTTTAATCTTACCGTTGAATTAACTGATCTGATTAACGATCAGTAATAAAATGTACACTAATCGGCGGCGAAATCTCCTGACCGCCGGAGATCTCGAAAGCTTACGTGCTAAGAAATGAGACTCTGTCCTAACCATATTTGCACAATAATGCTTTTTCATTCACACTCATATTTCGTTTCACAGTCATTAAATTCATATTCTTCACCATTTTTTAGCAATCTCCTTCTCTTGACTCTTTTAAGAATCGTATCACAATCAATAGTTGCATTGGAACTAACCACCACTAAATGCCACATTATCACAGGTTATAAACAGCCTCTACATGTTCCGTGATAGAATCATTCATGCTTGGACAACTACGCTTACCTACTTAGATTCCAACGAAACTTATACACAACTCTTAAACAATTGCATACATTCTCATCAACTCTTAAACAATTGCATAAAACCTTAGCCGGCTTTGTCTGATACACACTTTGAAAACCATCCGCCCCGATGATAGTGACAATGCTAAATTAATTGGCCTGGAGGAGACGATCAAGATGGGGACATATTGGATAAAGTGATATAACCGAGCACCGCTTCAAACTATCGAGACAAACTGACTTGGCTCTGATACCATGTTAGAAGTGCTTAACTCATCCCAAAAAGCTAGCTCAAGAGGAGGAGGTTTGCATATTATTATAAATTCTTGAATACTCTTATAGTTGTCCGACGTGGGATTTCTGACAACCAAGGATCATACTCGATCTTTAGTTCAGGCCCACTGTCTCATGTCCGATCGAGCATCAAGCCAAGCCTTAGCTGCAAGCTCGAGCCCAGTTCGGCCTAACTCATTGTTATCCCTACCCTAATCGCAACCTATCGTATAGAAAGATATGATCTAATATCATTTGTTCAATCTTTAAACCCAAATTGATTCAGTAAAAATTCTAATTTGAAATTAAAAAATTAAAGGTTAAAATAACTAATTAATAATTAATTAGTATTTTTCAAAAATATTTTGACCTTTAATATCAAAAGACAAATATGCTCCAAAATAAAAACTTTAAACTTATTTATTAGAGAAAATGAAAATAAAATAAAAAATTTCATAACCTACATTATCAACTATTTCTAGAAATTCTACAATCAAACTTATTTGTAGCATACTATAATGCTGAATGAATCTATGTGGTTAAAAAAGATGATAGTTCCTTATTTGAAGTTCTAATAAAATTACAAATGCTTCGTTTAAAGGTAATGGTGAGCAAGTGAAGAATAAGGAGACAACTTGTTATAAGTTATTTAACATATTTGTATTTATATTGTAATTCTTAAATTACCCTATAATTTACAAAATCGGTTACATCATTCTTTGTTAATTTTTAATCCTAATTAATAGATGATGGCGACACCACCCAATGTTCCCCAAAGAATTTCCTAAATGAAAAGGGTTATTATGTCAAATATATGATATTCCAACACATTCAATCAATATGGACATTTGATGATGCATTAAAGAAATGGTTTTAGATTCTAATTTTTATAGAAATACAATAACATAACCTATTACTTTCTTCTTCTTCTTCTTTTATTTAAAGGGAAAGCCGAAGCTAATTACAAAACAATGCGTGGGATACAGGTCCCCGACTTATCCTCAATGAGGAAGTGGTGGCATCCGCAGGGTGTAATGTCAAAAAAAGTAACCCCAACAGTGAAGTGGGCTGCCTGAGAGGCTAGCCAATTTGCGCATCTGTTGCTCTCTTGGTAAACGTGTCGATGAACAACATACCAATTGCGGGAGAGTAACTCGTGTATGCCCAGGACAATAGGATTGGTCACCTGTACGCGGCGCGCAGTTGAGGTAATCAGAGTGTGTACTGCGACCGAATCCACCTCAAGCTCTATGCTGCGAAAACCCAGTTGTCAGGCGAGGGAGAGACCGGTGAAGACGATCCAGAGTTCTGCAGACAGTGGAGCGCACCAACCCAGGTTCTGAGTGAATCCTTTCAACCAATTGTCGTCACTATCGCGTAAAATGCCAACTGCAGTCGCTGTGCAAATAGTACGGTTGCTGGCTCCATCAGTGTTTAATTTGATCCATCCCAACGGTGGCTTAATCTAACTGACGAGAAGCTCAGGACGGGGCTGGACTCGTCGGGCAGGGATGCCACACCTTACGGACGACTGGTGGAGATGATCTGCATAAGACAAAATGGAGCATCAGGAGAGGGTGACCAAGTGAAATGGGTATCAAATAACGACTTGTTCCTCCATGTCTAGAGGAACCAACAAGTGAGCCCGAAAATAGTCGTCCAATCATGGCCCGGAAATCGGTTGCGGGTGTGGAGATTAGAGTGCAACCATTCCCGAAGAGGCTGAGTAAAAAAAGCAGACGCAGCAAGTTGAGGGGACCGGATGGTCCAAACTCTACAAGCTTTAAAGCAATCCCGCACTGTGTGAAGGGAAGATTCATCGAAAGAACAATGTGGGCAGCGACTATCCACAGTGAGTTGCAGGTGCACCCTATGTTGATTCATGAGGAGCCGATCATGCCCGAGCAGCTAGAGAAAGGAGCGGGTACGTGGCGGTCCCGGCCACTGCCAAATGGTCTTCCAAAGCCCATGTGACGCCTCAGAGTCATGGCCCAAAAGCATGGAGTAAGTAGACGGAACTGTAAAAAGACCATTGTCAGAAGCACCCCAGACCAGTTTATCAGGCCAAGGAGGGGATGGGGCAGGAATGTACCGGCGATAAGGCGACAGATCAAGGAGGGAAGCCACGATTGGAATTGGGCCTGAACACATTGATACTAACCAAAACAACTTTTTCACTATTCCCTGATAACTTTGTATATAACCAATACTAGTTTACATAATATTTGGAACAACATTGATTCATCATTCATCATTTTTCATTATACTTAACCTTCTTCATTTTCTTACAGAACAACAACAATCATAACATTCAATGCAAGTCCTGCTAATATATGAAGTCTAAGGAGATCCAATAGTTTCAACCTTAACCCTAACTAGTAGAGAGGTTATTTCAATAGATCCACAAGCATATGCATGTAGAAATAATAAAAAATAAAAAAGACAAACATGATAATGATGATGATGACGATAAATGTATAAATAAAAATAAAATATGTACTAAAATAAATAATACAATAAATATAGAATAAGATAAAGAGTAAAAATAAAAGATAAATAAGTAAATAAGTACAACAAGTACTTAAATAAATCAAACAAGCCCTTAACAAGAAAAAAGTTAGGTTAATTAAGAGAATAATTAGACTAAATAACTAGGAGGGAATTATTATGTATTAAAAGTTTAGGCTAAATATAAGTTATAAGATTCAAAGGAAAATGCTTAAAAGATCTAATAAAATGAGAATAACTTCTTTATATGAGATCATTTATCCTTATCCTAGTAAGTCAAAGTTTTCTATTAAGGACATATTCTCGATAACTTCCAATAGAGTTATATCATTCTTGATCACTTCTCTCCAATTCTTCTTAGGCCTTCTCTTTTTCATCTTATAGTTTCTAAGTATAATTTTCTGACATCTTCTCTTTGGAGCTTCAAGGTGTCTCATCTTAAAATATATGAATTACCTAAGTCTTATCTCTTTTAATTTTCTATTAATATTAGTCACCTTTAATTTGTCTTTTACTGTTACATTCATGACCTTATCTCTTTTAAGGTTACACAGCTAACAGAGTATCCTCATCTCTACCACCATTAGCTTATGACTATACACTTGTTTGATAGGTCAACACTCTACCATATAAAGCATGATTAGCTTAATCGATAAACGATAGAATTTACCTTTAAACTTGAGTGGCAACTTCTTGTCACGTAACACTCCTGATGCACTTTTCCATCTAAGTCACCTTGATCTCATATTATGAACTATATCTTCATCAATCTCTCTATTACTTTGGATGATAGATTGCAGATACTTAAAACATTATTTCTATTATGTAACTTCTGAACCAATTTTTACCTCAACAAAGATTTTAAAATCATAATACATTTCTCAATGAGATGAAACATAACATTTTATCTTTGCCAAAATCATTAAAGAATAATAATTTTGATCTCAATCAAATTGCACTATAATAATAACTTTGATACCAAACTTTATATTCAAATACAGATAAAATAATAAGACAAAAAATACTTCCATCACTGATACTAAACAAAAAAGTCACACTTACGAACTAAACTATTGTCATCTAGATTAAAAAAACTTCAATTTTTGGAAGATTTGTTTATAGAGTTGTTATCTTAATACTGTTTAGCCCTTCTCATATTTGTTAAATAAAGAAGTAAGTGTCATAATTTACTTCGTATCATTAAACTATCACTAGTTTAATATTCAAGATAAATATCACTCATAAGTGTAATCTTTCCCCAAAAAAAGGAATAATGAACATGGCATACAGACTCAAACTACAATTGTAACATCCCACTTCCATAAAGCACATATATGATATTTCAGAGAATATTCGAGCACATACTCCACGGAAGTGACATGTTAAAGTAGTCAAATCACTTATAGTAGCATCATATAAAACATAAAAATAGGCATGGTATTTTTTATATATAGGCATGGTATTACATGTATAGTGTCATATTATATTTCATATTCATATAAAATATTATATTTAAATGGGCCTAAATGGCGAAGTGCGAGCCTCTTCCAACGCCTCCTCTAATAAAGTCACAAGCTTGGGCATGTCTTGGTGTCCCTCTATGAATGTTTCAACCTCCTCATGGACTGGACTTGTGATTTGGGCTTGAACAAAATCTTGCATTGCTTGTTTAAGCTTTGAAGCTTGTTGCGTTGTAATTGGATCACTTGGCATGTGTAGCTTGTCAGGTTGATGCATAAGGTATGGAACTCCATTACGAATCTGGTTGTATCATTATGTATTAAAAATTTATGCTAAATATAAGTTATAAGACTCAAAGGAAAATGCTTAAAAGACCTAATAAAACGAGAAGGACCTCTCTATGTGAGATCCTTTATCCCTATCCTAAGACATCAAAGTTTTCTATTTAAGGACATATTATCAATAAGTTCTAATAGAGTTATATCATTCTTGATCACTTCCTCCCAATTCTTCTTAGACCTTCCCTTTTTCATCTTATAGTGTCTAAGTATAATTTTCTTGCATCTTCTCTCTGGAGCTTCAAGGTGTCTCCTCTTAAAATATATGAATTACCTAAGTCTTATCTCTCTTAACTTTCTATTGATGTTAGTCATCTTTAATTTGTCTTTTACTGTTACATTCATGACCTTATCTCTTTTAGTAAGGTTACACATCTAACAGAGTATCCTCATCTCTATCACCATTAGCTTATGACTATGCACTTGTTTGATAGGCCAACACTTTACCATATAAAGTATGATTAGCCTAATAGATAAATGATAGAATTTACCTTTAAACTTGAGTGATAACTTCTTATCACGTAACACTCCTGATGCACTTTTCCATTTAAGTCATCTTGATCTCATACTATGAACTATATCTTCATCGATCTCTCTGTTACTTTGGATGATAGATTGCAGATACTTAAAACATTATTTTTATTATGTAACTTCCGAAAATCTTTACCTCCAAAAAGATTTTAAAATCATAATACATTTTTCAATAAGATGAAAGATAACATTTTATCTTTACCAAAATCATTAAAGAATAATAATTTTGATCTCAATTAAATTGCACTATAATAATAACTTTGATACCAAACTTTATATTCAAATACATATAAAATAATAAGACAAAAAATACTTCCATTACTGATAACGAACTAAACTATTGTCATCTAGATTAAAAAAAATTCAATTTTTGGGAGATTTCTTTGTAGAGTTGTTATATCTTAACACTGTTTATCCCTTCTTATATTTGTTAAATAAAGAAGTAATTGTCATAAGTTACTCTGTATCATTAAACTATCACTAGTTTAATATTCAAGATAAATGTTACTCATAAGTGTAATCTTTCCCAAAAAAAAAGGAATAATGAACATGGCATACAAGCTCAGATTACAATTGTAACATCTCACTTTCATATAGCACATATCTAATATTTCAGAGAATATTCGAGTACATACCCCACGGAAGCGGCATGTTAGAACAGTCAAATTACTTATCGTGGCATCATATAAAACATAAAAATAGGCATGGTATGTAGCGACCCGGACTTTGTGTATCGGGTGGGTTTCCCGCGCACCTCAAGAGGCCCGCGACCGCTACTGTAGAGCCCGACCTCTACCGCCAGCACTCCAGGTATTGTCCTCTCTGATACTTGGGTGAGCCACTGCTCGAACCCAAGACCTCAAGGTTTTGTTCCACTTTAAGTGGACGCCTCTCACCATTGAGCCAATCAAATGTAGCATCCTAACCCCGCAGGACCCGAACCCGATATCGTGGGTGATATCCGAGTCCATGCCACACGAGAATGGTAGGCTACAGCAGTCAATTTCAGTACATAACTCAATACACAATTTATAAAACACTTTAGAATCAATCAGAAATGCACAATTCAATAAACAGTTGGGTCCCCTTTAAAACGAATACTTTCACTCAAAACACAATTTCAGTAATCACATATCAGTTATACAATTATCACCCTGGGGCCCTATATAATAGCAGTTCAATTTGGTAGAAAAACGCGGAATTATTCATTTACACACACAACTCGAAAAGACACTTATGCAGACGCGAACTGATCCCGACCCTAGTCTCCGACTCCAGTGCAGCAGACATACTCCCGTTCGTCTGACGGGGTACTCTTCAATCCCTGAAAAATAGATGCAATGTTGGGTGAGTTTGCGAACTCAATGAGAAACCATC
>JANZLF010000221.1:39562078-39575319 GCA_026546835.1 Erythroxylum foetidum
ATAATTTATTTTTAAGTTTTATTTAATTTATAATTATTTTTAGCAATAAAAATATTTATTTTTATTTTAAAAACAAAATTTAAAAATTCGTTATAATTATAAAATTGAAGTAAATAAAATAACTAATTAAAAATTTTTTGAGAATAAAAGGGGGAGTCAGAGAAGAAGAATTTACATTTTTTGAAAATTTTGCAAAAATATTTCTTTATTTTTAAAATTTTTCTGTACCAGCCAGTAAAATATCGATGATATCGACTGCCCAATATAACTGACTTTCACCGGTATGTCCTAGTTGGTACCAATCGATACGTCCGGTGCGGTACATCTTGGTCGATATTAGCTTGTATGTATTGGTATTCATAATATTAGTTTATAATATAATATAATAAAATATTATTTTTTATTTTATATTCCATCCTAAGTATTTAATTAAAGGTAACTTATTTTTATGTTTAAATAGAAAAAAATATATCATGAAACTTACTTCCTATTTCATTCCTAGTTATTGTAAACCTATCATCTCGAATGGGTTCCATTAACAACTACTAAACCGAATATATCTAGATCCACGAACCGCCCTTAACGACTATAAAAGCCGAAGTATACAAATTAAAGAGAAATATAAACCGAATAATCTACATCTCTTCCTTGTTCGACACTCTTGTTTTGCATTCGACCGAAATGAGTTCGAAGAGAAGTCGCAGTGATTCAAAATCTTCGAAGAACAGTAAAGGCAGTAAGCAGAAAACTCTGGGTATGGCTTGGGGCGCCAATTCTCTATCCGCCTCCCGCTCCTCTTTTCGCAGCTCCCCTTTCTCCAGTTTTGGCAGGTTCAGCCATGTTAATTTGGATTCATTTTATGGTTGCATTTTTGATTTTTTAAAATTGATGGAAGTTTTGTCTGTTTTGGGGTAGTTATATGACGGAGAAGAATCGGAAACTTCGTGATCAGTTTGACGCTCAGGCTACGCGCTCTTCTGGTTCTTGTAAACCAATTTTTCGTGGAGTCTCGATATTTGTTGATGGTCTTACAATTCCTTCGAGCCAGGTTTAGTATTTTGATGGGTTGTTGTTAAGTTCTTTTTACTTGACACTGCATTGGAATTTAGGGGATGAGATTGTCTTCAGGAACTAAAAGGCTACATGTTGAACCTTGGTGGAAGATTTGAGAATTACTTCTCCAGACATCGGGTTACTCATATTATTTGCAGTAATCTTGCGGACACTAAAGTTAGAAACCTGAGGTTAGTAGTTGTTTTTTTTTGTTTTGTTTTCTGATATGATAATTAAAGAGAAATGAACTTGGAGTTGGGTCTTAATTCTGCTGCCGTTAATTCTGATGCAGGACTTTTAGTTGTGGGCTCCCAGTGGTCAAACCTTCGTGGATCTCTGATTCTGTAGCTGCTAATAGGCTGCTAAGTTGTAAGTCTGTGCATTGAACTTGTATTTAGGGATAGTTGGGTTGTACATTGATTGGAGTGTGGATAAAAAGGCACTGTTGTATTGCTCCTTCTATAGAGGTTTATGTGTTATTTAGCTAAAGAAAACTCCTCTGCTATCTAAAAGTTGAGAAAGAAGGATGTAATATCGATTTGTTTATAATTTAAAAAAATTGATTTGTTTATGAATTTCCATGATGTACTTAATATGTACAAAATATTAGTAACTTGTTCGCTCTTTCCAGGGGTTCCTTACCAACTGGACCAGCATGCTAATAACCAACCAAGGTTGTCAGCCTTCTTTTCCCATAAAAGCACCCAAATCTCAGATGATTTCATGGTTGCAGCTTCTGAAGAAAACCTGAATCCATCTCTAAAGGGTGGAACACCACGAAGTGGCAATTTGTCTCCCTCTCAAGTTAAGAATCCCACAGATAACCAACTTGGTGAATCTGAGCCAAGCATTGAAGAGCCAAGTAGTAGTCATAGTGGGAGATGGTCAAAAACAACGATATCGGAAACAAGTGATAGTGAGATAGAAGATGGGAACATTATAAGAAAGAAACTTCAGGCTAGTCCTCATCCATCTGCTTCAATTAGCAGTTATAGCATAGGCAAACAAACTGTAAAAAGGTCTTCGACTTTAGCATTGGTTGGGCCTCCGAATCAACGACATTCAACTCTTGAGGATCCCAATTTTGTGGAGAATTACTTTAAGGTGCATTACTAATGTAACTTGCAGTTCCATATTAGTTCACTAGACCGATGTCCTTTTGGTTTGTTTTTTAAATTTTTATTGTCCTTCATGTATCGTGGGTCCTTGAAAATCACATGCCAAGCTGACATGTGTTTCTATCTGACACAGTTCAGCATAAATTGGTTTGGTCATTTTCTTGGTTATTGCTATGCCATATATTTATTTCACTGTTATTAGATTGTTTTGCATGTTAATGTCCCAGATTTACTCGTCTTAGTTGCAACTGCTGTAGAAGTAAGGATACTGGATGCTACTCTCTTGATAAGTCAGTCTAGTTGCATGATTTCCTTCTGCATCAGTACTGGAGTCTAACATTTTTCTAGATCATGCATCGACATTGCTACAACATTCTGTTGAAGCTACTCCTTTGCTTGTTTTTGTGCTGACTGAGCTTTGGTTTGCAGAGTTCGAGACTACATTTTATAGGAACCTGGAGGAATCGGTATCGTAAACGTTTTCCCAGCTTGTGTAGTGAGTCTAGATGCAGAAGTTCAAATCTTAATGATTCTGCTAGCTCTCAGAAGAAAAAGATTATCCATGTTGACATGGTATTGCCATCGTCTACTTGTCCATCTTCATTTTGCAAGATTAAGAGAGTTCAAGAGTATAAGCATTCGTACATATTTGTAGATATGAGACACATGATCACTGGATTAGAACATAACACAAATGTGTCTAACTGTAGGATAATAACAAAACATTGTTTTATTGTACCTCATTCCTCGTTTTAAGTTTTATATTTAAAGCAGAAAAATGATGTTAATTTGAAGTAGCAGTGATTCCATTGTTCAACTAGAATACAAACTTAAATTCTTTCTGCTTGCCCTTTCTATTTCCTTTTTCTTTTTCCTTACTTTTTTTTCCTTCTTTTTGGTAGAGATAGTGAAAAAGAAGTGTGACTGAAAATGAGAGAGAATTAGAGCATATCTTTCATAGGTAGCACAGCACATGAATTTGCTCATTGAAATTAATTCCTTCTTTTGTAGTAGCATATAGATTCGGACATCGCTCCGTTCACTAGTTAATTTCCCAAAATACTGCACAGGACTGCTTTTTTGTTTCAGTAGTAATCAGACACCATCCTGAATTGCATGACAAGCCAGTAGCAGTGTGCCATTCAGATAACCCTAAAGGAACAGCTGAAATTTCATCTGCAAATTATCCTGCTCGGGATTATGGTAGATTTCGTGCAAGCTAATATCTGTTTGTTCACCTCTACCAGTCACCTTGGGCTGTTTACACTCAAATGATATTGCACTCATTTTCCAGGAGTGAGAGCTGGAATTTTTGTTGGAGATGCAAAAGCCCTTTGTCCACATCTTATTATTTTCCCATACAATTTTCAAGCCTATGAAGAGGTAGTTTATAGATTTGAGAGTTTCAATTGCCCCATTTGAATTTTTCATTGAAAAAAGAACATATGGATGCTGATTATTCTGTTCTCAAGTCCAGGGCCTTATGTTTTGTTACCTTGTCAGGTTGCTGATCAGTTTTATGATATCTTACACAAGCACTGCAATAAAGTACAGGTATGTCCCTGGAAGCATTCTTTTTCATCATAATTGTTTTCTGTTCAGTTGCTTTCTTATTGATATTTCTGCTCAACATAGGCTGTAAGTTGTGATGAAGCATTTTTAGATGTCACTGATGTGGAAGGAGTAGACGCTGAAAATTTAGCGTCAACAATAAGAAAAGAGATTTTAGACACAACGGGATGCAGTGCAAGTGTGGGTATCGCTGGAAATATGCTCATGGCTCGCCTTGCCACTAGAGCAGCTAAGCCTGATGGTCAATGTTACATTGCTCCTGAAAAGGCATGCTTTTTTTTTTGGTTCCATTATAAACATTTTTGTTTTATATAGCCATTTATTTTAATGTAATTGCATCCCATTGATTGTTTTTCCAATTAGTGTCTCTGATTATAGTTGTTTTTCTGATTATTGTTATCAGTCAGTGTTTGTTCCTTCTTCATTGTTGTCTTAATTAGCCATATTGATGTCTGGAAAACTAGTTAGTTATAGTGAAGGTTCATCATTTTCTATCTAGTAAATTCTGATCAGTGTTTTTCTCATCAGTCTTAATTGAACATGCCGTAAAACTCATTCACAGTTGTCTCATATTCTATGACGTAATTTTTGATTTGAGGATTTTATGAAATTGCTAAGGCTCACATCTGTGACTATCTGTGCGTGCTTTTTAAAACATGTGTTTCTTTTGGAAACTTGATTAGAATCAACTGCATGGGGTTGGATTCTTTCTGTTCGGGCTCTATCTTTACACCTTTCTCTCTTGTTTGTCAATAAGTTCCTAGAGTGTTGTTGGACTTGCATCTAATTATTAATAGTTTGAGTTGTCTAGCACCTACTCTGTGTGCAACCTTTTAATTACTTAAGGTATCTATACTTACCTCCAGATTGACTTAAATGAGAAGCAACGATAACATAGATGTGCACATCTTATAGAAACTTTACTTCCTCTTTATTATTTCTTTATTGTGATCAGTCAATCCTACTTGTCAATATTGAATATTTTTTGTGTGTTGCCATCTGGCTAACCTAACAGGTTTGTCTTTGTTAGGTGGATGAGCATCTGCAGGAACTTCCAATTAAGATACTTCCAGGAATTGGGCATGTTTTAGAGGAGAAGCTGAGGAAGCGAAATATTTGTACTTGTGGACAATTGCGTCTGATTTCCAAGGTTAAACTTTTATTTGTTGTGCTTTTTTTTTCTTTTCATTGATTGGTTTGCACTGTTGACTTCTTACGTTTGTAGGACGCACTTCAAAGGGATTTTGGAACAAAAACTGGGGAGATGCTGTGGAATTATAGCAAAGGTCTAGATGGTCGGCTGGTTGGTGTGATTCAGGTATGATTACGGATAAGACTTTGAGTAACTACCTGCTTTTAGCTGTCCGGTATAAATTTTGGTTACCTGTATAGGTCATTACCTTTTCCATTTGTTCTCTGATTGCAAAAGTACGTGTTTTTTTTCCATTACTTGTCCATACATTGCCTTTTGATTAACTGGCCATTGTCTGAGCATTTGATATGGTGTTATATGCAGGAATCTAAGTCTCTAGGTGCTGAAGTTAACTGGGGTGTTCGATTCAAAGATTTGCAAGATGTTGGTATTCTTGTGCACTGCAGGAGCTCATTGCTATATTTTTATTGATGTCTTTTAATTTCTAATGTGCTTATTTTTGGAATTAACAATAATGTATTCCAGAGTCACTATTTCCTATCAAATCTTTGCAAGGAGGTTTCATTGCGTTTACAAGGGTGTGGAGTTCACGGACGCTCCTTTACGCTTAAAGTACCTCGCTCCCTTTTTGTTTATTTACCTATATTAGTAGGTTAAAAGCAATTCATTTACTGGGCTGTCTTGATTATTATATTCAGCATGAATCCTTGATTATGGGTTCGGGTGCTCTTAATCACATTTGGTGGCATGAATAGAATTTGACAAACAATTTGGTATTTGAAACTTTGTTTAGATAAAGAAGAGAAAAGAAGGCGCAGGGGAGCCTGCCAAGTTTATGGGGTGCGGGGACTGTGAGAACCTGAGTCACTCTATAACGGTAAGAAACTTATTAATATAGATATTTGTCTATGAGGATGCATAGTTTGTCAGTTCATTGCCTTTTTGTTTAATTCTTTCGTACACCACTTTGATTGTGTTTCAGGTTCCAATTGCTACTGATGATAATGTGGTGATTGAAAGGATATCAAAGCAGCTCTTTGGGTCTTTCAACCTTGGTGAGTTAGGTGGATTTTCTTATTGCTTTCAGTTTAGGATTCTTTAAGCGACATCTTCTCTCGAGCATTTCAAGGTAGTTTACTAGTTGCAGAAGGTTTAATGCCTTGTTTACTTAGATGTTAAGGATATTCGAGGTGTTGGCTTGCAAGTCTCCAAGCTGGAAAATGCGGATGATCTGAAGCAAGGTAGTTGTGCTATAACTTGATATCTAGTTGAACTTTTTTTGTTGTACGGTATGATTTTTCTGTCAAGACTAGCATAATGTTTATAATTCTGATCTTGTGCTTTTTTTTGAAACTGACTATGCTTATCTTGAGTTGGATGCAAAGCTCTCTTTTTTCCTATTGCATTTCTCCTGTTTCCTGATAGTCATTAATCATTTGCTGCCAATTACTTGCCTTTAGTGCGTGAAAGAAATGCTTTGCGATTATGGCTTGCATCGGCTTCAACAGCCGGTGAAGAACAGTACAATAACAAGGTTGGAAACAAAGTGATGGGAGAAGCAGGTAAGTTAAAAAAGCATATATGTAAGGACGTGATTTAAACAATAACTTATGTATTGCTATTGTGCATGATCTTTACACAAACAAAAATTATATGGTAATGGCTATAGGTGTTGGTGCATTTTATGTGCTAATGTGCTTGCTTGTGGAAGTGCTTACTGAAGTTTCCATGCTTTATTATTTAACAGAAATGAGTTCCCTGCTAATGATGGGGAACCAGAATTTGCTTCATTTTACATGATACCTGTTGATTTCGTGGCAATAGAAGAATTTTAAAATTGTTTTCCTTTCTAGATGCTGAAGTTCCCAGCGTCAACAGAAATTTAGGCCAATTTCCTGACCAGTCTGGCAGTTCTGTTGGAAGGAACAATAATCTTTCTGGTGGTGAAGCTTCTTCTAGCAATGCTTCAGCTCCACCCCCTTTATCTCATTTAGATGTGGGAGTTCTTCAGAGTCTTCCTTCTGAAGTCTTCTCTGAATTAAATGATATATATGGAGGAAAACTAGTGGATTTCATTGCTCAAAGAAAAGGCCATAGTGAAAATTGTATAAATTCTTCTCCTGTTGCTTCACATGTTAGAGGTGAGCTTTCCTTTTTATGGATGTTATACATAGTTTGTGTCTTTTTACAAGTTCCTCATAGATTTGCCTCTTTGGCTAAATAGATGATGGTGGTGGTCTTCATGCATCTGATATGTCTCGCTTAAGTAGTGGACTTGGAGAGAAGGTAAATTCTTTCTTTTCCTTCTAATTTCATCCTATGTTTTCACTTCGCTGCTCCTGCCTATTAGGATAAGTCTGTACGTATCTTGTGCTGAATTTTGTAAAAGCAAGGTATTGGTATTCTAAAAGTGATTTGTGTACATAGTTGGAAAGGTAATCAGCTTTATCAGGAAACTAAATTTGTAACTTCTCTTTTCTGTCTTTAAATGTTGGGATGAATTATAATAAGTATAGCAGAATATATGGCTGCATTGATATCCTGTTACGGCTAATTTTATTTGAGATACTACTTATGGGGTTGACAGCACTTTTAAAATTGCATTTGAGGTGGTGTATTTTCAAATTGAAACTGAGTGAAGGATGTCTCTTCCATTAGATCACCTTCAAACTGAAATGGATTAGAGCTAACCTCTAGCTTCATGCCTTGAAAATTTGATCTCTCTTGGCTGAAACACCTCCTTTTGTTGGTTTTAATTATACAAAGCAGAATACAGGCGGTGAAGCACAACCAGTCGCTGTTTCTGAGACAGGATTGTGCAATCAAGCCCTTGACAGGGTGGACCTTGGAGTCACTGATTTAATGCCTTCATCACTAAGTCAAATTGATGCCCTTGTATTACATCAGTTACCTGAGGAATTGAGAGTTGACATACTTCAACAACTTCCTGCACACCGGAGACAGGAGTTAACGTCAAATGCTGGCTTGGGTTCTTCAACAGAAATTCCTCAGGGGTTGTTAGATGTTAAGGGCACTGATATTAAATTGCCTATTGATGTTGTGGACAGTAATCTTTGGGTTGGAACTCCCCCGATGTGGGTTGAGAAGTTCAAAGTCAGCAATTGCTTGCTGCTAAATAAACTGGCAGAGACATACTATGAATTGGGATCAAATGGAAATCTGTCTTCTATAATGCAGCGTACAATTTGCAAATGTCTGCCTCCTCAGGATGCAAGTGATGATGGTTGGATTGATGAAGCTATGTTGTACATGTGTGAACTTTTGAAACAGTATATTAAACTAAAGATCGAATTAGACCTAGAAGAGATTTATGTATGTTTTTGTCTTCTTAGAAGGTATAGTAAGCTTCTAATGGGCCATCTTTCTCTCTCTTATCCCTCTATATATATGTGTATGTGTGTCTATATGTTTTAATATGTTCATATGAAAACTTGCATACCTTGTTGCCTTCGCTTCCTTGTGAAAGTATTGATCCCTTTTGAGCATATTCCAACCACGCACATGAAATGTGATTCTCAAGTCCCTATACTTTTAAATTTGTGTTTCTCTGCTGTACCAATTTCTAATTGTATTGTTAAGCTATTATTCAGCATTTTAATGATACTTTGCTCCTATGATTTATTCTCTTAGAAACATTTTCATCTTAAAATATTTCCTGTTCCTTAGTTGAGATATGGCGAAAATGTGCGCTGGTGCATTGTGGTATTTTTTTTCGCTGTTTCATTCAATCTGCAATCAGTCTGTGGTTTGGCTGTCTTGTGTTGCTGATGTGATTGCATCAATTAAATAGCATTCGATGTGCAAAAATCTTTTATATTGCATTGCTGGGTGCATTGCATGTCTATGTTACTATGTTACTATAATCTACTTAAGGTTTATTTTATCTATTCTTTTTACATGCTTTTAACTGAAATACGAACTTCAGGTTTACAACAAAATCAGAGTTCCTCTTACAGGTGTACAACAACGTCTTCTCCCACCTCCAGGTCTGTTTCTCCACTTTACTATTTAGAGTTAAAATATCTTAAAATACTCCTGTTCTATTCTTTTATTTCTTGTTCTGCATCATCTTCTTGTTTTTCTTTTTTAATTCTGAATCTCCTGTGTGTATCATGAGCTTATCCCAGTATATTTCCTCTTTTTCTGAAAAAATATATATAAAATATTATATATGAAGTGTCTGCTTCTCTCTTGATTTCACAGGCATCTGTCGTGGAAACTTATGGTGGAAACTTGCACATTCCACTCCATGAGTAGTACCCTTTCACCAGGCAGTTTGTGCGGTTGTATTATACCCCAAAGCATGAGTGGTGTATGCAGCTATCCATGGTAAGGAGTTGTCAAGCCATTTTTCTGGTGTTCATACCAGTGCTAACCATTTGTAGAGGTATGATATCTGCCTCCTAAGAGTTTGGATTCTCTTTTGTTTTATCAGGTTCTCCGGTTTTTTTCTTCATGTTTTTTCATGATTGCATAATTAGCCCTTTTAAACTTTTGTAGAATGTGAACCAAGTTAGCGGGATTACTAATGGGTGTTATTGTTGTTGTTTTAGAATGTTAACCAAAATAAATCTTCTTTTAAATTCTGGGATGCCACGGTGAAGATGTTGTGTTAGATTCTCTAATGTTGGAACGTGTGTGTTCTTGGAATATGGTCTTATCTCATTTTTGTCAGGTTTACTAGTGTCTTTTTTTTAATTTTTTTGATCCACAGCACTATTGCCATTTGGAACCGTGATGGCTGCTACTTCGACAAATATGCACCTTGTGCCAGATCTAGACAAGAAATCTGCACTTTGTCATTGGTCAACATTGAACAACTTTGAAAGTACTTGAGGAAAAAAGATGTAATGAGTAAGAAAAAGATCCACCCCGGGCGTTGTGGTACCACTGGGTTGTAGATGCCTTTGATTGTTTGGGCTACCAGTCATGAATGTCTGTTTTCTGGCCACACTTTCCATTCCCAATGAACAATATTTGGGAGCACTCATATGAAGGTACCCTTGCACTTCTTGCCCCAAGCTACTTAGACGGCAGTGTTTAATGAAAATTAGAATACTGCGCTGTAATTCTTTTGTAACGGTGAAATAGTGGCTCAAAAGCAGTGCATCCAGTTTTGGAGGAGCATTATTTTTGATTGGAAGTGTAAATCCTCAAGATGGAAATACTAGCACTTTCACTAACACCGTAACAATTAAGAGGAAAGAATTCACTTTGTGTGGGTCTGTTAAGTTTTGTATGTGATGACTAGTCCTTATATTTTCGTTGAACTCTTCCTGTTGATCGTTATTTCAGGGAAAGGCACATTGTCGAAAGTGGAATGGGTATGAAATTCTGGAAGGAAAATTCTTTTGTGACGATAGAATCACAAGACTTCTGAAATGATGACCAAGGACTGCACTGCAGGTAAACTAGTGTTGCTGAAACGACCACTCCGGCAATATGAAATCTCTACATTAATAGCCCACCGAGTTCGACCTATGTGCTTCAAACTGTGAGACCCATTGCAGGAGATTCAAACGATTGACAATCCAATCCACCCACAATAAGATAGACGAAACAGGACTTGTTCAACCAAGTAGCTATTATTCTATGCACACGGCAGCTACACGTGTCCTTGAAAACTCTTGTAAAATCAGCCATTACTGGAGCAGTCTATCCGTTGTTAATGGGCATTTATTCTTGACCATTCGTGGTAATTGCTTATTCAATCTCAGAACAAAGATTTTTTCATGTTATTCTGACGATTTGGCAGCCTGACCAAAATTTAGTTGGGGTCGTCTGGTTTGAACTTGGCAATTTTAAAGAATATATATATAAATATAATATAATACCTTATTCTCTTGACTTTTAATTTAACAGCAAGTGATAAGCTCGAGGTTTTTTACTTATTTTTTCCTTCCTGGAGGCAAACATCGACCTTGCTAAGTGAGTTTTCCTCTTTTATGTGAATAGAATAAAACAGGGGAACTGATTAGGTCAAAAGGGAACACGCTATTCCAATTGCACTAATTTAATAAGAGAACATGGATCAGAAATGTAAACGTCTTTGTATTTATTTAATTAGATCTAGCCATAATCCGAAGTTGACCGATAGCCAAAAGTATTATAAAGAAATGCAGAAAATATGTTAATTGCATAGTCAAAACACGGCGTTCTGAGCTTTTGATCAAATTCCAAATTCAACCAACAAGAAAATCTAGCATTTCTCTTCTTATGCCAGCCCACAACACTTGCCTGTCAACCACGCAATTCTCATATTAATTTCTTCCTTCTCTGTACCCATTTCCAGGGACATGCATTGTTCACATGTATATATATATAGATATGAACATCGTGCCTCACCATTGTAACCATACCATCTCAAACCCACCAACCAGTACCTGGCGAGAACAGTAACTATCTATTTCCCTCTAGCGTTAAGCCAGAAGGAAATCCTGATTGGAGCCACCAGCCTAGTTGCGAAAGAGGGAAGAAATACAATCATGTCGTATAAGTCACTTGTACTGTTCTCCATATTCATTTTCTTCTTTTTGGTGACCTACAACTCCATGCGGGTTGATGGAATGAGGTTACTTAAAGACCACCGCCACAGTTCTTCTACAATGCTCAACACTATGAGCATCATAAACAGGGCCTATTCCGGACCAAGTCATAGCGGAAGCGGTCATTAGTGTGGGTGTACGTTTTGAAGCACAGGAGATTCAAGTACAGGCTTCAAGCAGCTGGGACTTCTCAGCGTTGGAAAATAAAATGACCCATGAAAGTGTGATGGCTTCTACACTTGGAAATTATACGTTGATTATACAGTAGTTATTTGTTTGTATGTCCCTTCTTCCATTAGTCTAAAGAAGGTCTCGATGTCTCTTCTTATTAAACACCGTCCAATGAAAGAAATTGCAAATTGGATCGATCAGTTCTCTTCCCAACGCGACACCGATTGCATTTTTTGTTCCTTTTCTTTTCCATATTTCATAATTTTCTAATTCTTATTAAATTATCTAGATCTCTATTTTTTAAAATCGCGCGACTTCAATTAAATATACAAATTATTTTATCTAATTTTTGAGTCAATTTAACATGCAACATGTATTTTTAAGTAAATGCACCATTTTCAAGTTATTTCTAATGTTTTAAAAACCGAATCGGACATCAAACCGATCGAAGGAAAGGTTTAAGATTTAGATATTCAACCGATAGTAAACATATATATAACTGGTATATAATAAATAAGAAGTAATACTTACAAAAATAAGTAAAAATAAAATATTTCATTGAAATAAAAAATACATTAATGTTTATTATTATATAATGAACTAATAATAAATAAATACGAGTCTAATATAAAAATTAAAATAACAATAAAAATCAAAATTGTATTTTTGAATGAGCTTGTGTCTTATTATCGTCAAAAGCTCTAAATTCTCTAATGTTATTTAAAGATTTATAAATTACACTTTCATCCAAAGTTTTTCCGTCAACTTTTTCTACTGCATTAAAAGAAATTACAAATTAGTAATCTATGAAATTATTTTTAATTGTAAACTTGTAATACAGTATAATTTTAACTTAAAATATGATCAAAATAAGATATGAACTGATCATCAGTAGATGTTCTTAATTCATTCATTGTAACGAATGCATTTTCTTTATAAATCGTCATTTCAAGTTTATTATAATCAAGATTAGGCGATATTTCTTCTTCTTCGATTCAAAAATCAGTATATTCAATACAATCAATATCAATTGGATCATATGTTCTCTTCTTACTAAGCGCTTTGAACATATAATAGACAAATTATAAAGTCAATAATAAAATAAAATAATTGAAATAAAAACAAAACTATAAAATACATGTTCTTCATTCTCAGATTATAAGTAACGTAAAAAATGTCATTAAGTCTGTGATTTTTTCAAATGATTTCGTTTCTTTGTATGAATACGTTCGACAGCACTCCAATTATGTTTACAACCTGATGCAAAAGTTGTTTGACTGAGTAACCTAATAGAGAGTTTTCTTAATATTGGAGTGTTGTCATCGAATAATCTGTACCACTCATTTGTATTTTAAATTAATAGTTATCATAAAATATATATTATTAATAAGTAAATATTGAATTAAAAGTATGAAACTTACCTGGCTGTATTTTTTTCAGCATAAGTTCTCTCTTTGTTGATGATCTAGCAAAACCCTTTAAACTTTCACAATATAATTTAATTTCATTTATCATTTGTGACTGCTCTGTAGGATCGCGTATGGTCCGAGTATTCACAATACGCTGCGGAAAAGACCATACAAAAACATCACGTATAATCGAAAACAC
>JANZLF010000221.1:39576701-39592779 GCA_026546835.1 Erythroxylum foetidum
CAAACAACTTCAGCTGAAGAACAAGGAAGCATACAAGACTATCAATTGACTAGGGATAGACAGCCAAGACAAATAATTCCTAATAGGAGGTACTTTGATACAAATTTGGTTGAATATGCTTGCCTTGTGGCTGAAGGTTTTGAGGGCAAGGTTCCTAAAAGTTTTGAAAAGGAGCTAGGTAAAATAATTGAGGTGAAAACCAATCTGAGCAAACACTTTGAATTGAAAGACCTAGGAGAGGCTCAGAAGTTGCTAAGGATGCAAACTATAAGGAATAGGAGGGAATGGAAACTGTGGCTGAACCAGAAAGGCTACATCCGAAAGGTTATTGGTCAGTTCAATATGGAATTGTCAAACCCTACCTTCATTCCTATAAGCCTACATCTTCAGATGGTTGCAGGCAAGTGTCCCCAATCTGAAGAAGAGAAGAAAGCCATACTAAAATACCTCTATGATGTTGGAGTTGGTAGCATCATATATATGATGTTGTGTACCAGACCTGATCTTGCTCATGCTATTAGCATTCTAAGCAAGTTCATGTATAATCCTAGCTTAGAGCATTGGCAAGGACTGAAGAATGTCTTTAGATACCTTGCTGGAACTCTAAGTCATGGACTGTGTTTTACTAAGTTTAAGCTAGCAAATACTAACAGTCTAAGCCTACATGGATATGTAAATGCAGAATATGCAGCAAATAAAAACACAAGGAAATCAATGTCTGCATACTTTTTTACACTAGCAGGAAACACAATAAGTTGGAAGGTACAACAACAATCAGTTGTATCACTCTCAACTATAGAAGCAGAATTTTATGCAATCACAGAAGGGGTTAAGGAATTAACATGGCTAATAGGCATTCCAACAGAAATTAAAACTAACCTAGCTACAACAGTAATTTTCACAGATAGTCAAAGTGCTTTATACCTGAGCAAAGATTCAGTCTTGCATGAGAGGTCCAAACACGTTGACATCAGACTCCACTTTGTGAGGGACAAGATAGCTCAAGGCTTCTTCAACCTGGAAAAGATTAAAGGTGAGTTAAATCCTTCTGATTTCGAAACAAAAATACTAACCCAAAAGAAATTCATTTTTTGCAGGGATTACTTACAGATCGAGGAATCTCCATGATATCGAAGTCAGATCCAGCAGATCTCACAAGGGGTGAAGATTAGGGTTTCAGGATTTGAGGATTTTTCGGATTTGGGGATTTTTCTTTAGGTTTTTTTCAATCTGAGCTACGATTGGTGAAATAGGAGGGAAGCCATAAGAAATCGAAGGAGTTTTCATCAGATCTCACAAATTTTGGGGAAACTAGGGTTTCAGGTTTTTCTAACTATTTCGGGTTTTTCTAACTATCTTGGGTGTTTCAGATCTGGGAGAAGATGATGGAGTAGGAGGGAAATTTGTGACAGATACTCCAAAATTTCAACTCATATACAACCAAAAGGACAAGAAGAATCGAAGACAAGAAGTAATATGTGTTTGTGTCTAAGAGTTGTCGAAGAAGAAGGCTAGGAGAAGCTCTCGGTTCTTTCTCATTGTCAGAAAACAAAAGCAAAAGATTAAGACATGTCCATGTGAGCAACAAGGAAACAAGGCTTCAGTGTTGGTTTTTGTATAAGCCAATAAATTCAAGGCACTGCCATTTCATGCATTATTTACTACTCAATTTAAAGCACAACAATGCAGCACTTCATAAGCACTTAAATGAAAGGCACAAAATGCAAAGCATCAGGAGGCTACTTAAGAGGGCCCACGTGAAGAGCACATGTCAATTGTTTGACTCATTCAAAAGTCACATCCGAGAGAGTCATCTTGTTCAAGCATGTGAGGAGTCACATGAGAAGCATATGGGGTTTATCTGGTTCAAGCAAGTTTTATCCGAAAGCCTCATTCATCTTCATCAGCTATAAAAACAAAACAGAGACTTCAGATTGAGGCAGAACACATACTTCACACAAAAATTCAAAGCTTCATTGTATTTTGTATTCAGTAGTTGAAAGTGAAAAAGAGAGTAGAGAAAATATTCAGAGGTTGCTTGGGTGCACCTGTGGGTACTAAGAGGGTTTCTTGGTGAGACTCTTTGCAAGTATAAAATTACACTCATCTCTGTATCTGGTTCCTCTTCTCTTGATTCTTCATAGTGAATTCCTCCACCACTATCAAGTGGGAACCTTGGACGTAGATAACTTTGTGCTATTGAACCAAGTAAATCAGTCTCTTTACTTTTCTGCAATATTACTATATCTGCAAAATTGTCAAAGTTTATCAGTCTTGGTTATTAAAGATAACAGGAAATCAGTAGAAAACCCAACACTAGTCTTAGACCATAATGAAGCTGTTTTCTTTTTGTTTTCATCTCACCATATCTTTTGACTGTTTTGGAAGTAAAATTGTTTTAGTCTACTACTTTTTTTTTTAATTTGTCAAGTTAAATTGCTTAGCAAGGGGGGAAAAAAAGGCGATAAAGAAATAGAAGTTGGATCATATAAGATTGTCTAATTGTAGGGATCAAATGTAGAATACCGTCTATGGCCGGCTAGAATAGCCCTCGAGACGTCGTCACTGTGCAATCTCGTACTAAATCCAGAGGAAATAGAAAGACAACTCTAGAGACACACATTTTTGTGATTGTACTATGAATTCTCCCTAGTCACTTGTCCTCGTTTTGGAAAAATTAATGCCGAACATTTAAATCCTAATGTTGCCAGATCATGTTGAACTTTCCTCGTGATTAACAATTAATCTTTTATCATGTTCTGCCGTCGTCTCGAACTCTATATAATCCCAAGCTAGCTTCGCATGTTCAGTACAATTTGAGCAGAAATTACTAATCGAAGACTTGTCTTGTCAGTTCTTGACAATGTTTCATCACGTCTCGATCCTCTCCTTGCTAGTGATGACCATGATCACAGTTGCGACCATGAAAGGGGCTCATGCAGTGGACTACAATGTCACCAATACCGCCGTTGGCACGATTGGTGGGAATCGCTTTAAAGCCGAAATTGGGGAGGATTACGCCTTCGACCAACTGGTGCATGCTTCAAATTTCACATTGACGCTCTTCCAGCAAAGGGGGAAGGATGATCAAAAAGTCGTTGATAGCATCAGTTTGTTTGTTGAGGTCAGTGACGTTGCAGTTCTCACTATAAAATACCGAGCCAATTATAATTACGAGATTCATGTCAGTGCAACTTATATAGGGAACTACAATGGTAATTTTAGAAATGAAACTACCGGACTAATATACCATGCCATCGCATCTATATGGCAATGGGATGGCAATGGCCAAGCTGCCCCAGGATTGGTTACAGGGATTGCTGATTTTGTGAGGTTAAGGTCTGGTTATGCAGATAGTCATTGGGTACAACCAGGGGAGGGTGACAGATGGGACCAAGGTTATGATGTCACTGCCAGGTTTCTGGACTATTGCGATCGTGCAAGTGGAGGTAGGTTCGTTGCTAAACTTAACAGGAAGATGAAATACACATATTCAGACCACTTCTTCTACGAATTAGTTGGAAAGAGTGTCGACCAACTTTGGGGTGAGTATAAAAGTGCCAATGGAATCTGATAAGAACGCTAATATATATCTCAAGGCTCAGTAGCCTCATCTAAGGTTATTAATGACATCAATAAGCTTCGATCCAGTAAGGTGTGAAAGGACGATTAAATTTGGTGGTAATTCATTAAAGAAACTATATTGCTAATGTAACTTTGCACTCTCCCATTATTCTTATCTGTTTTTCATTTTGGTTCGCCAGTTAAAGATTGGACTTTGAATAATACTCTTTTCTTTTTTGTTAGTACATCAGAAATCAATACGATATCTTGCAATGCAGTAATTTTTATATTGTGATCTCACCACCATCCATAAATGGTTTATTAACTAATAATATATTAATCTTAATAAAATTATCAAAAATGAGGTTAAAAATTTAAATTAAAATATTATCTTTTTGTCAAATTAGTAACTAATAAAAATATGAATTAAAATATTCTCTATTCGTCATTTTAAATTATTTTTTTGTATGCCCTTTTACCTCCTACCTGAACAACAATGTTTGAGAAATTATAAACGTTGTCATCCACATAGTGCTTGCTTACTTTCATGAATTTTCTTTCTTTCTTTCTACGCTCAAGTACTCCAAAAATGACTCTTGATCCTTCTTTCTACAAGCACCACTCGTGATCATGCCTATGGAAAGGAAAAAAAAAAAAAGAAAAAAAATGATCACTTTCTATCAAACTGGACCGTTCAATCCATTCCCCATCTTTTCATATAAGCGATGACCTGAGATGCCATGCTCTGACTATAGGTTTTCCACGAACTAGGAAACCAAACATGTTATTTAGGTTGGATATATAAGCCGTAATCATTTATATGAGCTATTCCTCAAAACTTGGACCATCTGAAATGGCTCCAATTTCTTGATTTCTTTGATAACCAATCAAATGGTTTCGTACGAGAAAAGCTTGTGAATTATGTGAAATTATTGAATTTGAATTTGATCTTGAACAATTTATTATGTGGAATACCTTCAAATCTTGAAAGCCATAAAAATTCTATCTCATAAAAAGTCCGGGAAGTTCTTCACAATTGCCATTGTTTTGATTGCGGTTGGTTTAGCTTTATCAGCAATGTTCATTCTATTTTTGTAGCTGGTGTGTTTGTAAAGAAAACACAAGATTCAGCCAGCGAAACCACCAAAACTACTTGTCTGCATGAGGATGATGCAGGCGGAGGTGAGCATGCTATTGTCGATGGACGATATCACTGGTGGGACTCTATGATGACAAAATCTGCGAACAAAAGAGCAGTCACAATGCGAAATTAAAATCTACAGAACTAGTGGCCAGAGGCGTAGTGTATGGCTGTTTAGCTTCTGTATTTCATCTCCCTTGTATTTTTTTTTAAAATAGCTATAGAATTAGAAGATAAGTCATGTCAAATTATCCATTGTACAAAATTCTCCGTTTTAAAGGAATTGAGGGACGATTATTGATATACACCCTTTTGCTTCAAGTTTAAAACCTTAACTAAGGAATGAATTCTCTTTCTTAAACCCGACATGAAAGAGTTAATACTTGCTTCTATCTACGAAAATCGGATTTTCTTTATCGGAGGAAGAATCGAAGGGTTCAACAACAACTTTTGCATAAATACCGTTTTTTTTTTTGGCTTGCTTTCAACTAGTCAATCACTCATTAAAATCATCCATTGCAACAGGAGAGGATATGGAGCTCATTCACTCATTAAAATCATCCATTGCAACAAGTATGAATGTATGTTGCTTGCTTGCTAGTTATACAACTTTTTCTTTGTAATTTTATAAAGAGATTGTTTATGTGATTAGAACTTATGACCTTATGGTTACAAAAGGCTTAATTTATACGTTCATTTTGGCCTTTTGCCAACCAAGATGCAAAGTTGGTAAAGGGTAAAAAAAATATAATAAAATTTTGTAAGCCAAAATTTTGGAAGAGTATCAACAAGAATGTTAAATTAGAATAAAAATTAATCATTTTGAGATGATTCATTTTGAACATTACAAAACTTTAAATTTAAATGGAATTTTGCTCAATATATTGGGATTCAAATTAATATTTTTGCCTAAAATAATGCAATGGATTTTGATTGGTTGATGATGCTCTTGAAGATTTTACCAATTTGTATTAAAGTTGTGGACTACTATTAGTTTTTCCTTGTGAGTAGACACCAGTTCACCAGAAAAGGGAACAAAAATAACATGACATACTATTTCATGGCGCAGAGAAACAAGATCAGTTGAGAACCAAGGGAACTTATATAGTGAAAATGAAACTTTATTTATCGGAACGGTATGAATGCCAACACACAGTATACATCAATTTAACGAGCAATAGTACAAGAATAAGAAAAGAAGGGGACAAAAAAAGGACCTAATGACAATCAAAAGCATTATATATAATGCACAGTAAGAATTTCAGGGCAGAGGCAACTTGGAGACTGCAAGATGCACATACTACTGGCATGAAAGTCTGACATATTCTAGTTTCCAGCCGGTGGTGGGGCGAGGAATGGGATGGGGGGAATATTAAAGGGGATGCTCGGCAATGGAGGCAAGGTAACCTTAGGTACGATGGGAATATTGGGTTGGTTAGGAAGTGAAGGAAGGTTGGGGAGTGATGGTTGAGTACTTGGCAAGGTTGGCAAAGTGGGTTGCGGCAACATTGTAGAAGGCAACGGTGGCAAGGTTGGTTTAGGCATGGTTGTTGGCAAGCTAGGAAGTGGCGGCAGAGATGTTGGCAGAGTAGGTTGCGGGAGGTTTGGGATGGAAGGCATTGGTGGTAATGTTGTCTTTGGCAGGTTTGGCACAGAAGGTATGTTCGTCGGAAGTTGCAAGAGATTGCGAGCTGCGAAGCTAATGTGCCAGCTCGAAAATGACAATGCTATAACAAAAGCTAAGATGAAGCATTTGGGGGAGGCCATTGTTTTACGGGTGTCAGTGGAGGTTTCTTCGAATTGGAGAGTTTGAACTAAGAAGTTTGCTTTGTTTGGGACGAATATAATTGCGTTTAACCGTGGGGGCTTATATAGATTTGATTTGAGGGCGGCATTGGACTTTGGTAGGTTTTTAAGTAGTTCTGAGAAAAGCCTTGTGTCTATCTTTATGTTTTGTTGTTGGCTAACCTTGAGCTGTAGACATTCTCCACAAGCAATTGTCAAATTTTATCTAGTTAGTTGGTCAGATAATGAAATTGGTGTAAGTAGATACAAGCAGGTCAAAAAGATGACGTAGTTCAGCGGCCAAGAAACTTTTAAAAATGAAACTACACGACTAATATACCACGCAATCGCATCTACATGGCAATGGAATGGGAATGACCAAGCTCCCCAAGGACTGGTTTCAGGAATTGCTTGTTTTGTGTGGTGAAGGTCTGGTTATGCAGAGAGTCATTGGGTGAAACCATGGGAAGGTGACAGTGACAGATGGTACCAAGATTATGATGTTACTTCTAGGTTTCCGGACTATTGAGATCGTCTAAGCAGTGGTAGTTTCGTTACTAACCTTAACAGGAAGATGACTTGCGGATATTCAGACCACTTATGCAAGAGCGGCCAGGTTATCGACACACTGGTTCCTTTTGCGATATACATGCTGAATTTACACTTCTCAATTTCGTTGGATTAATTCACAGGTACCTGTCATCAAAAAATTATTTTCAGCTAACAATGTATTGAATGAAAATAAGATATTAATGACTCCTAAGAAATTCACTTCGATAATGACTCGTCGATAACCAAGCGATCAAGCTAAAGCAAGGTCCGATTGGACTTCCCTTAGTTCAGCAGCTAGCGGTGAGCCCTTTTTAATGTGTTGTATAAATCCATCGCACCACTGACCGTGCTAGTTTCTAATTAAACCTTCAGTAATAGCAATAATAGATCCTTGTTTAACCGTTTTATCCGTATTTAACTTGACCTAATACACTGACAATTTGGTCCACCCAACTTTTGGGGCGAGTATAAAAGTGCCAATGGAAACTGTTAGCAACGCTAATATGTCAAGGCTTAGTAGCGTTGTAAAAGTGCCAATGGAAACATTTAACAACGCTAATATCTCAAGGCTCGGTAGCCTCACTTCAGGTTCTTAATGATGTCAATAAGCTTCGATCCAGTAAGGTTTCCATTCAATAAGCTTCGATCAATAAGCTTCGATCCAGTAAGCTTCAATAGCCTCACTTGTCACATGTCTCATTTTTAGGCACTCTCAAGGTTTCTTTCCAATTAAAAATCAATTTCTACTCCAAAATTTTTCAAAATTCTAATGGCTCAAATTAATAAATCCTACAATCATTTATCTAAATTTTCAGTGCTATTGGACAGTAATTTCTATTACCGGTAAACAATCAGTCTACCACTTGACATTTTTCCTAGTCCAGAAAGTACCTTGAAATTTCAAAATTTTTTTTCTAAAATTCACTAAAAATTCTAAAACCTCAAAGACCCTCTCCAACTCAATTTTTCATACACACACAATTCACAATTTTCACAACAATCACATTTATGAACAATTATACCGAAAAAATATCATAAATGCATGTACAGATGTGCAAAATTTACTATTCACATGTATGTGGATGCTAGATTATGCATGAACATGTAAAGGCATTTCTAAACGCCCATTGATCACTGAAAATTACTATTCTACCATTCCCATTAGTAATGGGATATTACACACAATTCTACTCAATGACATAAATAAATGGGTAGAACTCGGATCAATCAAAATAATAACATCAGCATTAAATAATTGAACTGTATCAATCACAACTTCTGGAGCTGTCTTCGCATCCTCCCTCGTTATAGCAAATTGGCTGCATCGGAACTTCTACTGCCCACTTTTTTTATTGTCCTATGTCCCACTGTCTCGGCCCTCTTTGAAGCTGGCATATGATTTCCCTCATGTCTTGGATTTTGAGGGCACTCTCTTGCCATGTGTTCCTTCTTCCCACAATTAAAGCATGCTCCAGTTAGTCGACAACATTCCCCTCAACGAAATCTTCCGTAATGTTCACATTTGGGATTGGGTGGCTTATTCCCATCTCCCCACCTGCTGCCTCCGATCATTGAAGCTTGATGTGAGACAAATTTCATCTTTATAAGCTTGCTTGCTCCACTGCTCTTATCCTCAGACCGTGCAGGGAAAGTCCTGACACTCCTCTCTGACATAGGAGCACAGCCTCCCCTCTTAGACTGTTCTCTACCTTTCCTCTTTTTGTTGATAGCACTCTTTATGTTTTCAATATTTTCAACCCTCAGTGCTGCTTCAACCAGCTGTTGAAAGTCACAAAAGTTCAGCACCACCACTTTTTCCCTGATGGCTAGGTGTAGTCCTGATTCAAAGTGATGGCACTTAGCTGCCTCACTCATTATTAACTCAGCTGCATACCGGGATAGCTGCGTAAACTAACGCTCATATTCACTCACCGTCATCTCCCTTTGGGTGAGACTTAGAAACTCTCTTTGCTTCTACTAGATGTACACCTCTGACAGATACTTCTCCTTATACATTGCTAGGAAATCTTTCTAGGCAAGCATTGGCGGTCTCATATGACTCCCCGACACACTCTCCCACCAATGTAGAGCATCTCCCTGAAGCAAGCTAGCAACATACATAACCTTCTTATCATCCTCACAATCCATCTGCTCCAATATCCTTTCGGTCTTTCTCATCCAAGTCTAGGCCTCTTCGGGACTAGTGGTTCTATAAAAATCCACTGCTCTATACTTTCTCAGCTTATCAAACTGCTTCCCCTTCTTAAATAGGGCCGGAGCAGAAGATTGCGGCATTTGACCCATAGCCTGGACAAAAGCCTGAGTGAATGCCTGAAACAATCTTGGCTCTAAAGGAGGCACTTGTTCTAGCGGAACAGGTGACTCCTGCGTCTATGATCGAATGGGTTCACTACTGTGCGCTACAGAAGCCTCAACATTTCCTGGGGCTACTGATTCATCAACACTCTCCTCTCTTGGCGGAGATTCAGGTGCAATCGATCCTTGCAATATTCCTCGTGTCCTTCTACGAGGTGGCATTTTACTCCTTCAATATAAACACTAATGATTAGCTCACATTTTATCTTAATCCTATTTCCTACATGTATGCATGATATGCATGTCATTTAATGCAAGCAAATAAATCACATAGCACACAATTCATCCTACTATGCATTCTAAGCCTAGGAAAAACCTAAGCTTTAATACCACAAGATCCTATGATACCACAAGATGTGGGGCCTCGTTTATGAAGCCCAACAATCCATCCAAAGTCATAAAGCGTGAGCGGGTTTCCTTGGAGGGTTATTTCAATGAACCCTCATTTTATTTCCATAAATATTTTTCAATCCAACACCAAAAGCTACAAATATTTGTTTAGAGGCATAAAAATTCAATAGGAGTCTATTGCTTCAAAAATTACCTCATTTGGAGGTTGGATGACGAAGTTATGGCCAAAAGAATCCAACATGTTTATGTCCTTAAACATTCTATACCTCTCTTGGTATAATTGTCATAACTTTTTCTAAAGATGTCAGATTGAGTTCATTATTAGACCATTTGAAAGAAGACATCTAGATCTACAACTTTTATGAAGATCACAAAGCGACATTCTTCCTTTAAAAGGACCAGAAATAGGACAGAAGATGACCATACAAACTAAGACAGTCAAACTAAGACGATCCAAAACTAAGACGGTCAAACTAAGATGATCCAAAACTAAGATGGTCATTCTAAGACGATCTAAAACTAAGATGGTCAAACTAAGACGGTCAAACTAAGATGATTCAAAACTAATACGGTCAAACTAAGTCGATGCAATACTAAGATCAATCACCATAGCTGTCACATACACACGTCCTATGCAACATCATAACTTGTAAAAATCATAACTTTCCACTATGATATCCAAAACTTACAAACTTTATATCGTTGGAAAGATGAAAAGATCATCTACAATTTCCAAGAAGATTATTTTTATCAATTCTACCTAGATAATTCCAGATTTTTTCCCAAAATCAGTACACAATTTTACCCCTATGGAAAACTTGAAATATGAAATGTACACTACAAGATAATAAGCACATCCACAACAGAACTTCCTCAATACTCAATTCATTTCCAAATCAAAATGAAGTTCACATATAACTTTAATTACATATCAATATTACATCAAAGTATTAACCCAAGTTACAAAAATACATTGGATGCTCAATGTTCAATATGTTTATAAAGTTATTGAAAGTCTAGTCATTAACTTAGTACAAAAGTTAACTATCTTAGAATTTATTCAATTGCCTTGCAAGAATCACTGATCTTCTTGATCTGCACCTGAGGAGTGAGAAAATATTGGGTTGAGCTACACAGCTCAGTGGCTAAGATATTTATAGCTATTGGTAACAAGCCACACAATCAAATATATATGTGAATATTCATATTTGCAACCATGTCATTTCTTAATCTAGCAATGTAAGTTCAACATTCGCAATTCCAATTCATAACTCATAACTCAATACACAATCAAGCGTAACACATAGAATTCATTATAGCTTAACATATCAAAATGCAATGCACAAATAATTGGCTCGAGGGTTTCGTGGAATAAAACATAGAAACCAAGGTTTACTCCGTAAACGATACGAGTCCACTTTTCAGATCTCGTGGGCCACAAGCGGGCAGCCGGGAGAAGCCTTTATGTCGACGTGCATGTGACTACAAAATGGTTCCTCTCTCGCCCAAACACAATCAAATTCCATGCTTAATTCAACCATTCACAATCTCATATTCTCATGCTTTTTCTTTATACAAAATGCCATGACTCAATTCAATGGCATAATATGATCATACACATAATTCAATTATTTCATCACAATGTCATACATCATAATGCAATTTCAATATCACAACATTTCAAGCAAGTCATTTTAACACACCATACCCACACAAGGCATTTTGCCCATTACACAATAGCTATAAATAAATTACCCACCTTATAACTCTTTAAAATCCAAATTCAATGGTGCCCTTCCTCTTGCTCTTGGGTAGGTTCTTGATTTCCTAACACAACCAAAATTCCCATTTAATTCCAATTCCACTGGAAATTTCCCAAATTTTTATAATCATAACAAAATAGAATTAACACAAATCAAGCTCAAACTTAACCTACCCATAGTCCATATAGGTTAGAAAATCCAAAACCTAACTTAGAAACCCATTTTCTTCCTCCAATCATTTCCAACATAAAAACCCACTTTTCTCTCTAAACTTCTTCATTCACAACACAACAACCCATTTCTTTACTAAAGCAAGAAGAAGATGGTGAACTTACCTTAAAAAGCTTTATTCTTCTTTTCTTTCCATGATTTTCCTCTTCCTTCTCTAGCTTTTTCGATTTTTCTTCTCCTTCTCTTCTCTCTCTCACTTTTTCTTTCTTTTCTTCTCCTCCTTGGTTGCTCACGAATTCTCTCCTCTCTTCTTCTAATTCAAGTCTTTTTGTTAGTCTTTCTTCCAAAATTGCCCCTCACTTACTTACCCTTTCCAATTTTGCGCCTCCTTTGTCTTTTATGGCTCTACTCCTTTAATCCACTTAACACAAGCCTACTAATTTCTAACACTTCAATCCAATTTCAATTTCTAATCCTTCCCTCAATTTTATAATTAATGACCCAAATCAAAAAAATAAGTAAACAAAGAAAATAAAAACAAATAACTAGGCAATTAATAAGAATTTAGAAAAAAATCAGGATCGAACAAAAAATATTGAAAACGTTCACTTGTTATAGAAAATTTTCATATGGTTCCTAAAACACACGTTTCTTAGGCTTTCAGCCAAAATTCACAAGTTACAAAACATGAATGCATCAAACTTATTAACATAATATAAGCACATAAGCACATCAGAATGGTTTGAGTGGATCCAAAACAGAACGTACTACACATTTCCCATAAGGGTCTTGTGTAGCCATGAACAGAACGTACTAATGCAATCCTACGTAATGGTCTCGTGTAGTCGTGAATTTATGGGAATTCATAAAGGAGCTCCATGTCACTAGTGTGTAGGCTGAAGAAGTCTTAAACTTGGGTCAACGTGCATGTGACATTTCTTGAAAGATCACCACAAACCCACATAACACATATATCATGACTTGTAATCTTGTGTTGCCCAAAATGACATTTCTTAAAAACTTGAGTTTCATGAGCATACAATATTTCATATGCGTTTTCAAAACTTGATTTCATAAACTTGTTATTCTTTTCAGAAATTACTTGAAAAATCTCTTTATAAACCATTACACAGTTCATGTAGCAAACATATAGCAAATTTCACAAATCATGCAAAAGCAAAAGATGCAACACTTATGATGCAATTGAAATCAGTAAATTTCTTTGTTTTAAAGAAAAACAGTAGTGACTTATTTACTCTATTATAAACATGTACCCACCTTGATTTTCTTGATTATGGACTTGCTCAAACATGTCTCTTCTCTTGTTCCTCTTGCCTTTTTGATTCCTTTATACAATAACAAAAATCTCACTCAATAGGGTTTTCAATTGAAAAATCCCTCAAGCACAATCACTAAAATTGATTCTAGAATATTTAAACTCAAGCATTTTCTAAACTGTACGAACTAAAATCCTTCCAAAAATCTCAAAGTTTTAAAATGATCTTACCTTCATCCTTCACCAAATGAAGTGATCTTTAGCTCAAAAGGGAAGCTCTTCCATTCCTCTTCCTTTTTCCTTTCTTGAACAAGTTCAAAATCTCTTTTGAAGGTTAACACAATTGAAACCCTAGCTCAACTCTCTTCTTTTCTCTCCAACAATCAAACTTTCTTTCTCTTTCTTTTTCATTTCGTTATTCTCTTCTGCTTCCCTTCCATTCACATTTTTCTTCTTCATTTATAAGCAAGACAATACTTTTTTTTCCAATTATGCCCTTAATGATTGAGAATTGTCCCATTTGCCCTTCCATTTATGCCTTATGTCTTTTATACATAAATGTCTTACCAAAAGCACTCTTGAATATTCTGACATAACTCTTTCTTCTAAAAAAGTGTTCTTCCTTGTCTTAAGTTCCCAAGGACACCAAAATCAATCCAGCTGGTTCAAAACTCTATAAGTATTGCCCCAAACATTTCAGATTATTAGTAGAATGAAACAGTACATTATACCCAACTTCCATCCAGAATTGAAATTCTTAGAGACTGAATTAGATTTCGATTTCTTCATATCATTTGTATCTCCTTGTATCTATTTTATCTTGAGACTAGAATAATCTAATTTGGAACTCTAACGATCCAGAAATCATCAAAACACTGAAGCATGTTCAGTAACATATCTAATTCCTACTCTTTCAATCAATACCCTTTATTGATTTAATACATCTTTTTCACATCAATACCAAAATCTATAACCTTTCATGGAGATATAAAAAGAAAAATGTTAGGAATCTAAGGATTCAAGAATCACTTCATTTGGAGGTTGGATAGCAAAATTATAGCCGAAAGAATTAAACAAGATTTGGTCTTCAATGATATCAAACTTATCTTGGGACAAATGACATAACTTTCACTAGAAATGTTGGCTTAAGATTATCTTAAGACGATTTCAAAGATAACTTTGAGATCTACAACTTTGAAGAAGATATTAAGGTCAGATTTTATCATCTAAAGGGTCAAAATGGACTAGATAATAGGATTAGACGAAACCAAATGAAAAAGCAGAAGAATGGAAAAAGATAAAAGAAGTGAGAAAATTGATATAACTTTCACTACAGATTTATGATTTGGGTGTTCTTTAGGTGGTTCAAAATAGGACTTCAATATCTACAACTTTCATGAAGACATAAAAGATAGATTTCACCTTCTGAAGGGTCAAAAATGGAACAAAAGATAGGTATAGACGAAGTCAAAAGAAAAAACAGACGAATGGAAAAAGACAAAAGAAGTGGGAAAATTGCTATAACTTTCTCTACAGATATTGGATTAAGGTTTTCTTTATATTGTTAGAAATAAGAATTCAAGATCTACAACTTTCATGGAGATCCTAAAGATAGATTCTATCTTCTAAAGGGTATAAAATGGAACAAAAGATAGGTACAATGTAAATTAATGAAAAAGACATAAGAAGTGGAAAAAGACAAAAGAAGTGAGAAAATTGCTATAACTTTCCCTAAAGATATCATATTAAGGTGTTCTTTATATGGTTAGAAAGAGAACTTCAAGATCTACAACTTTCATAAAGACCTTGAAGATAGATTCTATCATTAAAAGGGTAGAAAATGGAATAGAAGATAAGCTAGGTGAAAAAAACAAAAAAAGCAAAAAGCAGAAGAAGCAAAACACAAAAGAAGCAAAAAGCAGAAGAAACAAAACACATAAGAAGCAAAAGATATAAGAAACAAAACACAAAAGAAATAAAACGCAGAAGAAGCAAAACACAGAGGAAGGAAAAGGCAAAAGAAGCAAAACACAGAAGAAGATGAAGTCATCATAGAAGAAACACAAAAGAAGATGACGTCATCACAGAAGAAGTGGGAAAACTGCTATAACTTTCCCTATAGATATCGAATTAGGGTTTTTTTTATATGGTTAGAAATAGGACTTCAAGATATACAACTTTTATGAAGATCTCAAAGATAGATTATATCTTCTGAAGGGTATAAAATGGAACAGAAGATAGGTACAAAACAGACTAACGAAAAAGACAAAAGAAGTGGAAAAAGATAGAAGAAGTGGAAAAATTGTTATAACTTTCCCTAAAGATATCGGATTAAGGTCTTATTTATGTGGTTCGAAAGAAGACTTCAAGATCTACAACTTTTATGACTTAAAGACAGATTCTATTGTTAGAAGGGTCAAAAATTGAATAGAAGATAAACCAGGCAAAAAAAACAAAAGAAGCAAAAAACAGAAGAAACAAAACACAAAAGAAGCAAAAGGCATAAGAAACAAAACACAGAAGAAGCAAAACAAAAAAGAAGCGAAAGGCAAAAGAATTAAAACACAAAGGAAGGAAAAGGTAGAAGAAGCAAAAAACAAAAGAAGATAACATCATCACAGAAGAACACAGAAGAAGATGACATCATCACAAAAGAAGTGGAAAAATTGCTATAACTTTCCCTACAGACATCGAATTAGGGTTTTCTTTATATGTTTATAAACAGGACTTCAAGATCTACAACTTTTATGAAGACCTCAAAGATATATTCTGTAGCACCCCACTCCCGCAAGACCCAAACTCGACATCGATGGTGATATCTGAGCCCGTGTCTCACGAGGGTGGTATGCTAGAGCAGTTAATCTCAATCTAAAAACTCAGTATGACATTTTTATTTTTGAAAACAGTTGTATACGCGGAATTTAGTAAATGATTTGGGTCCGATTTAACACGAAAATATTTTTCAATCATACACAATTTCAATTATAACAGACACTCAACAGTATTTAAACCATCTCATGCCCTAAAATTCATAGCCAAATTAGGCCCAATGTCATTTCTGAACACTTTCAGTAATCACAATTACAAATGCAACATTTA
>JANZLF010000221.1:39620686-39631647 GCA_026546835.1 Erythroxylum foetidum
AGGTTGTTCAAGAAGGGAAACAAGTAGAGGAAGAGAAGAGCTTCCCTTTAAGCTGAGGAATCCTTTCATTTGGTGAAGAATGAAGGTAAGATCATTTTGAAACTTTTGGATTTTTAAAAGGATTTTAGTTCATGGAGGTTAGAAAATGCTTGGGTTTAAGTATTCTAGAACCAATTTTAGTGATTGTGCTTGAGAGGGATTTTCAATTGAAAACCCTATTGAGTGGGATTTTTTTTTGTTATTGTATAAAGGGATCAAAGAGGCAAGAAGAATAAGAGAAGAGACATTTTTGATCAAGTCTATAAGTAAGGAAATCAAGGTGGGTAATATATTTATGATTATTGTGTAAATGGGTATTTTGCCTATGTTTGTGTATATGCTAAAAATTGTTAAATTGTGAATTACTATGATGCAGTTTATATTATGCATTGAAAGATGTATGACATTTTGATATAATTGAATTGTAATTTTGATCATGTTATGTCTTGATATTTGTCATGGCATTTTGTATAAATGAAAAGAAAGGAAAGAGCATGAAAAGTACGAAAGTATTTCATAAAATGATTTGAGCATGATTATGTGCTTCTGTTTGGGCAAGAGTAGAACTATTCTGTTCGTCACGTGCATATTGACACGAGCCTTTTCTCAGCTACCCGTTTGTGGCATATGAGCTCTGAAATTGGACTCATTCTATTCATGGGGTAAACTTCGGTTTCTCCATTTTGTTTCCATGGAACCCTCGAGCCAATTGTTTGTGCATTGCATGATTGAACTGTCAAGTATGATGCATGTTTGAGTGTTATGTTTTGATGGGTGAGTCTTCATGATATGTTCCATGTGACAACATTCAAATTATGAAATTCTTGAGCTTGAAGTGTGGATGATAGTATTGCTAAATTAAATGAGATACATATATGCATACCTTGGTATATTTGTATATATATGTGTGTGTCTGAATTGTAAGGCTCGTTGCCAATGGCTATAACTATATTAGCCACTGAGCTGTGTAGCTCACTCCACTACTCCCTCCTCAGGTGCAGAAAGAGATGAATAGCAATCTTTGCAAGACATCGGAACTCCAAGATAGATAGAGACTTTTGTAATTAAGTTAGTTCAGGAACTTTTTGTATTTTAGAATCATTTTAAGCATAAGTATTCAATTGTATTATGAGCATTTTGTATTTTGTAATAAGCTTATATAAACTCTGTTTGGATTCATTAATGAAATATGATTGGGTTTTGCTTGTGATTCTCAAAATTGTGATGTTGATGTTTGATTGTTGTGGGCACGCCACCCTTGTGGACGACAGGCTTTGTATGACTCCAGATTATTGGGCTCTGGAAGCAGGGGCCAACATTTGTGTGGTATCAGAGATGATGTTAAATGTCTCCGAATGCTGAGTTCCAGAAGCGGGGTCCAGCATTGTTTGGTATCAAAGCTTACGTTTTCCCTAAGCGTAGAATGCATTATAGGATGAATTGTGTGCTATGTGGTTTATTGTTGTATTGTGAATTGATGTGTTGCATTAAATGACATGCATATCATGCATACATGTAGGAAATAAGATTAAAACGAAAGTAAGCTGAAAGATGGTGTCTTATCGAAGGAGTAAAATGCCACCTCGTAAAAGAATACGAGGAGTTTTGCAAAGATCTGTTGTAGTTGATTCCTTACCATTTGAGAAGGGTATTAATGAGTGTAGAATCCCAATAATTGCAACCACATGATTCACATATATGAACTTCTGTTAAGAGCTTGGACTATTAGAAATGATAAGAAAAATGTTGTTTGGTTAGAGTGTGAGATAAGGAAAGTTTGTGAATATTTAGAAATAATAAATATGGCGTAGTCTGATATATTAAACATAGATTCAGTATTTATGGTTATGTCAGCGAATATGGTAACGAAATTTTGTGTGGATATGTACTTGAATTGATACGCATCTGAAAATATTTCCATCAATTGATTGAAGAAGAGAATAGAGACATAGGTGGAAATGACAAGATTTAAGGTGTAGGAGTAAAGTGGAATTGAAAGGTTGACCTTGGTATTGAAAATAATTGTTCAATTGGTGTGATAAGAGCTATGACCTGGTATAAGATTGTGCTAGTAAATTGAGATCAGAATTTCAAGATAGCTATGCGTTTATGCTTCTAAATTGATTAAGAACGTGCATATGGCAAGTGAAGCAAGTGATAGTGATATATGTAGAAGTTCTCCAGGTTATACGATCAATTAGTAAAAGCACACATCTGAATTGATGAACATAGTTGATTGAAAAAGATTAGGGCAACAATGTAGATGATTGAGGTAAGAAGTCTTTTGAGGTAGAGATGTTTTATTGAATTATATCGCGTGAAGTAAATGTTCCATTTCGAGGAATGAATGACTATTAATGAATCAAAAGTAAATATTAGAGTTCTATTCCTGATCCTAATGGAGACTCAGGCGTTAGAGATAAAGTATGCTACTGAGAATGTATGTATTTTTCTCAATGAAAAGTATCCAACTATGTGAGCAGATTCCTAAAATTGAGACATTAATTTCCAATAGGAGGAGTATATAGGTTCACATTGTATCCTGTGTTAATATGTTTGGGAGATACAAATTTGAGTTGATGAATTTATTACAAAAATAGGAAGTTAAGATTGCAAATAAATTGAAATGTGTCGAGAAATTAGTATGAATGAACAGACAGTAGAATAAGTTAATGTGAAATTAGAGGAAATCGAAGGAATTGAGAAAATCATTTTGAGAGATGGAGTCAATTGCAAAATTGAAAGTAACGTTAGACAATGTTACCTCATGGAGGAATTAGTTATTTAAGGAATTACGAGAACTAATCATGGGCATATGGAACTTTGGAAATATTTGTTTGAGTTAACAAATGCCCCGATAGTACTATGGTATTAAAGATTAAAGTGATCTAAGCAAAAATTTGATGATATATAAAATGTAATCGAAAAGTTTAGAAGAATAATTTGCATGTTTGAGGAAAAATGTGTAAAGCATATGAGTAATAAAAATAAAGAAAATTTTGAGGAATTATACTGATATTAATTTTATCGTATGAATTTAGAGATTCTATAGTATGCAATGATATTATATAAGAGATTTGGATGAAATCCAATGCAGTAGGATAAAGTGATTTCATATGTATGGAGACAATTAAAGTCCTATGAGTTGGATATTCAATACATGATTTAGAGCTACTATAGTAGTGATTACTTTGAAAGTTTGGAAACATTATAAGTACAGAAATATTTTGAAATACACAAATCATTTAATTTGAGGTAAATGTTGAGTTGAAAGAATGGAATACGAGACTGAGACAATAAATAGAGTTATTTGAAGAATGATTGTACAAATGAGTATTTCCAAGTAAAGTTAGCGTTATATTTGATATATTAAGCATAAATTCGATATTGAGGTTATCAGATTTAGGGCAAAAAAGAAGCATAGAATATGGAGTTGAATTTTAAGCAAATCAAATTACTAATTGCTATGAAATTGAAGATCAGTATCACATGGAAGGATTAACCAAGCCCAAATTGAGGATTTAGAAATTGTGAATTTGATTGAGAGATTGAAAATAGATTTGAATTTTTGGGTTCGAATAGGAAGAATGATGCATTGTGATTGAAATAAGAAGTATACGTACCAATAAAGATGATGGAATAAAGAGACTATTAGAGGGGCATAAATAACAACCTATGATATTCATCAGAGTGGGAATACGCTAAAATAGCGTTTGATGGCTAAGGAGGTAGAAGTAAAAGATGAAATGTTTCTAAGAGTACCACCTTCTCAAGGTGTGCTTAGATTGAGTGCAAAATGTGCTCAGGTTAGGATAAAGAATCAACTAAGCTTGAATTGTTTTGGTCCAAACAAAGATATTGAGAACCAGATCATTGATTTATGAGTTAGTATTATCAACAAAGATGTCTTCAGTTCATAACTTGAGTATGTTAAGAGAAATCAATATGATCTAAAATTAGTGTTATCGACACGGGAAGTGGGAAAAGTGTGAGTAATCTTAAACATAATGAGGAACTTGTTAAGAAAGTGAATGATTAAATAAGTCATTGAAAGACTGAGTGAGTCTTTTGACTATGATCATTTGAAAGAAATTATTCAAGTGAAGAAGTTACTAGGGAGATTGAGGAAAACATAAGACAATGTTACCTCCATTTGTTCGATCACTCAGGTAAGAATTTTTAGGATGAAATTTTTTAAAGGGGGAGAGTTGTTGGAACCTGAACTTTTCTTAGAAGACTAGAACTATTAAATGAGAAATTTTGGTGATTAATCATGAGTAAAGAACAAATGACGAAAATTCTTTTATTACAAATGATAGACAAAAGTAAAGTAGTGAATGAGAAATGTAGATAAATTCATGTTTTGCTTTGGTGATTTGGTGGATAAGAGATTTTGAAATGAGAAGAATTAAGGTGAAAGTTAGAAGTAAAATGAAAGAAAAAAAATGAAGTTGAATATGTGTAGTAAGTTGATGAAGGATATGTATATATGTGTATGTTTTGTTATTGGTGTTCATGATTAATCATGGACTATATTTTCTTTGGATGATATTGATTTAAAATGGAGTTGAGAATGAGGAGTAAATGAAGTAGAAAAGGTGATCTTGGTATGAGTTGTGTTAAGGAAAGATTTGGAAATAAAATTGGTAGTTGATCTGGAAAATATTCATTGATTATGCTTCAATATTTTCGCTATAACTTTTTCTCTAGTTATCCAAACAAGATGAATATTGATTTTCTTTAAACCAGAGACATATGGTGCATTTCTTATGAAGACATCAAATTTAAATTCTGTCTTTAAGAATCTCAAAATTGGTCATGAATTTGAGAACTGGGTGCAGTACATTGGTGGGTGAATGTAAAGTTCATATTCTGAATTCAAGGAAAATTATCAATTTATTTGGATATATTTAGACAAATTTGTCTTCTATAAAGTTGTAGGTATTTCTTTTATCTTTCCAACAGTATATAGCATGAGAATTTTGTACATTGGAGTTGAAAGTTATGGTCTTTATAAGTGGAGATATTCAGGAGTATAGATAGTATAGTCTGTAATGAAGTCATATCGTCTGTAAAAATGTATCATCTGTGATGATGTCATATCATCTATAAAATGTATCATTTATGATGATCTCATATCGTTTGTAAAAATGTATCATCTGTGATGACGCCATATCGTCTATGTTTGACTTTCTGCTTTTTCTATGTTTGACCTTCTATACACTATCGTCTAGTCCATTTTTTACCCTTCCAACGATCTAATCTATCTTTGAGGTCTTCATGAAAGTTGTAGATCTTGAAGTCTTATTTCAAACCATCTAAAGAATGCCTCAATCTAATATCTTTAGAGAAAGTTATAACAATTTTCCTAATTTGTTTGCTTTTTCCCATTCGTCTGCTTTTTCATTTGGTTTCATCTATACCTATTATCTGCTTCATTTTTGACCCTTCAAACGATAGAATTTGTCTTCAAGGTCTCCATGAAAGTTGTAGATATCGAAGTACTATTTTGAACCATCTAAAGAACACTCTAATCTGATATCTTTAGAGAAAGTTATAGCAATTTTTCCGATTTGTATGCTTTGTCTTTTGGTTTCATCTGATCATATCGTCTACTCCATTTTTTACCTTTCAAACGATAGAATTTGTCTTCACAGTCTTCATAAAAGTTGTAGATCTTGAAGTCCTCTTTTTAACTATACAAATAAAACCCTAATATGATATCTAAGTTATAGCAGTTTTCCCAATTCATTTGCCTTTTACCATTCATCTGTTTTTTCATTTGGTTTCGTCTATACCTATCGTCTGCTACATTTTAGACCATTTAGACGATTGAATCTACCTTCAAAGTCTTCATAAAAGTTGTATATCTTAAAGTATTCTTTTGAACCATTAAAAAACACCCTAATCCGATATCTGTAGGGAAAGTTATAGCAATTTTCCTGATTCGTCTGCTTTTTCCCATTCATCTGCTTTTTCATTTGGTTTCATCTAATCCTATCGTCTGGTCCATTTTGACCCTTTAGAAGATAAAATCTGACCTCAAGGTCTTCTTAAAAGTTGTATATCTCAAAGTCCTCTTTGAAATTGTCCTAAGATGATCTTAATCTGACATCTGTAGAGAGAGTTATGCCATTTTTCCGGAGACAGGTTCAATATGATTGGGGGCAAAATCCTGTTTGATTCTTCGGGTCATAACCTTGTTCTCGGACCTTCAAATGAAGTGATTCTTGAACCAATTTTTTCTTAACACATTTTTCTATTCCTCCATAGATTTTGATAGCTTTTGGTATTGATTTAAAAAAGATGGATTGAATCAAAGTAAGGGTATCGATTGGAAGAGTATGAATGAGATGTTTTACTGAACATACTTTGGTATTTTGATGATGTCTTCATCGGTATAGCTCCGAATAAGATGATTCTTGTTTCAAGATAAACGAGAGACATGGATATATAAATGATATGAAGGAATTGAAATCTAATTCAGTCTCTAAGATTTTCAATTTCTGGGAGGAATCTAAGTATAGGGTATTATTTCAATATAAGAACAGTCCGAAAATGTTTGGAGCAATACTTTTAGAATTCTGAACCAAATTGAATGATTTTGGTGACATTAGAAACTTAAGTCAATTGGCAACATTTTTCTAGAAGAAAGTGTTATGTCAAAATGTTTAAGGGCACTTTTGGCAAGAAACTTAAACATAAAAGACATAAGGCATAAATGGAAAGGCAAATAGGGCATTTTTCGATCATTAAAGGCATAATTGGATGAAGTGTTGTCTTGCATTTTAAGAAAAGAGAAGAACAAAAATTGAAGAGAAAAAGAGAGAGTGTCATGAAGAAGAGAGAGAAATTTGAAGAGAAGAAGAGAAGGAGAGAAAGAAGAGAAAATAAGCTAGGGTTTCAATTGTGTTAGTCCTCAAAAGAGATTTTGAGGTTGTTTAAAAAGGGAAACAAGTAGAGGAAGAGAAGAGCTTCCCTTTGAGCTAAAGAATCCCTTCACTTGGTGAAGAATGAAGCTAAGATAATTTTAAAACTTTTGGATTTTTGAAAGGATTTTAGTTTATGAAGTTTAGAAAATGCTTGGGTTTAAGTATTCTAGAACCAATTTTAGTGATTGTGCTTGAGAGGAATTTTCAATTGAAAACCCTTTTAAGTGGGATTTTTTTATTATATAAAGGGATCAAAGAGGCAAGATGAATAAGATAAGAGACATTTTTTAGCAAGTTTATAAGCAAGGAAATCAATGTGGGTCATATATTTATGGTTATTGTGTAAATGGACATTTTGCCTATGTTTGTGTGTATATGCTAAAAATTGCTAAATTGTGAATTACTATGATGAGTTTTATGTTATGCATTGAAAGACTTATGACATTTTGATATAATTGAATTATGATTTTGATCATGTCATGCCTTGATATCTATCATGGCATTTTGTATAAATGAAAAGAAAGGAAAGAGCATGAAAAGTATGAAAGCATTTCATAAAATGATTTGAGCATGATTTTGTGCTTTTTTTTAGACGAGAGAGGAATTATTTCATAGTCACGTACACGTCGACTTAAAGCCTTCTCCCGGCTGCCTGCTTGTGGCATACGAAATCTGAAAAGTGGATTCGTTTTGTTCATGGAGTAAACTTTGGTTTTTTTTGTTTTGTTTCACAAAACCTGCGAGCTAATTGTTTGTGCATTGCATAATTGAACTGTCAAGTATGATGCATGTTTGAGTGTTATGTTTTGATGGATAAGTCTTAATGATATGTTCTATGTGATGATATTCAAATTATGAAATTTTTAGCTTAAAGTGTGGATGATAGAATTGCTAGATTAAATGGGAGATATATAAACATACTTTGGTATATTTATATATATGTGTGTGCCTAAATTGTATGGCTCGTTGCCAATGGCTGTAAATGTATGAGCCACTGAGCTTCGTAGCTTACTCCATTACCTTCCACTCCGCAGGTGAAGAAAAAGCAGAACAACATTGATCCTTGCAAAGTTTGGCAAACTCCAAGATAGTTAAAGACTTTTGTAATTAAGTTAGTTCGAAAACTTTTTTGTATTTTACAATCATATCAAGCATAAACATTCAATTGTATAATGTGTATTTTTGTATTTTGTATCTTGTAATAAGCCAAAGGGGTAGTTTTTGAAATGTAAAGATATTATGAAAACAAGCATTGTGTTCTGTAATGGGTCCAAGTGATTACTGAAACTTTGATGTTTTCAATAATGTTTGCATCTTTGTGACTGCAATTGTTTTAAATAAGTCGGGCCGATTTAATTATCGATTTTTCGCATATGCATTAATTGTTTAAGAAAATTTGCAATCAGATTCTACCATTTATTGGTTTGGATTCATTAATGAAATATGATTGGGTTTTGCTTGTGATTCTCAAAATTGTGATGTTGATGTTTGACTATTGTGGGCACGCCACCCTTGTAGGAAGACAACTAATAAGGGTTCATGGAAATAACCCTATAGGATAATGTGTTTGCTCACGCTTTATGGTTCCGAATGTTGAGATACGAAATCGGAGTCCAACAAAAGAAGACAACAAATGCAGAGATAAAACAATCTTTAATTATAGTTCAATTCATTAGATGCAAAGTGTCATTACTCTATAATAACAGTTGTCATACATGTATGCAAGCCACCTGTCCTCATTATACATTGCCAAATGTCACTCAACTATTTTGTCATCTGTCACTAAATCTCTAAGTCATTTGTCACTCAATTCTACTGTCATATGTCACTTACTTTATAGGCCTAGTCATCCTAAATTTTCATGTGTCCACTTATCTTGCTACTTGACATTTTTTCTAAGCTAAACGTACATATCAACTCATCAATTTCTCAATTGTAACAATTAAATCTAAATTACTGATTATAATCCATTAGTTCTTGTTATTGGTAAACCAAAGCACAAGACATTGGAAATGTACATTCATTTTAGTTTCATACCCTAGAATATGCCAATTGAGTATAATTTGTCTAAGTCACAATTCATGTGTGTATGTTATTATCATGCATATGACTGAAATCATAAAATCATGTCATAAATGTAACAAATTCATTCTATATGATGCAACTAATTAGACTCGATAATATAACACTTTAATGATCAAGTGGAGCGTTATCGTGCAAAATTAATGATAAAATGATATGCTCAAAAAGAAGGTATTGACTTCAAAAAAGTATATTTCTCTTATTATTTGATTAAAAATATTCAATTAGTCGTAGCAATTTGTACTATATATGATTTACCTCAAGAGTAGTTAGATGTCAAATTTACATTTCTTCATAAAAAACTTGAAGAAGAAATCTATATATTCTAACTACAAGGATTTGAAGAAAAAGAAAAAGAGAACTTAGATTGCAGGTTGAACAAATCTCTATATAGTGTCAAATAGGCATCGAGACACTAGTATAAGACATTTGATTCCTTCATCGTGAGCTCTTGATACAACTGAAGCAATTTAAATCCTTATGCCTTTTACAAGAGATTTGGTGCTAATGATTTCATTATCTTGTTATTATATGTTGATGATATATTGGTAGCTAGGACCAATAAAGATCATATTAAAGAGTTGAAGGCAAAGTTGTCTAGAAAATTTGACATAAAGGACTTGAGACTAACAAAAAAGATTCTAAGAATGCAAATTTATTGAAACAAAAATAATAGGAATATTTGGTTTTCTCAGAAGAATTATTTTAAGAAAATCTTTTAATATTTTAATAAACAAGATTGTAAGTCGATTTTTATACCTCATCCTATTAATTTCAATTTATCTTAAAGTACGAGTCCTAGCAATAAATCAAAGATGAAAATATCTCGATTACCATACTCATCAGCAATGGATAGCTTAATGTTTGCTATGATCTATATAAGACCACACATTGCACATGCAGTGGGATAGGTTAGTTGATACATGGAATATCCTGGTAAAGAACACTAGACTACTATGAAAAGAATCTTTAGATATATTAAGGGAAATTCAAAGGCTGCATTATGCTTTGGCAGACTTTATTGTTAGAAGCTATACGGATTTAGATTATGCAGGTGATCTTGATTTATGCAAGTCTACCATAGGTTATAAGCTAACCTTGTTGAAGGAGTTGTAAGTTAGGTCTCAAAATTGCAATATCTTATGGCTACTTATATGATGAAGGCATAATATTTTGCAACTACTGAAGCTAGCAAAGAGACAATTCAGTTACAAATATTAGTGGAGGAGTTCAAACATAGACAAGAGAAGATTGCTATATTTTGTGATAGCGAGAGCGCTTTGCACTTGACAAAGAATCTATCATTTCATCTGAGGACAAGATACATTTGAGTTTAATATCATTTTGTCAGAGAAAAAGCGGAAGAAGGAAGTACAGATATTGATAAAAAAAATTTAATCTGACAGATAGGCTAACAAAGTTGATCAATATTAATAAATTCATATGGTGTTTATCCTCTATCGCCCATTAGGAATATAAGCAGTGTCAATAAGAGTAAAGGTGACTTTAAGTGGAAGAAATATTGGTGGTAAAGTCATCTTTTCTTTTTATTTAAGATCATTAAAACTTAGCATAGCTATAACACAGCCAAGAAAAGCTATGAGATAGCTTTTATTTACAACTTTTAAAGTATGAAGATGGAATTGTGTAGAAACACAAATTGATGTTTTAATTGTTCTATACACATACACTGTTGGGCCCCGTTTTTGGAACCCAACCTCTGAACATAATACCATCATACATAAGCGTGGTTCCTTGTAATCTTTTCTTACTCTGATACCAAACATGACGAGCCCCGTTTTCGGAGTCCAACCATTGAACCATAAACGTTGGCGTAATCTAAAGAAAACGTGAAGCTTAAAGCCTCATACCATTTCTATGTTCCTTTTTCCATAACAATTCTCACTT
>JANZLF010000221.1:39678672-39688935 GCA_026546835.1 Erythroxylum foetidum
TAGACAACCAAAAAATTAAAACATACCATCACTTACAAGTTCAGCTCCTTTATTACCTACAAGTTTAGCTCCTTTATTACCTAGATATAACATCATTGTAAGCCCTACTAATTTAGATTCTCTAGCTTGTTCATAGAAAATATGATTGGGACTAATCATAAAAAGGATTCTCTATAAGCAAACTAGCTTATCCTTTGTATGGGACTTACGCAGGGGTTGGAACAAAGACACATTTGATTGTGAATTCTAATGTGACAGATATGTATCTTCATGGCGAAATCAATAGTCCAAGTCAAATAGTCCTAGCAAAGGCATCAAACATGAAGTCATTGATTCTCCCGAAAGGTCACAATTATCATGGATCTTGTCAATATCGGTATAAATTATCTTTCAACTCTATGTATTCTTCTATCCATATAGTACATTAAATGTACAAAAATGGCTATAACAGAGTTTATCTTATTCATATTAATAGTTACTCTAGGAGATTATTTATATGTGGTGCTAATGAATTGATTTTCATCTTCTTTCTAAAAAAAGGACAAAATCAATATAAGTCTAATGTATTTATTACATATTAGATACCTCTATTTTTTTAGATGTCCTTTTTACATTTGATCTAATCCTTGTTGTCTCCCAATTGTTTTTGGGAGGCAACATATTCCATTTGATTTCTCTTTTTATTTTAAATATTTAAAATAGATATATCGAATAAGCCAATTTATTTGGGACACTACAGATCCCCTCTTTTTCTTATTCAAAGATCAACCATTTGAATTAAGATAGCCATATATTAGGTTACATAAAAAAAAAACAATTTCCTCGTATTTATCACTACTAGATTGTTCATTTTAGTTATTACTACCTTTTTACTTAAAATTTATGTAAAAACTTATAGTCAAAGAGTCTATTGTCTAATGCATCATAAAGACATAGCATCCATCTTATCTATTGATAATAATGAAACACCACCAAGAAAATCAAAATCTTTTAAGGAAATTTTCGAGTTATATGACTTTGCTTTATTACTCATTGACCCAACTTGTTTTGAAGAAGTTATAGAACAACTTGAGTAGTAGATTGTTGTGATAGAGGAGATGCATGCCACTGAAATAAGTTCAATATAGGAGTTGATCGATGTTCTAGAAGGCAAGAATGCCATATTACTCAAGTGCGCGTTTTGAACAAAGTATAATATTGATGAAAGCATTCAAAAGTACAATGCTCAACTTGTACAAAGAGATGTTTATAATAGCAAGGTATAGATTTTAAAGAGATTTGTTCTCTTATTACTTAATTTAAAATTGTTAGAATTATTTTTGAATTGGCTAGTCAGTTGGAATTACTTTTATACAAATTTAATGTGAAGTCCATTTTTTCAAATGGTGATTTAAAAAAGGATGTTTATGTTTCATAACCTTTGGGCTTTATCATTAGTGGCCATGAAAAATAGTTTACATGTTAAGAAAAAATCTCTATGAGTTAAAGCAAGCTCTGCGAATTTGGTATAATAAGATTGATTCATTCTTCCAAGATAGCAGGTTCACTAAAAGTGAAAATGAACCTACTCTTTATTAAAAGAAACAAGGTAATGGATTTTTTTGTGGCAGTTTGCCTCCATGTAGATAATATGATTTATATGGATTCCTCAAAATCCTTATGATTTTAAGTCCTATATGTTGAGAAGTTTTAAGATCACAAATTTAGGCATATTGTAATAATTTTTAGGACTTGAGATCATATAAGGTGTTGATAGAATTTTGATGTCTCAAAAGAAATATACTGCAGACCTTTTAAAGAGGTTTAATATGGAAAATTATGAAGTGGAAATCACACCAATGAAAATTTATAAGAACCTACAACATGAAGATGTGATCAAGAAAGTTAAATCAATAGTATTTAAAAGTTTAGATTTTGGTTTAAACTATCTGACACACACTAGACCTGACATTGCTTTGTTTGTTAGTGTTGTTTCTAAATTTATGCATAGTCTTACAAAACAACATTTTGGAGCAACAAAAAGGATTCTTTGTTATGTTAAACCTTTTGAAGAGGTTTAATATGGAAAATTATGAAGTGGCAGCCACACCAATAAACATCGATAAAAACCTAAAACAGGAAGATGGGATCGAGAACGTTAATCCAATAGTATTTAGAAGTTTAGATTTTTGGTTTAAACTATCTAACACACACTAGACCTGGCATTGCTTTCTTTGTTAGTGTTGTTTCTAGATTTATTCATTAATCTTACAAAACAACACTTTAGAGTAGCAAAAAAATTCTTTGTTATGTTGCATGGATTTGGTATTTAGTATTACAAAGTACTGAATTTTATATTAATTGGTTTCACTAACAGCATGTTATTTGAATGATGAAAAAGTACTCTCGGTAATAGTTTTAACTTTGGTTCTAAAGCAGTGGATTTTAAAAAAGTAAGAAACAATAACTCTATCATCATCCAAAGTTCAGAATGCAATAGTAGCTTTTGCAGTACAAAAAGCTTTATGACTCATAAAAAGTTCTTGTATATTTTAGTCTTTAGCAGAATGAATCCACTGAGATATTATATGATGATTGATCCATAATTGTGATGGCAAAGAATCCTGATTTTTTATAGAAGAACTGAGCATATCGATAGACATAATCATTTCAATAGAAAACTAGTAGCTAATGACAAAATAATGTTGAAATTCCTGTGGCACTATTGAGCAAACATAAGTTATTTTCACAAAATCTCTTTCCTAGGCCAAACATTAGTTTTTCAGGTCACAATTGGGTGTATGTAATTTTGATCTGGTCCGGTTTTTAAAACATTGATTTTTACTACATATTATTTTTCAATGAATGGTATCAAAGCATAATTGACACAATAATGACTTCAATTACAAATAAAAATTTTGGGCTATGACAAGGGAGAGAAAAGAAATTGTTGATGCAACAATTTCACCAAAGTCTACTAATACAATATAAAACGAACTCGAATTTCAGCAATGGAGATATACTTTACATTTCAACCAATCGATTTCATTATTTATGAATTCTGGATATATATTTTTAATACAATTTATATTCTTATGACATTATTTCTTAATATGATAAGAATAAAAAGGACAAGAAAATAGCATCTGTTGTTCAAGATGGAAATTAAAATAAAAAATGTCAATAGATGTGATTTCGAGAAATGTCAAAAGAAGATAACAGAAAATGTGTGGTCTAATTTTATTTTTATAATTTATGATCATACAAATTCACATACTATATTTCAGAACAGCAGATCAGGAACCAAATTAAACCTGAACATGGATGAACTATATAACAATGATAGTTTTAGCTATATGGAGTATAGTAAGTGCTAAACATAATAAAGAATAGTTTCGTCCCCTTTGGCACACACCATAGCTCGTCCTAGTGGTTTTCGCCAGTAACATCCTTATGGCCCTCAGCTGGACTAGGACCAGAGTTCTTGACGTCCCCTGTACCGTGAAGAGTTTTGTACCTATGTCCAACCCCCGGACTTGGCCCTGAATGCAGCACTTCGCCTTCAACACGCAAATCATGAAGTCGACCTCCAAGCTTAAATCTACTAGCATCTCCAACCAACCTTGAACCACTCAGCTGTCGTGCTTCGACTCCATGAAGCAACATTGTTGTCAACAAGATCAGAGAACCAAGAAGGAGAAAGGAGAAGATTTTAGCAGTGTAGCTGTTTCCTTTGCCCATGTTGGAAATGGAAAAGCAATAAGCTATGGGTTATGTTCTGTTTGTTCCTTGTTCTTGAAGTAGTTTTTTGTGCAACAAGTGGCATGGTAGGGTTGTATTTATAATGGTTAAGAGACTGAGGTAAAGTTTGGGATTGTTGACTAAAATGGTATGGTATCATTTAAAGGGGCATGTGAGATTTTAGCAATCTTTTCAGTTGCCGCCTCCTTTGGTTCATGATATGGGGAACCATCAAGGCAGTTTCTTCGGAAAGTGGACTTCTCGGTAAAAGAGAGACTGGTTTGGTCTCCAAAAATGGACAACTGATCCTAAAGTCCTATATAACAATAAAATTGAAGTCAAGGTCATGATTTTTAGTACATCTACTTTGGTTTTATTATGTAATTATCTAGAGTCAATTTGTTAAATTTTGCAATGTGCTGTGGCCTTCCACTTGGCTAGCAACTTTTGATCTAATTTCAGCCAATTTGTGTTATCTGTACTGTATGCATAACTTTGAGTGAGCAGAATATGGAAGGCTTAGAGTTCCTTCTTTGGTTGTCCTACTTATGTATGAACTTAATTAGGTTAGGCCTAAAAGATTGGATATAAGTAACTTTCTGATTTCAACATGAGCTTGGAACAGTAGAAAATGGACTTTTGAAGCTTTACCATACTGCGATGGCTTGCATGAGGATAGGGACAACCACATCAGAAAGTAAGAGACATGGATGGTTCATGCAAGTAATGTGGTGGACTAGTTAATGTTGGCGAATCGTTAGTCATCATCAGTTGAATCTACAAATTTTGGTGGTGATTACTATTTTTAGCCAACAATAGCGAGAATGAAATGCCCTTTAAGGATATTGGTCCAAATTAATAGAGAATGTGTAAGTTCTTAAAATTTTCTGTAAACTTATCTATAGACCTTGGTTGGAGTAATTTATGAATGGAGCCCTTTTGTTGGCCTTAACAAAATGTTTCAAACATATACATCCCTTGTCGGTCACATAGAATCTATTAATTGGATATGGACGGTGGACCCTTTTGATAGTGGGAAGGCATATATGTACAAAGCTCCAAGTTCGATGTTAATTTCTTCATTTCATGCAATTCATGACTCTTTTAACTAGTAGCCAAATTTGGAACCTTACAGTAATTTTAACTGTCTGCAACGGCCACATAGGTCAAGAGGATAAAAGGGTTGATAGTTAGTCACCTGAAACTCACCACCCTGACAGCGTAAATGTTGGACCTTGGCTCCCTGCAGACACACAAATGCTATTGTATTCACATGTACGAAATTGCTTCTCACCTTGGAACTTGATGTCTAGCAAGTGGACACCTTACATTTTGGTGCTCAAAATGGGGAATTAGTGTTGGTCGGGTCGGTTGTGCAGGGCCTGAACTCAGGCAATCCGTGGGTCGATCGGTCCATTCTTCAAAAAATCAAGCCCAGGTTCGATCTAACCCCCGACGTGCCTTCTTTGTTTTGCAGGTGTCTTCACGTTGAACTCACCATAGAAAGCAGCCAATTTATAGATCCGAACGGCAACGTCCAGTTCCGCCAGAATCCGGCGGAACCAAATGTGAATTTCTTTATATGGTGCAATGGTGGATAGGCACGTCCTAAAATACAACCGTGGGAAGAACGACTTCCTAAATAACCTCAATTTCTGAAGGTTATATGAACAAAACAAGTGAATTTCTTTTGCTATATGCTCGTTAGAAATGATATGACATCCTTTCAGTAGTTTGGAGTTAATTATGAATGTCAAATGAATATGAAAGTGTTTTTTTTTTACTGTTTAGTTAAACACGATGAAACAAAAATGTCTTAATACCAAACATAAAGTGGATATTTTAATACTATATATGAAGTTACATAATGAATCAACTAGGAGTCCTCGTAGATAAAGAAATATACACAGATATCTAAGAGTTTGCGTTTACAAGTAATCAATTATGCCCCATTCCTACTCTTGACAAGCAACGACTGACAATAAGATTTAGGTAAACATCACTACTTTCCCTTTTGAGTTTATATTAGTGATCAAATTGTGTTTCCCAAGTGTAGATACATTCTAATGCCAGTAGGTTACATGATAATAATCCACTGGAGTACTTTGGGATGGGTATGGTGATTATAATAATGTCGAAGTAGTAGTAGTAGTCGTTTTAGCGTAAATTCAGTTACTTCTGATCTTTCAATTCGGCCTTGTTCGACTCAAACCCTTTATTTCAATTTTTGGACCTACCACACTTTGACAGACTCTACTTGAACTCCACCAATATCTTTATTATTTCATACCTGCTACGATAAGAAAACTCATAACGTTCCATCCTTTAATTGACATTCATTACCTTAAAGGGCATATCTATGTCATCGGAATGTCAATGCAACTACTCCACTACAAAGTAGCACGCTATTACAGATGAATAGAGGTCAAGATTTGCCACATATGTCAAATTCAGGAACACGAGATGTTTCTACTTCATATATAAGGTCATTTGAACTTTTAGATGATATAACTAAAAGTTTGGAATGTGACCTAACTTTGCATTAGAATCGATAAGGGCTTGTAATGTTACCGATAGTGGGAATCAAGCAACCATCCTTTTTTTGTGCTGTCCATCAAGAGTGAAAAGCTGCTGACTAAATGCTCATTGTTACAGTATCTTCTGTGACAAAAACAAGAGATCTTTTGTTGTGAAAATGTTAGAAGGGTTTCGTTTTCAATGAAGATATTACAAACTCAGACATCTTTAATTAAATATTAAGGATAGATTGAAGTATGAGTAACAGCCTTTATTGTTGCTTACATCGAGAAATGGGATTAACTGTTGTTAGTTTGTTATCCCTTAAAAACAAGAAAACGACTGTATAATATTCGTGACATTGAAGGCAATGTTACTTGTAGAGTTTGCAACTTCAAGTAGGAGATAGCATTGTTGCGTGGAGTACCCAATAAAATTTGATCATCCCAATAGGGCTTTGAACATGACGCGGCTTTTAGATTATAAAAACAAGGATGCTTCTTGTAATATATACAACCACGCATAATATGTGGTCGCTTGGCTTCAACTGATTTTAAAAGAAGGAGGCTTAAGTTAATTTATAACTTAAATTCATAAATTAATTGAATGTTTTATTTACAAGACGTTATTAATATATTATTACATATTGATATAAATTTATGGGATGCATATAAAAATAATAAATACAAATTTTGCTGTCATTAACAAGGTCATTGCACAAAATAATTAAGAATATTAATTTTTTTTAGATTAAACCTTTTTTTGTTAAATTTTATAGTTAAAACTACTATAAAACGACCTAATATTGTTCATGAAACAAGATAGGAACAAAATAAATAGATCAGGTTATAGACAAAAGTGCTCAACTTCTTAATTATGTTGAACTGAGAAATTTATTTGCCCCTGACTTAAACAGAACCGTTAAGTTACTTGATAGGAGTAACACATAACATTTTGAATAATTCAATAACTTATTTATTTCTAATATAAAATAATTCAAGAAATACTGAGTATATTCACCATTTGTCGTACGTAATTTTTCTTATTACTAAACAGCAAAGTTATTAACAACAAAATTGCATAAATTGATATTTTATTAGTAAAAATATTGAATGATGAATTGATTTTGATAATCATACTTCAAAAACAAAGTCTCAAATGATCGCCATAAACATAACCAATACTTCAAACCTAAAACAAGTATTTGATGGGCTCAATGAAGGTGTATGTATCTTTTGGGGCATATGTTTAGAAACTTAAAACACAGTTACGAAGAGAACTGAGAACTTGTGCAATAACTTGAGAAAGAAAAACGAATGAAAAATACAGAAACAGTAACGAAAACTATGTTTACTTATGGAAAGGTATCCAATTCCAAAGATATTGACGTATCATAAAAGCCAAGAAAAACAAGTCATTAAGGTTCTGCAATGGTCCCATAATCATAGGCTTGAAATACTAAACATGAGGACAGTCGGCAAGCCAAAAAAGTTGACAATTCTTCCTCTTCTGGCCTCCTTAAATCTGTTGGATTTCTCCAAAAAAATAAAAAACAGAGAGGTGAGTGCGAAGAAATGAAAATTTACTTTTGACAATTGAGACTTCTTTTTTGATAGTCAAAGTTGCCACTAAGGATGAGTTCTTCAACGGAAACCACACCACATGGATATCCGATAATTTGCAACAAAATTTACTGGTACACGAGTTTACATGGTCTATTGTATTTGGTACAACTTGTTGGTTTTTATGGTATTAGCGAAACAAAACAGTGTTTGATGCACAATTTTCCTGGCCTACACACCCTCATCAGATTGTGCTTGATTATGTACGATCGATTGAACAGGCCAAGGAAGTAATAGGTAGAGCATTGTTCCCAGCAAGGACACGAGTAGAGACTCTTGTGGGTTGGCGACGTCCTCTAATTGACTGGGTTCGACTTAATACGAACGATTCTTTTAAAGCGTCATCCTCGTGGGCTTCTGCAGGCGGCCTAATTAGAGACAATACGGGAACATGGCTTTGAGGGTTTGCTCATAATATAGGTCACTGTGCAGTCGTTGATGCAGAAATATGGGGAGTCTTTACAGGGTTACAACTAGCATGGGATCTCGGGTTTCGACAAGTAGAATTTGAAGTAGACTCGACGACTAAAATCACTATATTATCCTCCTCAGAGACACATCAAGCTCCATTTAAATTCCTGATACTAGGGATCAACCAATTAATCACTAGAGATTGGCTCGTGAAAGCAAGACATGTTTACCGTCAAACTAATAGGGCTGCGGATTGGCTAGCCAACTATGCCAGTTCACTCGAACTTGGCATCCATCTGTTTCAAAACCCGCCTGTGGGTTGTTTTTCCATCCTACTAGAGGATATATCGGGAGTTTCATTTCCCCGACTAGTATTGTAAGACTTGTACCCCTCCTTTTCTGAGTTAAAAAAAAAGATTTTCGTTATTAGCTTGACGTTTTTAGTTAAACAGCTTCATGTCATAATAATTTGCATCAATTTAATTACGTGACTTTTTTTCCTACAATTAATGTGCATTATAATTTAGATATTTTAAGACTAAAAATTAGAAACTAAGATATATAAATAAAAACCATGTTTATATATAAACAAATTATAAATGTTTTTTAGTGAACAATTAATGATTAAGTTTTCTCCCAATAATCTTAGCAACTTGTATCAAATACCTTATGGCATCATTGTTAAGGATGCTTTTTGAATATAAATAAATACCATGATACGATATAATATTGATAGTCTCTAATGACAATAAGAAGGGAAGATGAATTATGTGCTTACAATATTTAACAAAATTTTCTAACCAATGAACTCAATTTAACAATTGTCAATATAAGCATTAAGGAACTGATTAATATAGATCAGTCAAATAATTAAATAATATTTTAAAAAGGATAGAGAAGAGAGAAAATAAACCAACTTATGGTGGTTGGGTAAATAATCCTTACATCCACTCAAAAGATTCTTTTTGAAATTCTACTATAATTTTTTTAAAGGTGAAAAATAACTTTTATACAATCTTTGCTTAATAAAGAGAAATTTTTTTTATAATCTTCTTTCATGATCAAAAGGAATCTCAATGTCATATGTAACACCTCCGAGTATAATAATATAATGCCTTAACCAAATCTTACAATTTAAAATATTTCACTTTATCATTTGATGACTGTAAAGACGTTTATTGACACAAATATGAGACAATAATGCCCAAATAATTGAAAAATATTTAGAAATATATGTAAAAGATACCCAAATACTGCATTATACAAGAACCAATTAAAAAAGTAATTATAGGGTTTTAGCACCCCTTCGAGCCCTGAAGCTAAAAACTACCTGTTATAATAGCTAGTTACAGAACATTAGTTGATCAGTATAACATATTAGTCGACCAGTGTGCATTGAATGCACATATTTACTAGTCGTTGAGATATTGGTCAACCATTAGAATATAATGGTCAATCAATGTATCCTTAGATTTTTATTGGTTGACCACATACACACAATGATCGACCAATGTGTCAAGATATCATCCAATTATAAGGTCAAATTTGATAAAAAGAAAATTCCTACTTATGTCCAATTTTGAAAAATCCTCAATTTTAGTACTGTGCCTAAGTTGAAAATTTAATTAAAGCAAAAAGGGTAAGTTTTAGCAAAAGTAAGGGTCAAAGTTATAAAAAATTAAACATAATTGTAGTATTCAATTATCAATATCATAAAATAGTAAATAATTTTAAATTTTCCAAATTTACAAACAAAAGAATGATATGACAAATTACCTAAAATGTAACACCCCAACTCTAGCGAGACCCAGACCCGACATCTACAGTGATATTCGAGCCCGTGACCCGCGAGAGTGGCATGCTAGAGCAGTCATTACCTTTTTAAAACTCATTGTAACATTTTTCTTTTTCAAAACGGTTAAACAAGCAGAAATCGATAAACACTTTAGGCCCAATTTATTACAAAAACATCTTTTACATTTAAAACAATTTC
>JANZLF010000221.1:39706444-39725180 GCA_026546835.1 Erythroxylum foetidum
TTTCCTCTGACAAATTTTACCGACCGAATGTTAATTCCGTCCCTATTTACAGACGGAACAGTTTTCATCGGCATATTTCCGTCGCCGAGATATTTTCCCTCCACCCTTGGCAACGGATTTGTTGACCGTCGGAAATGTTCTTTCTTTAATATAGCGACGGATTTGTTATCGTCGATGAACCATTTCTAGCCAACAAGTTCGCCGACCGAAATTTTATTTCGTCCCTATTTACAGACGAAATGGTTTCCATCGGCATATTTCCGTCGCTAAAAGGGCCCGCGAAAATTTCCCTCCAACTTTGGCAACGGATTTCTGGACCGTCGGAAATCATCTTTCTTTAACCGACGAATTAGTGTTTCCGTCGCAATTAACAGACGCTATATGATCCGTCGGTATATTTCCGTCGCTATATGACGATTTCCTTGTAGTGACTAAATGTACCACGTTGCTAAATCCTCTCATCATGGGCATTAATGAATTATTAAACCGCAACTAAGTCGTGGACCCCCATTATACTTACCGCGAAGAAATTTGGTGTGTCAATTGACTGTCAACTTTGTTATAAATTTTGAATTAGGGGTCACTATTTTTGTATATGTACTCTCAGGGTACATATACAAAAATGGTGACCTCGATCCTCCTAGAGGATATAATTGAGACTAGCCTCCCACGTTTAATCATATAATCTATAGCGTCCTTTCTTTTTAATTAACAAAAAAAAAAGAGCACCGCCTTCTACATATTCACTACAAGCCACTGTGTCCCAATCATTACAGGCACCATCAAACTTTGATTTTTCTCAACTTGCATGCGTCAAACTCTATGCCTTTTGCCTCCTTATAAGTTGGGATGGTGAAACAAGAACCACGAGTTCATCGTTGGCCAAGCTAAATAAAAGGCATTTTAAGTTGGAAACGGCAAGTCCTTAAAGAGCCAAGTCACGTTTCTCACATGTTAATAGTCGCTGTGCACTTTCAGGGATTTGGGACTAACAGATGGAAAAAGTGACTGCATAACATTGGACAAGAGAGCAGTGAAAATATGTCAAGGTTCTCTTTTTTCCCAGGAATTCACTCTGATATCAAATGTGGCGATAAGAACTTTCATAAACGCAGGCTCTCACAGCATTGAAGTAAGCTCCTATATGGTACTCGAGATTTTTTAAATTCTTAATCCAAAATTTGGTTCTCAAAATCTTAAATTCAAGACCCCTAATTATTGGCTTTTACATTAATTCTTGACATGTGGTTGATCAAAATTTGAGTGATTATTCCACAGCCACGACTCTCATCGTCTTTGTCTTTTTAGATATGTTCACTGTTAGAGGTGGGACTGGCAAGCACAGGGATAGTGATGTAATGATAACGACGAGTTTAGAATAAAAACGTTGAAGAATTTTAAAACGCATGAATCATAATATTATTAGCACAGAGACAACTTGACGGTAGCCATAATTTTCCACCAGTTCTGGAACAACGGAAATGTCTTCAATTGCTAGAGAAGAGAAGATTTTACTTTTCTGATGATTTCAGAAGATACAATACAATACAATACAATTCAAGTTCACAAGAAAAGTACAAATCATTTTCCATTACCACTCTTTGCTACAAAAGTCGAGGCAAATTCAACTTACTAGTACATGGCTAACGACTTTATTACTATTGCTTCGAAGATGAAAGTCTTCAGTTTACGAATTTTCCATAATTAAAATATTTAATCAGAAAGATCATACCAGCTCTTCGTTGAAAATTCTTGTTTTTAGACACACACAAATTTAATACAATCAAGGATATATATGGAGGAGAAAAACAAAACTTCTTTGCTGGAAAAAAACAGCACAAAGACTCTCACTAATTCCGTATCGCAGCACTGAAGATTCTCACCAACTCTGTACCGTAACACTGTTTTCGCTCTTTTTCAACAACACAGTTTTCCTCTCTTTTTCAACTCACTCTCTTCTTTCATCTCTTTTTATACACACATCTCACATCAATGCAATAAACTGTTATAAGTGCCTAATTAAAATACTCATAAATTGCCCAATCATTCGTCTTCAAATTTCATGAACTCTTCATATCCGTAACTCGTGAACCATTTATGAATCATGTTTAACTTCCAACACTTCTGCTCTAGCCATTCACAGATTGTCAACGTTTTGGTTGTGTGGCAGGTGAACCAATAACTATTGAAACTTGGAAGCAAATCATGGAACTTGTAGAAGGATCACTCCGTTTTGTTACGTGTCTGGTTTCTCATGCTGATGGCTTTAACGTCGATATTGTTATTTTTACTAATACGTAGGCAGAGATTATTAAGCTATCAAGACTGATTTGAGAAGAATGAATATATTTCATTTATTCTCTTCTTTGCGTATTTATACATTTGTTTCATGGGCTGTTAACAACAGTTAACAGACTTTAACTGAACATCGTTTCTTTAACTGCTAATTACATTTTCTTGTTCTTGAGTCTTTAGACTACTAAGATACTATCAGATATCAAGTCAAACATTTGCAATTTTGGTAATATGTCTTTGACAAACATTGATATACCCCTACCACTGCTTTCTCATAAAACCTCTGCTGTTACTGCTATCAGTGCCGCCGACGTGTCTAAATTGTCCATCTCCCTCCTCACGTTGTCGCAAATCTGTTAGCGCCATATACAGTGGTTTTCTAGCAATTATTTACCTGACCATCTTTGCTTGAGCCGTGTTGCATCTTCAAGATGCAAGGACGCAACAAATCCAGAAGTTGGCCCAGCCATTGCCGACACAGCATTACATGCAAAAGCAATCCTCCTAGACGTGTGTAACATGTGTTCAAAGTGCAAAGACAACGTGATCTTGTACGAGAGCCCAAGTGACCAACGTAAGGTGTGCGTTTAATTTAACGTGGCATTATCAAACTGGAGAGGCAGGAGACCAACCAAGAAGACAACACAACCCAGCTGTCAACGCCAGTCTTTGTGCACAACAAGCTTGCCATAGTTGACATATCCTGTTGAAAGGCATCTTCCTACTGTGAGACTTGGGCCGTACGCGGACGTCTAAACACTAGAAGCAGTCACATATTCATCTTTAGGTGTTTCACAGTATAAATCCAAGATGAATGGAATGTTACCATTTCAATTTTCGAAACTTAACAAGGAGAATTATGACAACTGGTGCATTAAAATAAAAAGAGAATTATGACAACTGGTGCATTAAAATAAAAGCATTGCTGGATCACAAGATGTGTAAGATATTCTAAAAAAGGCTACAATTAAGGACGGAGCTACAGTGGAGGCACTTGTCCCACCGAATCTAAAAACTTTTAATTTAAATTTACTATTTTTAATTAAAATTCATTGAAAATTTAAAATTTTGCCCCTCATTAATTTAATTGGTGATAATAATAATTATTATTATTATAGATATATTAAGATATCAAATAAAAAATAAAATATGAGCCCATATATTTTTATCAAGATTACTAATATTTGGCCCATGATTTTTTAAAATGAAAAACTACAAATAAAGAGATAAAAACTACGTACTTGACTTTTTTTAATCAAATTTTCTACCATTTTGACTTCTTCATCACACTATTTTTTGTCTTTTTGCCTTCTTCTTTCCCTAACTCTACAAGGACTACCACACTCAAAGTGAAAAACAATAATCTACATTGAACGCAATTGTGGAAAGGGTTCCTCCACAGGCCCCACCCCGTTCTACTGCTGATAGGTAAATTTTCACTTCTTTTTTTTGAAAGAATGTGTAGTACGTATAATTTAGAGAGGGGTTCTTATAAGTTGTAATAGAGTTAGTACAAGAGACGTTTAGGTTGTGTAGTACGTATAATGTAAGTTGTAATCATGTGATTCGTTGAAAAAAAGACGTTTATTTGATGTTGGTGAAATCAAAGATCTTTTTTAACTACAAAGAGATTAATGAAAAATATCCTATATAACTAAACGGTAATATAATATGTTGTTTTTGGAATCCTGAACGTAATGTTTTTATACCTATCGGGTCTTGAATCTTGACTAGAAAGGGAAATGAGAGGTACTGAGGAGATTGTTTTAGAGTGCAACTGAAGAGTATACTGATGTTTAAACTAACTTGATTGAGTGACTTGGATTTTCTTTGATGTACATAATTAGAATAAACTTGCTAAATTTATTATACTAAATAATCATGTCTTTACTTGTATAATTTACAAATCCTTATGCTCTTGAAAACACGCAAGTGGGATCTCATAAAGTACAACCTCAACGGGGGAGCAAAATGGTTTCCGATGAAAATTTTGATCATTGTTTCTATTATTTTCTCCTTTTTATTTACTATAATTTTTTCTGAGCTAAGTATAGTTCCCACCCCAAAATTATTTCTCCAATTAATTAAATTACATAAGAGAGATAGCCGGCTTCATATTATTAATTCCATTTTCATTTATAGGCCTTTACTTTGAATCAAATTAATTAGTACAACAAATCAACCAATGTTTGCTCATGAATATAATAATACAACGGAGCAAGTAAAATTTACAAAGATGGATTATTATTGCAAATAGATGATTGGTTTAAAGTTTCCAAGTAGTATAGTACATCTTTTTCTATGTCAAGCTCAATCGTAGTATATATGAAAATTTTACTTTTTGTTTGTATATTTCATAAATTTACATATGTGTAAAATGTTTTTCAAATAGTTTTAATTATTTAATTTTTTGTGAAGAGATAATTTTTTGTTTATTTTGTATTCAATTTTTCCCAAATTACTTAACTTTGGTTTCAGTTATAGACAAATTTTTCAAAAGACCTCTTTTTCAGTAGTATAAGAGTACTTCAAATATTTTACCCCCACTCAAAATAACTTCTGGATCCGTCCCTGGCTACAATAATCCAAAACGTGAAGAAGTGTTAACAATAGCGGAGAAAGAAGCATTATAGAAAGTTAGAAAGAAGGATCAGCAAGCACACTCTTATTCATATGTGCTTAGATGAAAATATGTTCGAAAAGGTGTCTACTGCAACTACGACAAGAGAAGCGTGGGAGATTTTACATAATTGTTTTAAAGGAAAAGACAAAGTAATTAAAGTACACCTGTAGACTTTGAGATGTGACTATGAAAATCTCAAGATTAAGGCAACTGAATCTATAAAAGAGTATTTTAGCCGAGTCTTGACTATTATGAATCAATTAAAGAGATATGGAAGACGTTCGAGTGATTGACAAAATTCTTCAGTCGCTAATTTTAAATTTTGATTACATTGTGACTACCATTGAAGAATCAAAGAATTTGGATTCGATGTCTATAGATCACCTTTTGGGTTCGTTACAAGCCCATGAAGAGAGACTGAAGAAAAGAGTAGAATTGGAAGCTCAAGAGTTACAAGCGAAGTTGAATTTAAATGGAAAAGAAGACAATCAACATCAAGGACATGGTAAAGGATGAGGAGGCAGAGATCGTGGTCGAGGCTGGAATCATGGAAATCATGGAAGAGACAGAGGAGGCAGAAACAATTCGAATGATAACGAAGAGTCATATTTTTAGCAGCAATATCCAAGAAGATGTGGTAGAGTTGGATCGTTTCAACAAGGTCATGATCAAAGATCTAATATACAATGTTACTATTGCGAAAGACTTGGTCATTATGCAGCAGAATGTAGATGGAATTCAAATGAAGAAGAAAATGCAAATTATGTTGAGGTTGAAGAAGAAGATGATGAAGCATCTGCCTTGTTATTAGTGCAATGGTAACAAAGAAAGGAGTGAGGATTCTTGCTATCTCGACTCAAGAGCCAGCAATCATATGACTGGTAATAAAGATTTATTTTGCAGCCTTGATGAATCTATTAAAGGTAATATTTCTTTTGGTGATAAAACTAAAGTTTCAATCAAAGTTAAAGGAGAAATTTTCATTAAATTGAAGAATGGAGATCATTAGTTTATATCTCATGTTTATTATATTCCTGCTTTGAAAACAAATATATTAAGTATTGGACAACTTTTGGAGAAAGGCTATGAAATACAGATGAGAAAGAGTGGATTGGTCATTCGAAATGGAAAAGGAAGATTGGTTGCAAAAGTTCCAATGTCAAAGAATAAGACGTTTATACTAAAGATTAATAAAGATAGTCCCATATGTTTAAAAGCTACTACGAATGATTCGTCATGGTTTTGGCATCTTAGGCTGAGCCACTTGAATTTCGGTGGATTTGAGCTATTGTATAAGAAAATGATGATACATGGCTTGCCTTTTATAAATCGTCCTAATCAAATTTGTGAAGGTTGCATGTATGGTAATTAGGCTAGGAGGAGCTTTTCACAGGAGTCTCTATCTTGAGCTATACAACCACTCGAATTGGTGTACTCTAATATATAGGTCCTATCACACCAAGTTCATATGGAAAGAACAGGTACTTTTTATTGTTTATTGATGATTATACTCGCAAGACTTGGGCTTATTTTTTGAAGGAAAAATCTGAAGCATTTGAAGTGTTTAAGAAATTTAAAGCGCGAGTTGAGAATGAAAGTGGTTATCCAATTAAAGCAATTCGGACTAATAGAGGAGGTGAATTCACGTCGAATAAATTTAATCAATTATGTGAGTATCTTGGTGTTCGACATTCTTTAACAGTACTTAGATCACCTCAGCAAAATAGATTTATGGAGCGTAAAAATAGAACTATTCTTGACATGGCTCGTAGTATGCTGTAGAGTAAGAGGATGCCAAAGGACTTTTGGGCTGAAGCAGTAGCATGTGCGGTGTATTTGAATAATCGTAGTCCCACAAAGAGTCTAATGCAAATGACTCCACAAAAAGCATGGAGTGGAAGGAGGCCACGTATTTCACACTTAAAGAGTATTTGGAAGTATTGGCTATGTGCATGTTCCTGATGAAACAAGAAGCAAGTTAGATGATAACAGCCAAAAGTTCATATTTGTTGGCTATGTTGAAAATTCAAAAGGGTACAAATTTTATGATCTTCGTAATGAAAAAACAATCATTAGTAGAGATGTTGAGTTTAAGGTACATGGGACTGGAATGTACCACAGGATGAAAATTATGAATTTCTTCCTTTGTTTGATAATTTTTTAATGCAGATAAGTCCCATAATCAAAATGTTACTAATGTTACACAGTAAACTCCTCCACGTGAAGCTCAAACAACCCAAACGATTATGTTCCACAAAGCTCCTTTGAGAGGCCACATCATATGCGGAGTTAGAAGAAATATATGAAGTAATAGAAGAAATCAATGATTCTACTCTGTTTTGATTGTTAGCAGATACGGAACCAATGACATTTGAAGAAGTTGTCAAGGATAAAAGATGGAGATTTGCTATGGATGAAGATATGAAAGAAATTAAAAAGAATGATACTTGGCGATTGATAGATCTTCTAAAAGGGAAGCAATCTGTAGCAGTAAAATGGATTTATAAAGTGAAGAAAAACTCAAAAGGAGAAGTAGAGAAGTACAAAGCTCGACTTGTTGCAAAAGGATTCACGTAAAAAGTTGGAATTGATTATGATGAAGTCTTTGCTCCTGTGGCTCGCTTTGAAACCGTTCGATTAATTATTTCATTGTCAGCTCAATAGAGATGGAAGATTTATCAGATGGATGTAAAATCAACCTTCTTGAATGGAACTTTAGAGGAAGAGGTTTATATGAAACAACCATTGGGTTACATCGTTGAAGGAGAAGAAGATAAGGTGTTGAAGCTGAATAATGCCTTATATGGTCTTAAACAAGCTCCAAGGGTTTGGCATACATGTATTGATGATTATTTTCAGAAGGATGGTTTCTCAAAATGTTCGTATGAACATGTATTATATGTCAAGGAGAACAAGAATGGAGAAATTATGTATGTTTGTTTATATGTTGATGATTTGATCTTTACGGGTAGTAAGCCTACGACATTTGAAGAATGTAAGAAGAAAATGACTGAAGAATTTGAGATGACTGATTTGGAGCTTATGACTTTTTATCTTGGAATTAAAATGAAGCAAAGTGAAGATGGAATTTTTCTCTCACAGAAAACTTATGCTGAGGCAATTTTAAAGGAGTTCAAAATGGATAGAATCAATTCAGTTTCTACTCCAATGAAATGTAGGATCAAGTTTTCTAAGTTCGATAATGCAAAAAAGGTAAACCCAACTTTATTCATAAGACTGGTTAGAAGATTGTGATTTTTAACTTGTACAAGACCAAATATCTTGTATGGAGTTGGTGTCATTAGTTGTTACATGGAAGCTCCAACTTTGACGCACATGAAAGCAGCAAAAAGAATTCTTCAATATGTTAAAGGAACACTAAAATATAGCTTATTTTATATTGATGTAAATAATTTCAGATTATCCGCATTTAGTGATAGTGATTGGGGAGGAGACATCGACGATAAAAAAAGTACAAGTAGTTTTTTATTCTTTATAGGAAGTACTGTGTTTGCTTGGAGTTCAAAGAAACAACCAATTGTTACTCTTTCAATTTATGAAGCTGAGTATGTTGCAAGTGCTTCTTGTGTTTGTTATGCTATTTGGTTGAGGAAGTTATTGAAAGAGCTTAAATTTGAACAAGATGAAGCTACGGATATTTTTCTTGATAATAAGTCTGCTATTGTTTTGGGAAAGAATCCAGTTTTTCATGATAGAAGTAAACATATAGACACCAACTACCATTTTATAAGAGAATACATTAGGGACAAAGAGATTCAATTGAAGCATGTGACATCTAAAGATCAAGTTGCCGATACGTTTACCAAAGCTTTAAAATGTGAAGAATTTTGCAAATTGAGAGCTATTCTTGGAGTTATTAAAGGTTGAATTACAAGTTTAAGAGAGGGTGTTAGATATTAAAATTGAATTATGATTGTTAGAGTCTAGTTAGAGTTATTAATTAGAGTCATTGTTAAACTTGAATTATGATTGTTAGAGTCCTAGTTAAAGTTATTAGTTAAAGTCATTTTTTTAAGTTAAATAGTATCAATTTAGTTTATCAAGAATTGATTTTGTAGGCCTATATTTATGAGCGTATTTCATATTTTATCTGAGTGGAATTTACCTGATAATAAAGATGATTGTTTAGCCTAGTAATTTTTGCTGCCCATCAGCTTGACACTGACTAATCCACTCTTGCTGAACTCAGGAAGGAGACACTCAAGAACAAAAGATAACTAATCGTTTGATTTTTAAACTTGATGTTCACGCATCAATCAGCTTGAAGAAATAAAAATTGAATTCGTGGTGATGGAAGTAGAGGATGACACTCACCTCACTTCGATTCAACTACCACACTCAGGGACCAAGTGCTGAGATGTGCTCCAACACTGCCAAGTTAGCTTTTTTATATATAAGGGAAAGCTATAACACAAAAAACCTACGTAGTACAAAGATCTGCAATACACATCTCCAATCTCGTCTCTGTGGATGAAATCCAGGATGGGCAACAAAGGTTCCTGAAGAATATGAAGTTCGGTGGTTGCCATACTTGCAAGGGCGGCTAGGTTATCTGTGCGCTGATTCCCTTCATGATGCACATGTGTGATTTACACCTCCCAATCTCGCATGAGTAATTTACGGGTATCTGCCAATAAAAAATTATTAATATGAAGCTCGGTTATGGGAGAGGAAAGTATGTTAATAACTTCTAATGAGTCCACTTCTAATATGACCCGACAGTACCCAAGGGACTAAGCCAGCATGAGGCCCGAATGGACTCCTCAGAGCTCGGCTATTAATGGCAAGCTGCTACCAAGATGCTGAAAAAGCTCGCCACACCATTGTCCTTGACAATCCCAAATTAGTCCGCCAGCAGTAGCGATGCACGTCCTTCGTTTAAAAGCTCCATCCATGTTGAGTTTTACTCAGTTCACTGGCGGTTTTGTCCAGCCCACTTAAGTGTCTACCAATAGGCCCCGGTGTCGTGTTGAGTTTTACCCAGTTCACTGGTGGTTTTGTCCATCCCACTTGAGTGCCTATCAATAGGCCCTGGTGCGGGTACACACAGCTTTCCACTACCCTTGCCCTTACGATCCACTCTATATACTCCAAAACTGCCTTCATACCATCCTCTGGCCAAGCAAACTCATCGTCGAAAAGACTTTTGTTTTGCCACGTCCAAAACATCTAGCACGTTATTCCAAAAATAGTAGTCCAGTGCCCTAGCAGCTCCTGGAAGAATTTCAGAAGGTTGGATTTCACCCAACACCCAACACGCCACATCTTGATGGAAGAATTCCGTATCGACTACCTCTGCGGGAAATTTCCTTCAAAAAGCGAGCACTCTTGGACAGTCTTGAATGACATGTAAAGTGGATTCTTCATGTTCACAAACGTGGCAGTTGCTATCGGTCGCAATGTGTCTCACCACTCTTTGTTTGTTCGTTAGGAGTTTCTCCATGGTCATGAGCCAAAGGAAGGCTCTGATCCACTGGGCACCCGCCTATTTCCAAATTAAGGGCCAGAGACGTTGATGACTGTCCGAGTTTTGCCCTTCGATCAATTCATAGGTTGACACCACTGTGAATCTCCCATGACTCGTGTATCCCCATCTTATGGTATCTTCCTCTGCATTGGTCACATTAGGGGTTATCTCCGCTAACTCCATGCGGACTGAGGATGGCAGGTAATGTTGAAACAAATTCCACTTCTAGTGGCCATTCTTGTGTTGCAAGTCCGCTACCTTATCGTATAAGGCACCCTCTGGTATTGCAGAGGTTGCCACATTAAGTAGCGGTCCCCAATCTTTCACCCAATTGTCCAACCAGCTGTAGATATGCCGATCGTTACCTAGTTGCCATTGGATACCTTGGATGACAAACTGCCAAGTGGCCGCAATTCTCCTTCAAAAGCTCGAAGTTCGATCGAGTCAGGGATGTGGTACGGGTCCATACGATATTTAGCCTGTACAATGGCCTCAGGTTTTGTAATAATGATCCAGCCCATTTTGTTTAGTAAGGCATCATTGAAAAATCGAATATGCTTAATGCCTAGCCCCCCGACCCTTTTGGGTTGACACACATCATCCCAACTGACAAGGGGCATTTTCCTTTACTCTCCTGTGGAACTCTAGATAAAGTTACACATAATTTGTTCCAAGTCATCACAGAGCTGTCCCGACAGGCACACTGTTTGCATTGTAAAAAGCGAAAGGGTTGAAATCACTGCCTGAGTTAAGATGACACAACCTGTAAGCAACAGCTGTCTGGCTCGCCATCTTGTTAATTTCCTTTGGGCGTTATCTAGAATGTGCTGATAAGTCGTGCGCGTGGTATGCTCATGGAGTAAGGGGACGCCTAGATATTTGCCTAGATTGTTCGTATTCTGGATGTGAAGGGCTTAACTGATACGGTGCACCATTTTCGGCTTAACGCTCTTAGAAAAGAAAATCTTCGTTTTGCTTCCTCGTCTCTCATCCCAATCGGTGTTAATCACATATGCACCTATTTGTATGCATATATAAAGATCTTGTTTAACATGCTTAACATGATCTATGTGATTATATTTTGTATCAATTATTGCCAACAGTTGTTGTTGTCTGTGTATATATACACCTTACAGAGCTTGCTTTATGTAGTGTCCACACGCTCATCGACAACATTCTTGTTTTTGCCATCAGTCACTGGGAAAATGGGTATCCTTGCAAATGAAAGAACAATTGTTGGATGGGCAGCGAAAGACCCATCTGGAATCCTATCTCCATATACCTATACTCTCAGGTTTTTCCACGTTTTGATACTCTTAGGATTGATGATCTTATATTTTGTTACGTATGCATGTATAGAAAGGAGCACTATTGACGTATAGTCTCTTATGATGTTTTTTTTCTGGATAAATCGTGTTTTTGTGTAGAGACACAGATCCTGAGGATATTTATATAAAGGTTCTGTGCTGTGGAGTATGCCACACTGATATTCACCAAGCCAAGAATGATCTTGGCATGTCACACTATCCCATGGTCCCTGGGTACTACTCTCTTAAATTTTAAGACACTTCATTTAGGACAGTGTATAAACACTTTCTCTTTGGCTTCTTCTTTTTTTTTTTTTGGCTCATAAGCACTTCTACTCTTTTACCACTTTCTGATTGTATTAATTCGTATGGATCAATAGCCATGAAGTTGTGGGTGAGGTATTGGAGGTGGGATCAGATGTGACTAGTTTCAAGGTCGGAGACATCGTTGGTGTCGGCCTTGTGGTAGGCTGCTGCAGACAGTGCAGGCCATGCAAATCCGACAATGAACAATACTGCAGCAAGAAAATCTGGTTGTACAATGATGTCTACACTGATGGTAAACCAACGCAAGGCGGTTTCGCTGAATCCATGGTCGTCCATCAGAAGTAAAAATCCAAACTTTCCCATTTTCCCCTTCACAGCTTGCATAAATTTGTCACTCAATTCACATAAATATCTTGAACAGTTTTACTGTTCTGAGAGGAGAAATGAAGAGGATGAAACCCATCACAGAATAATTGTTGGTTTTTTTATTAAACCGAGTGAATAAGAAAAAAATTGTAGTCTTATTTATGAAGGTTTGACCTTTACTTAGGTTTGTGGTGAAGATACCAGATGGGATGTCACCAGAGCAAGCAGCGCCTCTACTTTGTGCTGGGGTAACAATTTACAGCCCATTAAAGCACTTTGGATTGATGGAAAGTGGACTTAGAGGAGCTATATTAGGGCTTGGAGGAGTTGGGCACATGGGAGTGAAGATAGCCAAGGCAATGGGACACCATGTTACCGTGATTAGCTCTTCTGATAAGAAAAGAGAGGAGGCTTTGGAGCATCTTGGTGCTGATGAGTACTTGGTCAGCTCAGATGCATCTAGAATGCAAGAATTTGCTGACTCTCTTGATTATATCATTGACACTGTGCCTGTCTTCCACCCTCTTGAGCCTTACCTTCCTTTGTTGAAACTTGATGGGAAGCTGATCCTGTTGGGTGTTATCAATACCCCCCTCCAGTTCGTTACACCTATGGTCATGCTTGGTGAGTCTTTCTCTTCTCATTCATTTTGCTTGGAAATTCCGGTTTGCTTTCTTGTTACAGATTACTGTACTTTGTTATTAGATCGCCGCTTAAACCTTGTTGTTCTTTGATGTCTGATTATCATGTGTTGGTGATCTTTAATAGGGAGAAAATCAATCACGGGGAGCTTCATTGGAAGCATGAAAGAAACAGAGGAAATGCTTGAGTTCTGCAACGAAAAGGGCTTGAGCTCCACGATTGAGGTGGTGAAAATGGACTATATAAACACTGCTTTTGAAAGACTGGAGAAAAATGACGTGAGATATAGGTTTGTCGTGGATGTTGCTGGTAGCAAGCTCGATCAGTGAACAAAGTTTATCCATCAATTCTCACCAAACTTTATACAAAGTACACAGTCAAATTAGAAGTGTGAAAGCGTTAATATTCTATCTTTTTGTACTTGTTTCTTACCGAAGATTGTTGGTTTACGTTCTAATTATACCAAGTTCGATATCTTGTGAATGTACTGTTTGTGACAATAAAGGAAGCTTGTATTTCCAATTTTCATTTACAGGGCAGCCTGTTTTTTTGTTGACTTGATAATATCTTGGAGAAGGTAATCGGTGTATGAATTTAATAGGTGGGATTAGTTTGACCAGTTTCATAGGAAAGCAGACAATATTCGGAGTTGAATCTTGCCTTGCACCAGGCTTACGTTCTTTACTTTTCATGCAAAAACTGGTTAAACAATTTATCACACAAAACAATACGACATTACCTCTTCCAGCAAATATCATAGATAAGGAAACTTTGCCAACTTCAGAAATCTGTCAAAATGAGGTTGGGATAGGACAGCGACGAGAACCCGTCGTTTTAGGTAGCCATAGGCCTTGTTTTCAGGCACCAATGCTTATCTCTTACACCCACCAGGTTTGTCCATCAGAAAATCCTGATCATGATAATGAAATGGTTGGTTTTGTCAGGAAGCACAGGAGATGGTTTTCAAGTTCCCTACAAGTGTCGAACTTTGAGTTTGGTCGGTTGTCAAATTTCTCCAGGAACGACCTTCGTCCAAATTGCATTGATGTGTAGGAATATCAAAAGACGGTGACAAGAAAAGCAAAGCAATAAACAAATCATCTTCCCAACGACAAAGCACACGGCTCGAGGGAATTGTTGGGTCTTTTATGTTTTTCATGCTTAGTTTGTTTCACTCCGAACAGTCTCTTCCAGTTCCAGAATTCCAGCAAGAAATGTTGCAAGGTATCGAGCAAATGTGGACAGTTTAATCTATAGGCCAGACAAGGAATACCCTTTTCGAGTGTTAGAAGTCGAGACTTACCCAGGACAATCCTGTTGAATGAAATCACTCTTTTAGCAGCTAATTTTAACTAAACTCATAAGCACCATACAAGAATTTCTCTAAAGTTGAATTGAATTGGTTCATTTAATACCAGATTTGGGTGTTGAACTTTCATCTTCAGGAGTTGGTAGATATCGTCATATGTTATTTTAATCAAGAAATTGGCCTTAGCATCACCAACCACACTTGATGCATACCAAATCAGCTAAATGAGTGGTTCAATTACTAACTCGGTCAGCACATACTCATAGAATTGTGGGTATTTTATGTCACAAAGCTAGATTCTAAGGGCCTGAGGCCTTAGAGCTGAGCTAATGAGAGATTTTTTATGTCGACGTCCCCATGCAACAAGCTCAAGTCAACTACTACAACTATGCAGATAACATAGCTTACTCATTATGCCCCCATCATCAAGAGCAACCGACAACAAACAAGAACTACGGTCCTGCTGGTGGAACAAACAAATAACAAAAAAAGGGTACGAGACATGACTTTGAAATGCAGATTGTTGTCGTTTGCTAGCTATCTAATAGAAAAATATTGATCCTGCTGGAACAAGCGCACACTGAGGACCATGATCATCATTTTAATGGAAAGGGACTGAACTGAAGCTCTGCTGAAGAGATGGGCTCTGTACTTGGCGATCAATATCTTTCTACAAAGTGATATTTACCTTTATCGTCAAGCATTTGTATGGTCGGCAAAGAACCACGGCTTAGTGGCCTTGGTATACGAAAATCACTGCCCTGGCCTCCATAAATCACAGCCTTTGACTAAAATATACATTCATAAAATATCTTGAAGGATTGAAGCCACTTAAAATCACTGTAAAGTTCAGGGAACAAAAAAAAAAAATAGTAACAATGCAACCCAAGCCAAGCTATCCAATATTGCAGGCAGTACTTACAAATAGGAGAAAGGACAATGACGATGCTGATTGGGTATAAGAAAAACGTTGTTCTCTCCAGAAAGGGTAAAACTGCATTGGAAGATGTAGCCAGTGAATTGTTTAATGTAATAAGTGCGTTTCTTTAATATATAACATTGAAGGATCGTGGAACTGCTGGTTTTCACCCCACCACAGTTATTGAACAGCATTGAAAAATCACATATTGACCAAAGATAAGAACGTGAATGACCAATGCTATTTAACAGTCAGTCCAACCAAAGTTGGAAAGCATTACTCGAGTATTTAATATTTATGATATGGACAAATACTCAATGGTCACTCTATGGGATTCTTTTAGTTTCAAAGGTTACTCCTTTTGACAGTTCTCACACAATTATCTCCTCAAAGGACAATGTAACGAATCAGAAAGGCAAATGAATCTTAACATAAATGCACCTATCACATTAAAGTTGCATGAGACTGAAATGCCTAGAAAGGTTATGGCACAGAAAGCTTCAACAAGAAACAGTACAAATATTTGAATTCAAAATGACACAACTAAGCTTACCATCATAGCCCAAAAAGTTGAGATAATGATAGTACGAGACTGTCACCATAAGAAGCAGGTTTGATACCAAAACAGGTATGAATCCATGAGCTATCAGAAGAGGTGAAAGAAAATAATGTATAACTGCAAAAAAAAGAGACAGAGAGAAAAGAAAGGAGATTTGAGGCTGCATAAATTGGGCTTAGACAAAACATAATTTCAAAACACATTAAGATGGAACATACCATAAAGCACGACAAACAACGGAAAGAAAGAATTGCAATGCACGTCAAATGCATACAGCCTTCAGCCAGATGAAAAGAAAGGATCAGAAATAACTAATAAATTTCAGTGTAATATATAATGAACTTGTTATTTCACATCAAAATAAACATCATTGATATGAAAATAATCTAACAATTAAAAAACAAAACTATCCTTGCAGGCAATAATCTCTCGTATGGAAACAAGAGTATCCCTTGCAAGCCCCATAAGCAATAAAAAAATGTGTCAAAATGCAGGAATCAAAAGTTTCTAGACTTGCCATTCAACCCGTTGCTCAACAACGTGACTATTAGTTGCCTCCTCCCGAAAATATGCATTAGTCAAAAACCTGCACAGGATGAACAAATGCAGTTACAATCATATTTACAGGCCTCGATCACATTATTAAAGAGGGGTATTTGAAGAGAGAAGGAATCAGCTCCTTTATGAAGAATATATCTGTTAATAATGAGAAAATGAAGACATGGATTCCTTTTCTGAACAGAGTTCTTGCAGTACAAATACAAAAGAAGATTAAGAAGAGAAGCTTATCAAGCCTGGTACCCAAAAATTAACTGACAAGTCACAGAGATAATGGAACTTGATAGCTCGGTGAGTAGATGAATTTAAAATCGAACAAACAACTGTAATTTGAATGAATTACAATACTTGGACCTTGTATAAAGTTAGAGCCTAACCATTGCCACTAAAGTTTCAGTTTCCTCCTTCTGTAAAGTTTCAGGTTAGAAAAACTAAACAGGTGAATGGATAGAAGTAACAAGATTCAAGGGCATTTAGCAAGGATATGCAACATTAACAAAATGCAACTTCACTATCAATGCCAAAGGAATTCAAGATAGTGACTCTTACCAACAAAATGTAGCCAGGACTACTCCTGTGATCAAGAAATGGAAAAGCAGCACCGAGATAATGACAAAAACAGCATGTGCGGAACTATGATCATACCTGGCAAAAAAATACAAGCAGCACAAATAAAGCTTGATGGGCTACACAAGACTTTAAGATCTCATTAGACGATAGGTAAATGGTAAACAGATGACAGAAGTTCAGTATATTAATGGCTTTAGTTCAAGAAAGTGCTCAATTCGTGCATGTGATATCTTGCTCAACTTGGAAGAAGTAAGACACCAAATGATCAAGATGGCTTCACTATGACACATGCATAATTATGCTCAACATTGAATATAATTCATAAACAAGTCCCGACTCCCGATAAAGTTCCTCCTGCCACCTTAATGAAGTTTCATTATTTACTCATTTAAGTGCTGAAGCTACAGTCAACACATTTACACAGTGAAGAGATGAAAATGCAGACAAGAATAATATGGTCAACTTACGCAGCACAATAAGCCAATGTTGCAACTATCAATAGAAGGCTGCAGATTACAACAAAAGCAGGGTCGTCACGTGCCCATTGATTCTTAGTTTCTGAGAACAAATAGGAAAATAACAATCTTTCAAATTTCTCAAAAATTTAACACCCACAACAAAGTGTCTTAAGACAAATTCAAGTTACAACTTTTCAACACAAAAATCTACTCTACATTTCCACGATCTCAAGGATTGCATCCGACCTCCCAACATGTTTGACACAACAAAAATTTTCTAAATCTATTATGCTCTTGATCCACATGCATAATCATGCAAAGCAAATTCAAAGGTTCGTTTAGACACGGAACAGGACAAAGATCAGAAAGAGGTTGTTCAGTGGAAATGAACTTACGCTTGTGATACTTAGTGTGCTGATAGCTGCCCTGCCGCAATCATGACGCACCGCATGAGAGATGTGCAGTCACGAAATTAGAAACCTTCTTCTCACTTAACTCGGATAGATAATAATTAAAAGATAAAAATGGACTAGGGAAACCAAACGTACACAATTTTAGGGGAGGTGCAGAGGTGAAGCATTTGCCAGAAAGTGTATTCAATATCCATTTGTTGCCACTAACAAAAAAAAAAAACACCATAGAGACCATTAAACTAACGCATAAACAGCATCAATCCAGCTGGGGCAGGGATGAGATATAGAGGAGATAGGAACACCTTAACGATTCGACGGAGATACTGAGGGAAGATGGGATTGGGGCGAGATGAGGAGGACGACGAACGTCCTATGGCAGACGTTGGCAGCATTTACTTTATCTACTTGTTGTTGGATTGGGTTAGTTTGCTGTAGAAGATCTGCGGAGGAGTTCCAGAAGCTCTCTCGTTTCTCTCCGGCGCAGAGATGTCGGGCGTAAAACGACGACGACTTATGTATCTCCCTATCCTTTTTCGCTTTTGCCAAGAATCGGATTGAGCTTTGGAGCCTCCAAACTTTGGGCCTATTGTCAGTTTTGGACTTACGAATATGAACAAAAGCAGGATTCTGATTTGGTGTTTTTGTCCTTTTCCCCTAATTTTGTACTCTTTTTATTATTATTTTTATTTATCACTCCCTCATCTGCCTACTTCATTCATACGTCACGTTAAGGCAAGGCTTGTGCATTATTAATAACTCCAAAAGGTTAGCTGTAAATGGTAATATTTTAAAAATTAGACGGGAAATTAAATATAAGAGATTTAAAATTTAAAAGGAACAATCGGTAAATTATTATAAAAATAGCTAAAATTTGAATAAAATTAAAGAATTTGAAATATTATTGAAAAAGATTATTTTTATTTATCGAAAATTTTAAAGTTTAATTAAAAAAATTATTATAT
>JANZLF010000221.1:39768246-39778994 GCA_026546835.1 Erythroxylum foetidum
GGGGAGAAACGCTCCTCATAGGAGCTTGTTGAAAATTAGCTGGTTGGGTTGAATCAGCCAACCCAACCAGCTTTTCACCAAACAAGCTTTTAAGCTTTTTCTCAAAGTCAATCAGCCAAAGTGGATTGACCAGCTAAAAAAGAGCTGATAAGCTCTTCACCAAACAAGGCCTAATTATTAATTACTACTGTAAAAGTTATAAGTTAGTGCAGATAAAATCTATAAAAAAGAGCTTGTTAATCTGTCTAGAAGAGAAAGGTCATTGGAGTGCAACGAGCTTATAAAACCAAAGTAGGTAAATATAAAACTCGACTTATTGTTAAGGGTTGCAAGTAGAAATTTAAGTAAATTATCCTGAATTATTTGCATTAGTGGCTGGGCTTGATACAATGAGAATCATTGAATAGTGTTGGCTTTTAACAACTCAGAATACATGGCTTATGCATGAGCTTGATTTAAAATCAAATGCCATCATGGTGAATTACAAAAATATTTATTAAGCAACCCTTTTGGATTTATTAAGTCAGATCAAAATTATAATTTCTATAGATTTAAGAAAATGTTATATGGATTAAAGATTATGTGGTAGTTGTTCTGCAATCAAGATATCCAAAAATTCTATTGTCCATGGTAGAAATAAGCATATCCATGACAAGTATCATTTGTTATGAGAATTATTAGAATAAAGTTATATTCAAATGATTTATTGTAAGGCAGAAGATAAAGTTGCTGATATCTTCAATAAACCTCTTAAAATGTTTATGTTTGGTGTAATTTTATATGTGTGAATTATAAAAAGTTGATAACAACTAAAGATGTTGATATCTTTAACAAAACTCTTAAAATGATTGTGTTTGGGAGTAATTTTAGATGTGTAAATTATAAAAAGTTGATAACAACTAAGTAATTAACTTTCTTTTAACTTTAATATATGTTGTTAATGATTTGGTTATATTCAAGTGAATATTCCTTTTGATTTGACTATACTTATTTCTTCTTTATTGTGAATAGGTGTATGATGACTCAATTTGGTAGTATAAGATTGTTTTATGATGGAAAGCTTGTAGTAAAACTAGAGTTGAAATATGTTGACAAACAAATAAGTGTTTTTGATAAAGTAGACCTTGATTATATTAGCTACAGAAAAATATGTGAGATAGAGAAAGAGTTAGAATACCTTCAACTACATTTTAGGATACCTTCAGGTACACAAGGCTTATTACAATGTACTTGGTTTTGAATTTAGCAAGTCATTGAGATTGCATGAATCAAATCAAAGTTGTTTATGACTTAATAAACTTATGAAAATCGACTAAATAATTGATATTTATGTTACTCAATTGTTAGATACACAAATCCTTGCACCTAAGATATTGCATATAATTGGAAGAGAGGATGAAGATAGAAATTGTGGAGCTAATGAAGGAGTTATTGAGTGAGCTAAGAAGGAGTTATTGAGTGAGTTGACGAAGGAGTTAGTGAAGGAGTTGATGAATGAAATGGTGCAGTACGAAGGATTTGGTGTATGAGTTAGTGAAGGAGTTGATGAAGAGTTGAATGATCATGATAGAGACTAGCAAGAGAGTTTTATACAAGTTGGCATTCCTGATGACAACCATCCAGTTGAAATTGGCTTGAATGATTGTGACAGTTTTATTGATAGTGATGAATATCCAAGTGTAGAAGAGCCTAGTGAACTATTGCAAAGACCTAGTAATAGTATTAGACATACTTTATCTGATGTGGTAGCACATTGGGATGGAGTTTAGATCAGCTAAAGAATTTATAGATTTTTTGTAGATTATGCAGTACAAATATGATAACATGTCAAGTTTTTAAAAAAAAAGTAAAAGTCATTGGACCAAAGTTAGATGTGCCAAAGGATGCTTATGAGAGTTGTATGTTGGTTGTGACAAGAATGAATGGTGCTTCAAAGTGAATACATACAATTATGAGTTTAGTTGTTTTACTACCAATAAACCTAAATTATTTTAAGCTTAGTTTCTTATGAGACATTTTAGGGAAAAAAATATTTGAGAAGCTTACTATATTGACGACAAAAATGGTTGAAGAATTTAGAAAACTTAATATATTTGTTAACTCAAGTATATGTAGAGCAGCAAAGAGGAGATTGAGAAAAGAGAGGGCAATTGATTATGAGAATTATATGCTAAGCTATAAGGAAATGTATATGAGTTGAGTATTAGTAATTCAGAATTCAAAGTAGAGTTAAGGCATGAATAAACTTGTTTATTATAGATATGCAAAATTAAATTTATACTAATCATCGACAACTATATTTATGAAATTAATTTATCTATTCATACTTTATCTTTTTTGTGTAGTTCAAAAGATTGTACAATTGATTTGATGTCATAACCAATGAATAGAGGCATTTGAAACTAATTTTTGGTATTGATGATTACATCCTAAAGACAGAATTCCAAAGCCAACTATTGAGTATAGTTGAGTGGGATGGTGATGGAGAGATATATTCATTGGCTTGGGCTATTATGGAGGTAGAGAATACTAATTTATGGACTTAGTTTATGAATCTATTTAGCTTCTGACTTGGAATTTGATAGTAGTGAAGAAATTACAATTATATCATATTTGCAAAAGGTGTTTTATTCTAAATTAATTTATTGTTTATTGCTATAAAAATTTTATATTAACTTAATCTTTAATAAGAAAGATGCAATGCAGTATAGAATAGTTTAGAATGGTGATGGTGCATATGAAGTGTCTAAGGGTGATGACAAGTATATTGTAAGGATTGACAAACACTAATCGTGTTGTTGTCGGGCTTGAGAGCTTTATAGATATCCTTGTAAACGTGCCATAATTATTGTTCACCATTCCAAATAACAGCCAGAGGCATTTTTAGATGATTATTATAAGAAGTCCAAATTTCTCACATTGTATGACTATGTGTTGCAATTATTAGAGGTGTCATGTTTTGGCTGATTGTTGATTCAAAAGTAATAAACCCCCACCTAAAATAGTTATGTGAGGAAGATCTAAAATAGTTAGAAGTTGGATTTTTCAACTTATTAGGGTTATTTACTCCTCTCCTTCTAGTTATTATAGGTCTGCCTATATTAACTCTTTCTAGTGGAAGGTTTATTACTTATACATCAATAGTAGGTCAAAAATTTGTGACTATAATAAGTTACATCACACGGTTATACAGTGCAAGAAATTTGTACTTCTTGTTGCAATCATCTACAAATGCCTACGACCATTACTTGGAATAGTGAACAACATTTATAGCATGCATACAAAAATATTCATAAAGCTCTCATGTCCGACAACTATATGATTAGTGTCTACCGATCTTTGCAATATGCTTACCATCATCTTTAGATACTTCATATGCTCCATCACCATTTCAAACTATTCTCTACTGCATTGGTTCATTCTTATTCTTTTCCAATTTTTTCATAATCTTTGGTGCAACATTAGACTATCAATCATGCACAAATTTTCTCCTATTTGCATGCCTTTTCATCACTATAATTCTAATGGATTCAAGCATGTTGATAATTGACCTATCTCTTGTCGATAAGATACATCCATTAAAAGTTTCACTCATATTGTTGTCTATAATCAAGTATTTTGATTCAAAAGATTAATAGCATCTTGCTCACCTTTTGTTATGATATTCAAGTAATGATGATGTGCGTCCAAGTTTTATTTTATCTCGTCTTTGTAGTTGTTCGTTGAAATATTCAATGTAAGTTGACCATACATGATTCCAAAACTGCTTTCACAAATTCTTTCCCTTTCAATTTATATGCAATTATGGTATATGTGTCTAGCACACATTCGATGACTAATATATGGTAATGTCTCTTCCACAACTCTAATCAATCTCTATAATAATAGAAAAGATTAAGTTAATATAAAATTTGTATAATAATAAACTGTAAATCAATGAAGAATAAAATGCCTTTTGCATATTTGATATAATTTTAAGTCCTTCACTACTATCCAATTCCAAGTCATAAGTCAACAAATTCATAAATTATGTCTAAGAATCAATATTCTCCACCTTTACATTAACTCAGGCCAATAGATATATGTCTAAATCATCATCTCTCCCAACTACACTCAATAGCTAGCCTCGAAGTTCCATCTTTAGAAATCAATTATCAATACCAAAAATTGGCCTTAAATGCCTCCATCTCTTCATGACATTAAAGCCAATGTACAATCCTTTGCACTACACAAAAGAGAAAAAATTATAAATAAATATCATAAATATAGTTGTCTATATGTATAAATTTAATTTTACATACATGTAACAAACAAGTTTCTTTATTCCCTGTTAGTTGTAACTTTATTGTTGATCTTGGATTACTAATCCTCAACTTATGTAAGTATCCTTGTAGCTTGACATATTCATTCATATAATTAGTTGCGTTTTCTTTTTTAATCTCTTCTTTACTGCTCTACACATACTTGAGTTAACAAATATATTAAGTTTTTCTTTGTCTTCTTTAACTATCTTCATCGTCGAGGTATTAGGCTTCTCAAATATTCTTTTCCTAAATTGTCTTATAAAGAACTTAGCTAAAACCAAATTAGGTTTGTTGGTAGTAAAACAAATATGCTTATGATTGTATGTCTTAACTTTGAAGTACCATTCATTCTTCTTACAACCAACATATAACTCCCATAGGCATCCTTTGATACATCTAACTCTAATCCTACGACTTTCACCTTTTTGGAACTTGACAATGTATCATGTTCGTACTGCGTAATCCATAACAAAATCTTTAAATTTTTTAGTTAATCTAAACTCCATTCCCAATCTCAAATGTGTTGTCACATCAGATGGATTATACTTAATACTAGTACTAGGTCTTTACAATGGTTCACAAACTTTTCTCCACTTGGATATTCGTCATTATCAATAAAATTACCATAATCAGTGGACTCAATTTCAACTAAACTAGTTGGTTGTCAATAGGAATGTTAACTTGTATAAAACCTTCTTTTTGGTCTCTATTATGATCATCTATCTTTTTATCAAATCCTACATCAAATCCTTCGTTAATTCTTTCATCAACTTATTCACTAACTCTTACACCAGCTCCTTTGTCAACTTTTTCAACAATTCCTTCACTAGCTTCACAACTTCCCTGTTCGCCTAGCTATCTCCATCGTCTCTTCTAGCTATAGGCAATATGTCAAGTGTAAGGATTGGGATGTCTAAAAAATGAGTTACATAAATATTAATCATTTGGTGGATTTTCATCAGGTTAATAAGCTTTAGACAATTTTGATTTGATTCAATCAAATATCAATGACTCACTAGATTCAAAATCGAGTAGACACTATAATTCACAAATTTTCTCCTATTTGCATGCCGTTTCAACACTATAATTCTAATGGTTTCAAGCATGTTGATAATTGGCCTATCTCTTGTCGATAAGATACATCCATTAAAAGTTTCATTCATATTATTGTCTACAATCAAGCATTTCGATTCAAAAGATTGATAGCATCTTGCTCACCTTTCGTTACGTTATTCAAGCAATGATGATGTGCATCCAAGTTTTATTTTATCTAGTCTTTGTAGTTGCTCGTTGAAATATTCAATGTAAGTTGACCATATATGATTCCAAAATTGCCTTCACAAATTCTTTCCCTTTCAATTTATATGCAATTATGGTATATCCGTATATGTGTTTAGCATGTATCTGATGACTGATATATGGTAATGTCTCTTCCACAACCATAATCAATCTCTATAATAATAGAAAAGATTAAGTTAATATAAAATTTGTACAATAATAAACTGTAAATCAATGAAGAATAAAACGTCTTTTGCATATTTGATATCATTGTCAGTCCTTCACTACTATCCAATTCCAAGTCATAAGTCAACAGATTCATAAATCATGTCCAAGAATCAATATTCTCTACCTTCACAATAACTCAGGCCAATGGATATATCTCTAAATCATCTCTCCCAGCTACACTCAATAGCTAGCCTCGAAGTTCCATCTTTAAAAATCAACTATCAATATCAAAAATTGGCATCAAATGCCTCCATCTCTTCATGACATTAAAGCCAATGTACAATCTTTTGCACTACATGAAAGAGAAAAAATTATAAATAAATATCATAAATATAGTTGTTTATATGTATAAATTTAATTTTGCATACATGTAACAAACAGGTTTCTTTATTCCCTGTCAGTTGTAACTTTATTGTTGATCTTGGATTACTAATCCTCAGCTTATGTACATGTCCTTGTAGCTTGACATATTTATTCATATAATTAGTTGCGTATTCTTTTTTATTCTCTTCTTTGCTGCTACATAAACTTGAGTTAACAAATATATTAAGTTTTTCTTCGTCTTCTTCAACTATCTTCGTCATTGAGATATTAGGCTTCTCAAATATTCTTTTCCTAAAATGTCTTATAAAGAACTTAGCTAAAACCAAATTAGGTTTGTTAGTAGTAAAACAAATATGCGTATGATTGTATGTCTTAACTTTTAAGTACCATTCATTCTTCTTACAACCAACATATAACTCCCGTAGGCATCCCTTGATACATCTAACTCTAATCCTATGACTTTCACCATTTTTGAACTTACATTGTATCATGTTCATACTATGTAATCCATAACAAAATTTCTAAATTCTTTAGCTAATCTAAACTCCATTCCCAAGCTCAAATGTGTTGCCACATAAGATGGATTATACTTAATACTAGTACTGGGTCTTTACAATGGTTCACAAACTCTTCTCTACTTGGATATTCATCATTATCAATAAAATAACCATAATCAGTGGACTCAATTTCAACTAATTGGTTGTCATTAGGAATGTTAACTTGTATAAAACCTTCGTTTTCGTCTCTATTATGATCGTCTAGCTTTTTATCAAATCCTACATCAAATCTGTCACCAATTCCTTCGCTAACTTTTTCATCAACTTATTCACTAACTCCTACACCAACTACTTCATCAACTTTTTCACTAATTCCTTCACTAGCTTCACAACTTCCCTGTTATCCTTGCTATCTCCATCCTCTCTTCTAGCTATAGGTAATATCTCAATTGTAAGGATGGGGGTGTCTAAAAAATGAGTTACATAAATATTAATCATTTGGTGGATTTTTATCAGGTTAATAAGCCTTAGACAATTTTGATTTGATTCAATCAAATATCAATGACTCATTAAATTCAAAATCGAGTAGACTGGAATAGGTCTTATGCACTTGAAGGTATCCTAACATCTTTCCTGTCTCATATGGTTGCTTGTAGTTAACATAATTAAGGTCTACTTTATTAAAAGCATATTTCAACTCTAGTTATACTACAAACTTTCTATCGTAAAATAACCTTATACTATCAAATTGGGTCATCGTATCCTGTTCACAATAGAGGGGAAATAATCATAGCTAAATCAAAAGAAATATTCACTTGAATATAGTCAAATAATTAACACCATAAATTAAAGTTAAAAGAAAGTAAATTGCTTAGTTGTTATTAACTTTTTATAATTCACTCATCTAAAATTACATAAACATTTTAAGGGATTTATTAAAGATATCAACAACTTTATCTTTTGTCTTATAGTAAATCATTTCAATGTCACTTTATTCTTCTGATTCTCACAACAAATGATATTTGCCATGAATATGCTTATTTCTACCATGAACAACTAAAATTTGGACATCTTGATTGCAAAATAACTATCATATAATCTTTAGTTCATAAATTAATTTTCTAAGTCTATAGAAATTACGTTTTTGATCAGATTTAGTAAATCCAAGGGGTTTGCTTAATAAATGCCTATTTTTGTAGTTCACCATGATGGAAGTTGATTTTAAATCTAGCTGATGCATAAGTCATATATTTTTTGGCTATTAAAGCCATCACCATTCAATGATTCTCATTGTATCAATCCTAGCCGTTAATGTAAATAATTCAGTATAGTTTACTTATGTTTTTACTTATAACCCCTAATAATAATTCGAGCTTTGTATTTACTTTGGTTTTATAAACTCGTATGGCGTGCATAAGGTCTTGTATGTTGGGGTTATATCATATGCAATTCTTGGTACTTACCAGAAGATATTAATCCGGGAAATAACAATATTCACCAACTTTAACGATAATTTTACACTGGAATTTTTCGCACTTACTCGACAAGATCTGACTACAAAATCAATCAAAGACACTGATCGCAGAAAGACAGAATTTACGCAACCCTTGGCACTGGAGTGCTTTCTGAAGCTGGTAATGTTACTGAACGCAAAAGCTCTAAGGAGCAAGATAGGCCCAGGAAATGAGAAAGTATAGTGTTTGCCGATGCCTGTAAAAGCACCAAAAAGAGTGTAAATGATGTTGCTTTATTCATTGTTTCGTCTGCATATGAATGTCAAAGCTTATTTTACCAAATTTGATAAAAGTTGATCCGGATTCGACTCGCACTTAGCGTATGCAATGAAACAAAGAATTTCATTTTCTGGGTGTGAATGGATTCAGATTATCCCATTATCAGGACTCAAACGGTAAGAAACAGATTTAACTTAGTACCTGCACCAGGAATACATCCAAAGCAAGAACAGGGCTGTAGCCAGGGGAAATTCCTTGATAGTACGGATTAGCAGAGGAAGTTAGAGCCTTTGCAACTAGCAACCCAACTGTTGCTTGCATGCCGAGAACGGCAGAACCCATTCCCAACAGATTCAATACTATACCATTCTTTAAGCTTTTCACAACTTCAGCTCGTGGAGGTGCCTAAAACACAACAATCAGAGGAACAATGAACACAGAAGAAAGATAGTCAAACAAAAGCAATGTCATATTAGTCAGTACCAACTTCATGGCATGTGGTTGAATTTAGCAACATTCTTAACGTCATTAACATAATATGGGTATTTGTGAACTAGGAAGAACAGTTAACGGTCATATATTTTATGATACCAACTAGACAAATCCCTTCTCGTAGTATATAATTCGTCTCATGTGGAACCAACCAACTTAAGGAAACACATAAGAAGAATACACAGAAACAAATAGACTTGTGAGTATAAGACTACAGATCTAGGCATCTTCACATACAACTTGATGATGAGTACAATGTAAACTACATTATACCAAAAAACATTCATGAAAAATACAAAATGGCACTGAAGTCAATGATTCTCCTAAATGCTAAGTGCCCTCTTCCCCATTTACTAATAAATAATGATAAGATTGCCTCAAGCATAAAAACTAATACAAACAGAAGAACCTCTAATTCTTACTACGAGCAAAAGCCTGCCCAAGAATTTTACTGATCTTCAACGAATACCATTGTGCTATACAGAATCTTTGACAATGTCTGGTGGTGAGATAAAAGAACCAACGTCATCAAGATCAGGTTCCAGAGAAAGATAGTATCATAGATATAAAAGTTTAGCAAAGGTTAACATAGAAAAATAAGAAAGTCTGAATGGTTGCCTATCACTTTGTAACAATAAATTTAAAGACATCCTGCTTCTTTGAGTCAATCATTTCTTCTATATCTTCATTGTAACCTAACAAATTTCAAATTAGTCTACACTATACCGAACTTGAAATATTACATTGTTTGCCACCAAAGACATTGTTATCATGCTAAATTACAAGGACTATAAATAGTTATCAAGAATTCCAATACCTTGGAAGGATCATTGGCTGTTTTCTTTAGTTTTTCCGAAATCCGAATGTAGCCAAACGACCAGAACACTGAGATGAAAGCAGCGGCGATCCCACCAGCAGTGGCATAAAATGTTGTTGGGGAGGATATCTTCCCGGTGACAACAATCGAAAACGAAAGAATCACAGCTGCAACCGCCGTGCAAATTAACTGTCCCCAAAACCCAAAAGTGCCCAACCGCTTGAAGTACTTCGATGTATTCTCTAATCTCTTAGCAACCTACAAGCATACAAATTATTAGAGCTTCCCATTTTTTCTGATCTTTTAGTTTCACATGTTCTTAAACAACAAAATTCAGGAACTCCACCAATTAAAAGTTGAACTGAAAGATAAAAGGAATGAAACTTTCGTGTAAAAATTGTTTCCTTTCAGTACCCGCTGCGAATTCCTGAAATGGGTCGCTCAAATTTCACAAAAAAGCCCAAAAAAAAACTCAGGATTCGGCAAAAAAAAAACTGCAGCGTATTTGTTTTTTGATGCACGGGAGAAGGAAAGAAGCACCTGAGCGAGTTTGGCCCTCTCAACCTCGTCGTTTGGAGCAGTAAAAGAGCTGGAACTATGAGAAGAAGCGTTTCTTCTGGAAAAAAACAGTATCGGGACTCTGTTGTTAAGCGGATCGTTTGGAAACGGACATGGAGAGAAAAAGGAGAGGGATTGTGTGCTCTCCTCCGAATTTAGTATACATTTTGGACGAGGGAGTGAACGAGGACTTAGTCGCCGCAGCTGAAGAAGAGAAGGGCTAGTAAAAACCACCGTCGAAACCGTCGTGGAGAAACCCGAGCGAATCCCCGGTGAGAGAAGCGACTGCATTTCCGAGTGGTAGTAGTAGGAGTGAATTGTTTAGGCTTGTTGGGTTAGATCAAGGCAAAGCAACTCCCAACCTCCAAGGCCTATTGCGCTTGAACTTGGCACTGTAGGCTTAGGCCCAACAGGGTTTTCCTCAATATTTTACGTCAAGTTAAACAAAGTTGGATGGAGAAGAAATTAAGGGGGTGTTTGGTTCGAGGGTTTGGGAATGAAGGAATGAAATAATTGT
>JANZLF010000221.1:39784265-39796832 GCA_026546835.1 Erythroxylum foetidum
ATGTTATTATATGAAATTAATTATCTTATTATTATTATTATTAATTATTATTACTAATTTTATTATATGAAATTAATTATCTTATTAATTATTATTATTATTATTAATTTTGTAATAATAATAATAAATATGATATGAAAAATGATATTATATTATCTTTTATTTCCGTTAATGCAACAAACCAAATAATATTATTGATATTAATACAGAAACCCAATTTACAAATCAAACATCATTTTTTATTTTTCATACACATTCTTATCCCCTTCTATTATTATATTCATATTCATACTAAATCCTGTGTACACACAAAAGCCAATCATTCCTTGTAACTTTATAGCTGGGGTTTTTTGGGTTGCAATTGTGTGATCAGGAAATGGACGAAATGATCAAACCCAACAAGAACATCTTCATACTGTCCGGCCAGAGCAACATGGCGGGCCGCGGCGGCATGGTGAAAATATACGACCACCATCATTACCACATGAAGTGGGACGGCGTCGTGCCACCGGAATGCCAAACCCACATCGACATTCTCCGGTTCGCCGCCAAGCTCGAGTGGGAACAAGCCCACGCGCCGCTCCACTACGACATCGACACGAAGAAGATGTGTGGAGTGGGTCCCGGAATGTCTTTCTCGAACAGGGTGAGGAAGGTCGGCGGAGTAGTGGGTCTTGTGCCGTGCGCGGTGGGTGGGACAGCCATCAAGGAGTGGGCGCGTGGGGAGGAGCTGTACGAGAACATGGTGAGGAGAGCTAAGGAGAGTGCGAAAGATGGAGGAGGACAGATAAAGTGTTTGTTGTGGTTCCAAGGAGAGAGCGATACTTCCAGTCTAAAAGACGCTGAAGCTTATCAAGAGAAGATGGTGAAGTTGGTAGACGATGTTAGAGAGGATCTTGGGTTGCCTTCTCTTCCAATCGTTCAGGTGAGTACCAAACAAATCCACAACCATAATTATGTTAATCATGCTTAGATCTATTGATGTTATGTTTATAGGTAGCAATTGCATCAGGAGCCGAGTACATGGAGAAAGTGAGAGAAGCACAGCTTGGTATGAAATTGCCAAATGTGGTGTGCGTGGATGCAAAGGGACTGCAGCTGCAAGAGGACAATCTCCATCTGACCACTGAATCTCAGGTGAAGCTGGGACACATGTTGGCTGATGCATACCTCACTCACTTTTCATCATCATCATCATCCTCGAGTTTTTAAAAGTTCATTTCCTTGGTTTGAGTGGATGCGCTGGTCAAGACTTTTAGGTCAGGTTCTAGGCGACTTCCTAATCTTGCATCTGATCTGATTAGGAATTCGGTCATCAACTTTAAATTTGACCATACTGAATATACAGGTCATAGTTGATTGCATTTAGCTTATAGCTAATTTTATCAGTTAATTTGATCAGTGAATTATATTATGTTGTTTGTTAAAGATATTTGGTAAAATTAGTTATTTAATATTATTTATTTATATGTAAAATGACTTATGAAGATATGACTTTAAAAAAATTATAAGGATATAAATATTATATATTTTAATATTTTGATGAATATTTTTATAATAATTTAAATTTTAAATATTTAATTACACAAAAATTAAGTTTATAACTCTAATGATATGATTGGTTCTAGCATTCTATTAGCCATCTATTCTTAATTATTAGGAATTTTGTGAGAAGCATTAAAAGTTAAAACTTGTAGCGAGCAAAGTAGAAAAAACTTGTTACATAGATTATTTGTCTCATTTATTGTGAGTTTTAAGGTTTTTAAAAATATTATTTTTATGATAAAAGATAAATAATTTTAAATATATTACTAATACTATAATAATGTTATAATTATTTACAAGCGTAACTTGTAAGTTTAAAACAAGAAATGAGTTATTGTCACGTTCTGCAATAAACCAAGTAACACTTGTAAACTGAGGGCAAAACAGTCATTGCCAAACAGCTGAATTGGTTGTTTAGTCTAAAAGATTCTCTTCTAGAACTTTTCATAGAATAGTTGGTTGGGTTAGCCAAACAACAAAAACAGCTTTTTTAATATAGTCAAACTTGTAAAAATGAGTCAACTAACTGAAAAATAATTGATAAATTGTTTACCAAGGTTATAATCTCCACATAACACTTACAAATGTATTGTCAATGTACCAAGTTTGGGCCTAAGTAATAATGGGCTAGGTTCTGTCAAGTCCTAATGCTGCAATGAATCATTACCAATGTTTTTATTGGGCTTGGTAATGGGTCAGGTTCAAATATGGGTGACAATGAATCAAGTCGAATCAGCTCCGTAGCTTGAAAATTCTTGTACGAGCTTGAACTTGATTGGGCCTAAGTGGCCCAGAGTTTAGCCTAATTTGATTTTTATTTTATAAAATTAAAAATGAAAAATAACATTATTTTATTAAAAATAAAGTGTCAATTCGAAATTCAAAATTAAAAAATCTAAATATAACCCTAATTTTCTTTAAAAACAGGATTAGTCTGTTGACTTCAAGCTAAACTGTGTTAGATGAAGCATATCTAAACTTATCACTCTCTCTTAGTTTTTACTTTTCAATGTGTATAAAGTCCTAAAAGGATCATAAAAACTAGAAAGTCACAAATGCTTTTACTTTTTTATATATAAAAGGTTTTAAAAAGATAACAAACTAAAAAAAAGCATATTTTAAGTAAAAAGATTATCGTTTAATTGTAAACTCTTATAAATGAGATTTAATAAAATATTTACGGACCCAAAGATTTATTACTACCAACATTTGTACGGTTGGTAGCCGTTATGTTATAGTAATCAGTGTGCCCACAACACAAATCCCAGTGTAGCACCACTACCAAGGAAGGACCAAACCCAAGTCTTACACTCAACTCAAATCATCCTTTATCTTTTCAATAAAAAAATTTACCAAATAACTTTTCCAATGCATATATTAGAAGGATAACTGTTAAAAAAAAAGATTTAATAAATACCATGGCATTTTTATTAGACAATGCTCTCTACTTTATACATAATTGTATCTTAACATAGTAAAAAAGGACTTAATTTGTAATACGATCCTCAGTTACGCTGTCAAAAACATACGTTCGGATATAAATCTGATTTAGAGCTGGTTCGATCAATTTGATTAAATATATATTTATAATTTAAGTATAACATAAAATCTGATTAAGTTAATTTAAGCTCGTTGATTTTATAATATACCAAGTTAATTTGGCTAGGTTTAAATTAATTATCTCTATTTTTTTTTTCTTTCGAAATCTCTATATAAGATTTTTTTAATTTGACATAATCAATTTTTAATGCCTTTGATTGCTTTTCTAGGCCCACAAAATGTCGAATTTTCTTGTAAAACAAGAAATAATTTGAATCTTTCACCTAACCCATACATTTCCACTACGGCGAGAAATCGAAACTGAAATTTGCCAATATCACTCACCAACCCAAGGGCCCGGGTCCCACCACTTCACACACATTATGTCTTTGAAATTTACTTCGTTGCCGGTTTTCTGCACGCGCTTTTAGAGAGCGTTGTTTAAAATGAATAAATTATTTTTTATAAGATATGATGATGAATAAGGTTTTCTCAAGATTCATGTACTGTATCTACTTAATGAGGACAAAATTCTTTTAATAGTATGTATTTAATAAAGACTCCAATTTTGGAAAACCAAATCCTTTGCTAAGATTCTCCATACTTTTAATTTTTAAAAAAAATAATATGATGTACATTAATTAACTAGATATTATTAATATATTATAGTAACTCAAATCTTAAACTTAATAAGAATTAATTAAATTTATTTTAAATTAATAATATAAACTCATTAAAATAAACTATAATTATAAAAATTAAAAATTATTTTTTTTCAGAAAATTTTACCATTTTAATCACATATAATTATAAAGAACGGGCAACTCCAATTTCCCACTCTCACGAATCGTAACGCGCGTGAGACAGCTCCTTTCCATCTAAAACCCTCACCAAACCCCAAACCCAAAATATAAAACCAAAACCGAATCACTGGTAAATCTCATCTCGCTCCCTCGTTCCCAGACGCACGCTAGCAAAAGCTTACATTTTTGCTCTCCACAGTCTAACGCTGATATGGCCACAACAGGCGCCGCCACCAACCTTCGAACCCCATCTCTCAATAACAGACCTTCGTCCCTTTCTTTGTCAGCCACCAAGTTCTCAGCTTTCTCCTTGACTACCCGCAACACTCGCCGGAGGCCTCGGTTCATTGTCCTAGCCGCTTCTCTCGACGCAAAACCCACCGTCCTCGTTGCCGAGAAGCTCGGAGCAGCTGGGCTTGAGCTGCTTAAGGAGTTTGCTAACGTGGACTGTTCATATAACCTTAGTCCGGAGGAGCTGTGCACAAAGATCTCTCTTTGTGATGCTCTGATCGTGCGGAGTGGGACCAAAGTGAGCCGCGAGGTCTTTGAATCGGCTGGTGGCAGGTTGAAGGTTGTTGGTAGAGCTGGTGTTGGGATCGATAACGTGGATCTGGCCGCGGCGACGGAGCATGGATGCTTGGTGGTGAACGCGCCGACTGCAAATACCGTTGCGGCGGCGGAGCATGGGATCGCACTTCTTGCGGCCATGGCAAGGAATATTGCTCAAGCCGATGCATCTGTTAAGGCTGGTTAGTGGGGTGTTTACTTTGTTTTTTTTTTTTTGGCTAGTTATTGCATGTTTTTGGTTATCTTGAATGCGTTTTGTTGCATGGTTCTGTTTTTGTGATCGTTATTTTAGGAAATACGGTTGGATCTGAGTTGGGAAATTGTTGAAGAGTTGGAAAAAAGTTAAAAATTTAAAGAAGAATTCAATTCCATATCCGGACGTAAGTTGCAGTGTATTTGGAAGCTAGGATTTGAAACGTAAATTGATTGGAAAATTTCCATAAAAATTCTGCGGATCAGTTGGGTCAAAGCATGTTTCTGAGCTTAAAAGACGTGTACATATGTTGTTGGTTGTCTCATCTTAAACTGTTTTCTTGCGGGTGCTTTTTTTTATGTGAAGACAGAGTGACTCACGAGGACTTGGAATTTCATATGTAATATCTAAGTAAAAGGGTGTGGGAAGGCATGTACGACTTAGTTCATTTACGATGCTGATATTCAGGGGACGTCCAAATTGATATTGTTCAGGAAATATTTCGACAATTTCTCGATCTCTTACGGGTTCTCAGTTGGTCCAAAGTATTAAGTTGTGGCCAGTTGGGAAACTTAGCAGCTTAGTTCTCGTGATCTCACCGGATACTCTGTTAAAATGCTTCTGAATATTGTGCCGGTATAGTTACTGCAATTGATCTAGATTCAAGTGCATGCTTTTCCATATTATTTATACCACTACAATTTTCTGTTATGTCAAAGTAGAGCTTATGGAAGAAATTGGCTTACTAGCATATCTACTTCTATTTTTGAGTGATCCAGGAAAATGGCAAAGGAACAAATATGTAGGTGTCTCACTTGTTGGGAAAACGCTTGCTGTGATGGGCTTTGGAAAGGTTGGATCTGAAGTTGCCAGACGAGCGAAGGGACTTGGCATGCATGTGATTGCACACGATCCATACGCCGCTGCTGACCGAGCTCGTGCCATTGGTGTTGAACTTGTGGGCTTTGATGAAGCCATATCAACGGCTGATTTTATCTCCTTGCACATGCCACTTACTCCAGCAACATCCAAAATTCTCAATGATGAAACTTTTGCTAAGATGAAGAAAGGAGTTCGAATAGTCAATGTTGCTCGTGGAGGGGTGATTGATGAAGATGCTTTGGTTAGGGCATTGGATGCTGGAATTGTTGCTCAGGCAGCTCTTGACGTTTTCACACAGGAGCCTCCAGAGAAGGACAGCAAATTGGTTCAGCATGAGAATGTTACGGCAACTCCTCATCTTGGTGCTAGCACAGTGGAAGCTCAGGTTTGTTAACCATTTGGTCATGGCTCAATCTTCAAATATTGCTCAGTCATGCAAGTCAAGGTATGCTATGGCATTTGGGTTTTGTATGCAGGAAGGTGTGGCTATAGAAATAGCTGAAGCTGTTGTTGGGGCCTTGAGAGGAGAGCTTGCTGCAACTGCAGTCAATGCACCTATGGTTCCTGCTGAGGTATATCACCTTTCTGTTATTGTTTTTGACCTTGTTAGGGAGGTTTGGTTTTGCTATAGATTATTGAGGATTTTAATGTTTTTGTTATTGGTGTTGTTATTTCTCCATCTCAGGTTCTGACAGAGTTGAAACCATTTGTTGTTCTTGCTGAGAAACTTGGGAGACTTGCTGTCCAGCTGGTAGCTGGCGGTAGTGGTGTGAAATCTGTTAAAGTAACTTATGCTTCTGCCAGAGCTCCTGATGACCTTGACACCAGGGTGCTCCGTGCCATGATCACCAAGGGGCTGATTGAGCCTATATCCAGTGTTTTCGTGAACTTGGTTAATGCTGACTTCACTGCCAAACAGAGAGGCGTGCGGATAACTGAAGAACGTATCACTCTAGATGGTTCTCCAGAGAATGCACTCGAGTTTATCCAAGTCCAGATTGCCAATGTTGAATCCAAGTTTGCTAGCGCCATATCGGAGACAGGTGAGATAAAAGTTGAGGGACGTGTGAAGGATGGTATTCCCCACTTGACCAAGGTTGGATCTTTTGAGGTGGATGTGAGCTTGGAAGGTAGCATCATACTCTGCAGACAGGTTGATCAACCAGGTATGATAGGCAAGGTGGGGAGCATTTTGGCAGAAGAGAATGTGAATGTCAGCTTCATGAGCGTTGGAAGGATAGCCCCACGAAAGCAAGCTGTCATGGCAATTGGAGTTGATGAACCGCCTAGCAAGGAGAGTTTGAAAAAGATTGGTGGCATCCCAGCCATTGAAGAGTTCATTTTCCTCAAGTTGTAATGGCGGCCTTGGTCATTGGGTTATGTTTGCCTTTTATTCTATATTTTGTCCTTGTTGGGTGGGAATCACAGTTCAATATCATCTGTCATTTTTGGTTGTTTCTGGTAGCTTTGGAGGTGAAAAGAAATAATTCAGCTTCAAGATTATGTACTTTCTTCAGGTTTTATTGTCTGTAGTTCAATTGTCATTTTAGCACGTTGTTTGAGAATCTGCCTTTTAATATGGGCAATCGGTTTTGGATAAAGCTTCTGTTCAAGTTCCATGTGCCTAGCCCTCTCGTCATTAAAGCTAGGGTCTTTTAAGATAAAACTGCGAAAGACGAAAGCTTTTGGCCGGGACTCACGCTCAATCTAGAGGCAAAATTGTACTTTTACTACGTCGCCGGATAACACAAACATAGCGAGCTAAATTGTACAGATCCTCTCTTGTACCGCACAGATTAAAACACCCTAAGAGGAATAACAAGGTGCTCCAACCGAAATTGTACAGGATCAAACAGCATTTGTAGGTGGTCTCCAAGGCATGGTTTTGTGTGATCAAACGTTGCAAAATGAGTATCGAGAAAGTTTTATCACAAGTAGGACGTTGGTTTTGTTCATGCCATAATTTCCATCCAAAAGAACCGGGGGTCCATCCAGAACAAAAAGACCAACGTGTCATTTTGTGCCTCTCACATGTATCCTCATCATCTCTCAGAGCTCTACCACTTTTGGATAATGGATTACGTTTAATTGCTGCGGTGCCTTACAGTCTTCTGCCCTCTCGTTTACAGCAACAACAGAATGGCCGTAGCTCAAGTCTCTGCTTCTCTCTCCCTCTCCACTCGCGGTATCTCTCTCTCTCTGTATGTTAGTTTTCTGTAAATTTGTATTCTTTTCCCTTGATTGTCTATATCGTGTTTCAGATGTTTGTTCCATTAGCCCAGCAAGGAATTGCTTCATTTCTCGGTTGCCCACTTCCCGTTTAGCCCGGAAAGGAACAACCTTTGCTTCTGGTTGTCCGCTTTGTAAGAATATCTACTCGTTTAATGCCTCTGATGCTCGCTCTGTATCTGTCTATGCTTGGGAGGAATAGTATGTATAGAGTCGGGATACAATTTTTATAGACGTCGCCCAGTAGCTCAAAGTTTTAGGTTGAATAATTCTTGACATTATTGAATGTGTAGAAGCTCAAACTAATACTCTCTTACCCCTCTGAGGTCCTATCTTGAAGTTGCAATTATGGGAAAAGATTGCTATTTCTTGGATGCAATCCAGCACAAGAACTGTGATGCCAACGGGTGCTTAAGAAACCAAGAAATTCTCTGTGACCCACTTGCAATCAAGTGTAGAAGGCCTAAGCTTGGGTACTCTAATGGTTACTAGATGAAATGTAGCTTTATCCCGTGTGTCCTATATGTTGGCTTATAGAGTCTAAGAAGTTTATGAAGGAAGAAATATTTGAACACATGCAATCTTGCATATGAGTTTCCTGATATTCTTTTATTTTTAATGTCCGTGTGTTTTGGAGTTTGTTACAAGTTAACACTTGAGAGCTAATGCTTGCTATTATTTGCAGTGATATCAAGAACATCTTATCAGAGGAAGCACGCAAGCAGTACATTAGTCTCTATAAGATGCGAGCAGAGTACCCAGAAGAGCAACAGTTTGGATGTTTGGCTAGGACGGTTTGCTATGGTTGGCTTTGCTGTAGCTATTACTGTTGAAATAGCAACTGGCAAGGGCCTTCTGGAGGTATGGTGTGTTTTACTGGTGTTTCTATATCTGGTTTTAGCAATCACTACATTCAAACTTAACTGTTTGGTTGTTTTGGTCACTCACGGTTATGTGGGTTGATGCTATTTCCCATATGATTAATTCGTTGTTGCATTCCCAGATTCATCTTGGAAGTTTGACAGAAAACATCTGAGCTTGGCTTGATCCTAACCATTAGTAAAATGCATATGCAAAGGCAATAGACATGCATTGGAATAACTATATATTTTGTCCTCTAATTTTAAGGTTTTTCCTATTTAAGTTCAACGTAATAAGGTTTCGGTTGCAGTTTTTATTTTAATGTTTCCACTCACTCCAGTATTTAAGTCAATCTGAAGTAAGACACTTAAATCGTATATGAACATGTCTTCTTATTTGGGTCCATTTAGTTACTGTAAAAAATTAAAAACCGTAAAAGAATGATCTTTTCAACTCAAGGGTACCGTGTAACTCATCTCTGTTGTTTCATTTTCTTTTCAATCTCAATCACCTCACTTTTTTCACAAAGATGGCTTCCTTTACTCTTATTTCTTCTCAACCCAAGTCTTTGTTTAACAACACCCCTCTCTCTGTAATACCATCTACTTCTCCCTCAACAACGAATTTCCTATTTGTGTTTGTCTCCAAAAGGGCATTTTTTTTGGATCTGAAGTTCCTGTTCTTCTTGGAATTGCCAAAATGCCCATGAAGACTGCTACTGTTGTGGCGGCCAAAAAGAGTACCTTGATGAGGCAAAGGTTTTGTTGGGGTGATGAGGTTTGTGGTTACGAAGTTGCATACAAGAAAGCAGGCGAAGTAGGGAGAGGAGGTTAAGCAACTAGAAGAAATGGGAGCCTATTGTTGATGGGTACTTGAGGTTTTTAGTTTATAACAAGTTGGTTTATTATACTCTTGAAGAGATTGTTCAAAGGGCGACATGATTCTTTTGTTGTTTTTAATTGTGTCTAGATGGACCCAAATACAAAAATGACTTCTTTGTGTGTGTTACTTGATGTTCTGTTAATAAAAATTGATGAAAATACTTGATTAAATCGAAACATTGAAATGAAGATCAATGTGATTGTTATTGTTATAATATTATAGGAACCCAGTGAAACATTTTCTGGGGCCTTGGAATCGTCACTCAAAGTTTGTCTCACTTTAATCAACAGTTTTTCTTCTTTTATCGGTCTATGAATTTACCATTTCTTATCCCTTTACCTCTGAACCTAACCCTTTTCTTGCACATATCCTATTAGTATCCAATTTTAAGCACTATCCTCAAATCTATTCTCCTTTTGTTGTTGCAGAATTTTGGCCTCACCAGCCCCTTGCCCACTGTGGCATTGGCAGTGACGGGACTAGTGGGCGTTCTAACAGCTGTATTTATCTTCCAATCGGCCTCTAAGAGCTGACTTGTGATTCTGTTTTGATGGTTGTAATGTTTGTGATTTAGTAATCACTTTTTTTGTTAATCCCAATTCCGTCTTTGATGTCAATATAAACAGTACCTCAAGCATGTAAACGCGATGGAAATTTTAATCTATGTGAAGCTTTTCTTTAAATTTTGGCCATGGAGTTTTACTGTTCAAGTCATACTGTGAATGCCCTTCATTCGTTCTGACTAAGCTTCAGAATGGATTCGATCATCTCCTTCGGGGCACTGGTGACTTGCAGAATTTCATTATTGTCTTAACCATCATGGATGAAAACATTATAACGAGTACTTATTGGAGATCTTCTTCAAGTCAACTCTTACAGTAAAGTTCTATATATTCTTTTCCTGATGTTCTAACTTCCACCCAATCAAACATATTACATGAGTGCTTTCTTCGATAAATGGCAACAACTTCAGATAGAAATTTCAGAGCAAGACAAATAATCTCCGTCCATTGCTATTATAGAATCTATTCTCTGCCGTCTCCATGCAGAAATGCTCGTCTGCTTTGTACCATAGAGCAGAAAGATTCTGTTTTTTGTGCCTTATCTTCATAAAATTCTGTTCTTTGTGTTGATAATGATCAGTTTTTCTTAAGCTTCTTCTCTAGACATAGGATCTCTTCTTTGCCTGTGAGGGTTCATCTCTCTCCTTGCAAATTTCCTCTGTTTTCTTCACCAGTTTGCATTATGGGTTTGATTAATGGTGTAATGAGCAAAACCATATCCAGAATTGCAAAGAGGCTCCTTCCCAAGAATAAAGTCAGGATTATAATGGTGGGACTTGATGCATCCGGCAAGACAACCATTTTGTACAAGTTAAAGCTTGGAGAAGTTGTTACTAGCCTTTCAACGATTGGTATTTAACCTACAAAACCTCTTTCTTGATGAAACCATCTCCGTCAAGACCTCTATCTTCTGCAGATGAGAAAGATTCAAACATCAATCTTCTATGTTTACACTGCTGAAGCTTAAACTCGTCCTGTAATTCATTTCTTGTGGCAGGCTTCAACGTGGAGACAGTGGAATACAAGAACGTGAGTTTCAGTGTTTGGGATATCGGAGGACAACACAAGGTACAAACTGATCCTAGAGATAGGCTAACATGATTCCTGACGAAAATGTATTGTTTCCGAGGGAAAAGTGAAAATGGTAAACCTTCCTGGAGCTTATAAATGGGAAATGGAGATACAAGACATGCCTTTTCTTTTTCAAGCAATTGTATATGTAGAGAAAAGTTATTGATGAGAAAAGCTTTCAACTTGTTGGATTACAGATTCGTCCTTTGTGGAAACATTACTTTCAAAACGCAGCAGGGATCGTTTTTGTGGTGGACAGTAATGATAGAGAGAGAATATCAGAAGCCCGCAATGAACTGCATCGGATTCTAAGCGATGTACGTGAGCTCTGTTAGAATAAAGTTCTTGCTTTCTTAGCATTGATAGAAGCACAAACCCTTTTCTTGGAGGCATAGGATTCGATTACTGAACTTTGAAAAAATCAATCTTATACTAAGATGATCAACCTTACCTGTAGAGTGAATTGAGGGATGCAACATTACTTGTGTTTGCCAACAAGCAGGACTTTGAAAGTGCCATGTCCGTGTCCCAGGTTGCTGATAAACTTGGGCTGCATGCTCTTCGGCACCGTAGCTGGTATGCAAGAGCCTGTTGCTTGAAAACTCTAATTTACCAAGCATTGTTGAGAGTTCAGAGATTGTCTCCTTTCAACTAACGTGGGAAGAGGGCTAAATATTATGAACTATCTTTTGCAGGTACATCCAAGGTTCATCAGCCATATCTGGACAAGGACTGTATGAAGGTCTAGAGTGGCTATCCAACAATGTTTCATACAATGCAGCATAATACAAAATCCCCTGACGGCAATGTAGTTTATAGACAATGACAAGATACGGTGTTCAATCGAAATTTTCGTTTGTCTGTAGGAAAACCGAAAATCCACCCCATGTTTTTCAAGTTTAAATGGATCATGCAAGCTAAAACACACGTGTGAATCTCTTGCAATATTTACATATGTACCTAAATCTGTGCAACAAAATTCAACTTTGACTCGGTCCGATTTAACAGAACTTGGAGCAGAACAAAGAGATATGTTCCAATTATTAGGCATAGCGGGTGTATTTTGTGAAAAGGAAAAATAAAATGAGCAAAATAGACAAAGGATTTTTAACGTGATTCATCCTTAACTTTGGGCCACGTCCATGGACAAAACTCAGAATAAATCTTTCACTATTACAAATAGTAGATATATAGAGATAAAACTAAAATAGTAGCTCACAAGGTGTTTCCCAACCTAAAAAATACTAACCTCACTATTTTGTCACTCACCAACCCTTTAGGAAAATATTTCCCAACTTCAGAGCAAGAACAATGCTCTGGTTTTCTCTCTCTGTTTTCTGTGTTTGTTGTATGTGTTGTGAAGTGGGGAGTGCCTTATATAGGCACTCCACCGCTTGAAGACAGCTGCCTTGCAGCTGTCTTTTTTCTTCTC